>CM060980.1:129989950-130509950 GCA_030765065.1 Deroplatys truncata
CGTCTCTATCTTCTAACCTGAAGGTCCCGAGGCTGGGATAAGTTCTGCTATCTTAGCCTCATAAGACAAAATATGCCGGGTAACTCTAAGCTCAATGGACCCTGGTTTTATTTTAGCATCTCTTCAGGCATTTCATTCAACGCCTCTACATACCGTTGTTTAAAAGGGCGTTGGTCACTTCCTCACCCCGAAGAAAAAAAAACTCAAGACACTCCCTGTATGAATTTGTTTTCCTTTTGTTTATTTTAGCTCCCCTTTTTATGATCTGACGATTAGGCAAGGGCAGTTTTTGAGGGTTGTCCTTATCGTTATTCTTGTTTATTTATTTTTGTGTTCAGTGTCCCTCTTAACAACTCTTATTTGCAGAGAAGATTAATGATACCACAATGAATACAGAGTCTAGTGAGCTGATATTTACCCGAAATTTGCCTAAGAGGTATATGTATAAAGAACAACTGGGCCCTCGAGTTAGTAGACACGAAGATGAGCTATCTTACGGGTGCGTCAGTCTTAAACTTTGTTTGATAACTAATTGGTAACTTAGCAACGATTATGAAGGGAAATTTAAGGCCAGAAATCGTATCGTATGTTATACAGTTCTATATGTTTTGATGGAAAATATCTATAGGTAATTAAAACTGAATTCTTTAGAAACCCCCACACTCTCTCAAAAAGCCAAACACGAGTCGGCGAGGACATTTGGACACTCATGATTATGCAGTTGATGGTCAGGTCACAGATGATAGATAAAAATTCAATATGTTACATTCACGTGTCTTTTCTACCCTCTATCACTTATTAGTGGGTGTATACAAACTATTCTCATTAAAGCTTTTTTATCTGCTTCATTTTAATCCAAATAAACCTTTGCAAAAATAGCTACATTAAACATTTAGTTATAGATACAAAGGGAACAGCGATATTCAAACGTTTAAGAACTGGACGCTTTACGCTGCCTTAAAATTCTATATGGTGCTGTTTCCATACAATCGCTAGAAAAACTGAATGTTGAGAGGACTTTAAAAAATGACCAAATAATGAATAATTTGAACCATTATCAACGGATATCTCGGAAATGGCTTACTTATGCCACAAAAAAGTTATTTGGAATAAATTGTGTGTTTTAAAGAGATCTAATCTCTTGTATAGTACGTTTTCGTCCATCGTTTAACGTTTACTAGTTCTACAAGATCATACAAAATTCCTTCGAAATAAAGAGGATTTCAAAGGCCATTTCTAGAAAATTCAGGATATGCATTTTATTTGCCATGTAAATATGATTAATGGATGGTATTTTAATCAAAATTGTTAGCCATTTTTTAGAAAATAACAATTTCGAAAAATCTTCCATGTAAAGAGTAGTTTGGCGTGGGGAAATTTTCTTGAAAATCTTTTTGTCGCATCTTTAGAACGTACTGAGCCTAAATACCAAGTTTGGTGTTTATCCGACTTTTTGTGTTTTTAGTTATGCTGTTAACATACCTCAGGCACAGGCGCGCGAGCGCACACACACAAAACCACACGCGGACCATTTTCTAAAAATCTTTTTTTATTCAGGGGGACTCAAAACATGTATTTCCGGTAAAATCTCGGTATCGAATTTTTGGGTGGAATGCAATGCTTACTCTACCTACTAGTACGTGATAGAGAAAGTAAAAATTCAAACTCCTCATGTCCAATATAAGCTTTGGTCTTCAAATTAATTGTGGCTTGAAGTAATGGAAGCACGGGGTGGGTTTCCCCTTAAGATCAAGCAGTATACCTGGCTGGGTAATTGCAAATATTATTCCCCACTATAGACAAATTACTTTTCCTTTGAGCTGTAAGAACAAAGATAAGCAAAGATGTGTAATATTTCAAGGTAAAAGTAGCCATTTTGGCCGGATATCTGTTATAGCGTAGTAAAGATTGAGCAAACCGGGAAACGACACTGGAGAGATCTACTGCCTCTTATACAGAAGGAGCTAAATAAAAATAAACAAACAGAATAAACTAGGAAAATATAGTGTGGCAATGAAAATGATTAGAATACAAAAGTGAGGTAAGACTGTCTTTCTAAAACGACATTCGAAATGTTTCTCCCTTTTAAGCTGCCATTCAGATTATGCAAAACTACAACCCAACACCAGAAGTCAAGTCACAACGTCCGTCTCCTTCCCGTATGCCGAGATGAAGAAGCAGTTCGTCTCAATTCACCTCTCCTGTTTTATTACCTATTTGGTTTGTGTATGGACTGAGGAGAACCTATGCTTTCTGCACTCCCCCACCCTTTCCCAGTTCTTCACTCCTGCTGTAGTTAAACGTTATAAATAACAAATAATAATAATAATAATAATAGTAATAATAATTATTATTATTATTCATATATAGTGCTATTGTTATTATGTATACTTTTACTGCTACCGCTGCTGGTTCTTACCGATTTACATATGTCACAATTACACTGGCGTTGACGATTGCTGAGTTTGAGATTTAAACTTTATTTAAAATGTTATTAAATGGGAGAGGGCGTCTCTTTTCTCGCCGCACGGAGCTCTGGTAAATAACAATTATGCTACGTCCAACATACTTTATGTTTATCGTTTTATGAACGTCGCGAGACCAGATATAAACGCATGAAAGTTACAAATACTGAAATGAATTATAACTTAACGTACACCCACGCATAATCCTATATTAGCATTTGTGTAACTTTTTACGTCTTCGAGTACCTACTCCAAAAAGAACAGAACAGAACAATGATCATCTGAAACCCTTCAGCAACCCAAATAAAAATCTTCCACCAAGATCTTGTTTCACTCTTTCTCTTGCCCGCAATTAAACGAAGAGCGTCAAGGGCTGAAGTAGGTCAGCAATCTTGCGCGGCAGTGTCAGTAGGACAAGAAAACCAGATTCGTAGTCTTGCTTGGTATGTGCGCTTAAAAGCTCTACATGAACCCGGAAGCAATGTCGCTTCCTTTGGCACGGAGGATGTATGATTTTTCCATATAACTATTATAAAGAAGAAAAAAATCTGATGTGTTACACTCACATGACTTTTCTACTCTTGTACAAACTATTTTTACAAACGCTTAATCTCCATATGCTTCATGCTAATCGGGATATCGAGATGTTAATCTTATTGCTAATTTTCTTGTAGATGCAAGGGTAATTGGTAGGCTTTAAGCGATAGTCAAATATTTTAAGAGCTGGTTGCTATGTGGAGTATTCCATTCTCTATGCATTACCAGGACGGAAAAAAAATCTGATGTGTTACACTCACACGACTTTCTCTACTCTTGTATACACTATTTTTACAAACGCTTATTCTCCATATGCTTCATATTAATCGAGATGTTAATCTTATTGCTAATTTTCTTGTAGGTGCAAGGGGAATATGGTAGACTTTAAGCGACAGTCAAAAGAGCTGGTTGCTATGTGGTGCATTCCATTCTCTTTGCATGTCCAGTACGTAAAAAAAATCTGATGTGTTACACTCACATGACTTTCTCTACTCTTGTACAAACTATTTATACATACGCTTATTCTCCATCTACTTCATGTTAATTGAGATAAACATTTGCAGACTCTATCTTATTGCTAAT
Organism: Deroplatys truncata; assembly: GCA_030765065.1. NCBI lineage: Eukaryota > Metazoa > Arthropoda > Insecta > Mantodea > Mantidae > Deroplatys > Deroplatys truncata. The sequence goes on from CM060980.1 coordinate 129,993,535, forward strand.
TTTCTTGTAGATGTAAGGGGAAAATATATTTACCAGGGCAATGTAGAAAAACAGTAGCCTTTAAGCACATACATATCTCTTAATAGCTGGTTGCTAGGAGCAGCACCATTCCCTTTGCCATAGATTATAACTCTTTACATATCCAAGACAAAAAAAAATGAATAACGAATTCCCATTTTAGAAAATAAGTATTGAAAAATTTAAGGGAATAACAAGCAATATCTCGAAAATGGTTCACTCAACAAAAAAAATGTATGACATAAATTGTGTATTTTAATGCGCTCTACATTTTTTGTGTAGTCAAATTTTGTCTATCTCTTATGGTTTACCAGTTATGCAAAAGTCGTTCACAATAAAGAATACTTTTGGAGACATTCCCAGGAAATTCAAGATATACATTTTATTTTTCATAAAAATATCTTAAACATATGATATTTTAATCAAAATCGTTAGAGCCATTTTTGAGAAAATTAAAATTTTCGAAAAATCTTCCATGTAAAGGGTACTCTGGGGTGGGGGGATTTTCTTGAAAACCTTCGTGTCGCATCCTTGGAAGATACTGAACCTAAATACCAAGTTTGGTGTTTATCCGACTGTTCGTTTCTGAGTTATGCTGTTCACAGACACACACACAGACACACACACGGACATGTTTCCAAAAATGCTTTTTTTGGATTCAGGGGGTCTCAAAACATGTATTTCCGGTGAAATGTCGGTATCGAAATTTTGGGTGGAATACAATACTTCCCCTACTTACTATACATAGTAGAGAAAGTAAAAAATGAATAACGAATTCACATTTGAGAAAAAGTATTGGAAATTTTAAGGAATATCTCAAAATGGTTCACTCAACAAAAAAAAATGTATATGACATAAATTGTGTATTTTAACGCGATCTACATGTTTTGTGTAGTAAAATTTTGTCTATCTCTTATGGTTTACCAGTTATGCAAAAGTCGTTCACAATGAAGAATACTTTTGGAGACATTCCCAGAAAATTCGAGATATACATTTCATTTGTCATGAAAATATCTTAAACATATGATATTTTAATCAAAATCGTTAGAGCCATTTTTGAGAAAATTAAGAATTTCGAAAAATGTTCCACGTAAAGGGTAATCTGGGGTGGGGGGATTTTCTTGAAAGCCTTTGTGTCGCATCTCTGGAAGATACTGAACCTAAATACCAAGCTTGGTGTTTATCCGACTCTTCATTTCTGAGTTATCCTGTTACAGACAGACACGCACACGGACATGTTTCCAAAAATACATTTTTTGGATTCAGGAGGCCTCAAAACTGTATTTCCGGTGAAATCTCGGTATCCAATTTTTGGGTGGAATGCAATACATCTCCTACTTACTCTACATAGTAGAGAAAGTAAAAATTGCTTTCTATAGAGTACACACCACATTTCTGTGAGAGTATAGTCGTTTTTAAACCCATCCGGCATAATGCCCTGCTTTATGTTCGACCAAAGTTGCACTCAAAAGGAAAAAGATCTTATATTCATACGAGTTTCTTTACCCTCTATCCTTTTATTAGTGGGTATACAAATTAGTCTTACTAAACCTTATTTTTATATCTACTTCATTTTAATTCAAATAAACTTTTGCAGAAATTGCCACATTACACATTAGATACTAAGGGAACTGATAGTGAAATGTTTTAGAATTGGACACTATGTACTGACCTTAAAATTCTCTTCTCTTTCCATGACATCGCGAGAAACAACTGAATGTTGACAGGACTTTCAAAGAATGACTAAGTATTGAACAATTCCAACCATTAATAATGGATATCTCGGAAATGGCTGATGCCACAAAAAAGGTTATTTGAAATAAATTGTGTGTTTTAAAGAGATATACCTTTATTGTATAGTATGTTTTCATCTTTCACTTAATGTTTACCAGTTATATAAGGTTAAACAAAACTCCTTCTGAATGAAGAGGACTTCACAAGCTATTCCCAGAAAATTCAAACATACATTTTATTTATCACGTAAATATTTTTATATATGGTATTTTAATCAAAATCATTAGCCATTTTTGAGAAAATAAGAAAAAAATCTAAAAATATTCAGTGTTCGGTTTAGAGGGATTTTCTTGAAAATCTTTGTGTCGCATCTTTGGGAAGTACTGAACTTAAATACCAAGTTTGATGTTTATCCAACTTTTCTTTTTTGAGTTATGCTGTTCAGGACACATGCACATACACAGACCTTTTTCTAAAAATGCTTCTTTTTTCTATTCAAGGGCCTCAAAACATGTATTTATGGTGAAATCTCGGTATCAAATTTTTGGGTGGAATGCAATACTTCTCTATCTACTAGGTACATGGTTGAGAAAGTAAAAATGTAACTCACTAAGAAATTTCTTGATTAGCTGTCCATTCGTATGAATATTTTAGCCATTTGCTATAAAAGACTGTTATTATTTTCCCAAAAGCTTAATTTTTAAATAAAGCTGCAGGCTCTTTGGTGTTTGTAAAGCATTACAATCAAACATACCAAGGAGGGAAATCATGCTTGAGGAATACCTCTGGTCTATGTAACACATGTATCACATTTACCATAGTCCAAACATGGTGTAATAATTAAAAGAAAACTAAGTAACATTTTCAAAATATATTCACCCTTTCTCTTTCAGTCTTCCAAAACTTTTCTTCTCTACATTTTAAAGTATGTATCATTGTAAGAGAAAATTATTAACAGGTAAATGCACTGGTAAGGTAGATCACACTTTTTAGATAGGAAATATCTTTGTTTTTCAGAGCAAGAGAAATGCACATGAATGCATGCTTCATGTGTGTTACTCTTCGTCAGCATTACATCATCAATGTTTGTCAGAATAGATGGCAAGAATGCAACTGTTTGCTGAATTTCTGTAATATTCAGCCTGCATAATAACATCTAATCAGCAATACAGCAGAAATGCAGGTGACAAATGCCCAGAGAGGGAATGGCAAAACAAATCAAAATATAATCACATCACCTTTTCATCATGTCTTCTGTGTTAGCAAAGGTCCAAAGGTTGATAATTTTTGGAATTACCTACATTACTAACTATTCAAATGAGATATAAGGAAATGCATTTTGTAACACTATTCTGAGTAAAAATAAGAACCTATACTTATTGTCTGCTCTGCTATGTGGAAAGAGAGAACTGCTGAATGAGAAGATGTTTCATTTCATGGTATTAAAACATTATCATACATGAAACTTGTGTAACTAGTTGTTACACTTTTCATCCTCAGTAGATTTTGGTGTTATTGTTATATGCAATACAATCAAGCTGTATGTACTCTGCAAGAGTAGGTGGTAGGTGCAATGAGACAGAGGGAACTCTGATAGTGATATAAGCATTAAGGGATATTCTCAAATTGGCTTTTGTCCATTCCTTTTCAATGCCTTTACTTCAGTAACTTGATACGTAGTAATCCATCAGTTCTAATGATTATTTTAATAGTGAAAAGCCTGTACTTTGTGGTTGGTGTGCATCAAGTTTATAATACGAGCAAGAAACAAAATAAGTAAGAGCACTAAATAACTACTAATGAAAACCTTAAAGAAATTCATAGCGCAGATAAAAATAAACTTGGGCAACTCAATGTTTTCTATATGATACCAGTGCAGAGCAAACATGGCTGACAATATCCAAAAAAATTGGCAGTAAAGATTTAAGCCTATTACTAGACATCACATCAGAAATTACCAAATTGTTCTCAGCGTAAAATATACAGCTGTAGTTTAGTATTCTGGTCTTTAAAATCCAGATAGTTGTTATGCAAACACATTTAAATGTTTTATTAGATAAATATTGTAAAATAAGTTAATGAACATGATAATGCATAATTAAGATGAACTTAATAATAAGGCAAACTCTACTGAAAATCATGTGTTTTCTATAATGCAAGAACTTCATTGTGCTTTACCTATAGAAAACAAAGTTTTATTGTTTATTATTTTAATCTCTGATTTATGCATGATACAAATTAAACACCTTTAAGATTCATACATACTAATACAAAATCTGAACATTTCAAAAATGCAAAACCCTTCTTTCTCTGAAATGAGCGTAATATGCTCATTTTAGAATACAGATCAGTGTGTATTTATAAGCCATTTCATCATATTTACATTGTCTTATTCATTGGAATAATGTAGAAAAATTTTCAGTTACATTATTGCTTATAATCATTTAGTCAATCAATATACAGTGGTTATTAATAAAAAGGGCTGTATGTAAAAATGTGTTTGTTAATTCAACATCATCAAATACTGGGATGTCCAATGTAGTTTGTTTCTGCATTAGGAATGTTCTTTCCAATATTATGTTTATATAAACTATTTCATGTTATTGTGTCATCTAATGTTGCTGATGAATATATTTAAGCAACAACCTTTTTAAAATTTGTGTTTATCACTGCTTTGACTGCATTGGTACATTCTTATTTCTGCTAATTCTGCTCTTATTTCTGTTTCTATTCTGTTTACATACACACTTACTAATTTGATCAATATCATTAACTGCTATTAATTACACTTACTGTAACCTCTTCATGGTTCACATTTCCCTCAATTTTATTAGTACCTAATTGTTTATACAGAAGCTTTTTAACAAGCACATATTTATTGTCATTGGTATTGTCATATCTGTTTTGTCATATTGAGTTATGATTGGTAATATGAACTACTCAGAAAGCATCTAACTTGCTTGCCTAGGCTGCATTGTGCATCAGTAGCTATTCATAATTAAGAACAGCTACATTAAATGTGAGTAATTCAAATATCTGAGCTTTTTTTTGGACCATATAAGAAGAGAAATCCTTTCAAAAATACCTAAGAATATTTCCCCACAGTGTATTATCTGGGTGCTGTACTTCTCTACCATTTTCAGTCTCCCCTCCGACTATATTAGTTGGTGCAGTCATGTGGTCAGAGAAAAAAATAATGGCAAAGGAACAATGTGTAAATGGCAGAACCCAAATAGTACACTATTTCCAAATATTCTCATAAATAATAAGTGTGCATAATCTCCATTTAAATACACAGTTATATTTAAATATAAAACTTCAAATCAAAACGATTATGGCTTGCATTTCTTTCCATTATAGGAAGCCAGAAGAAGAGAAATCTGCTCTGAAGAGCGTGAGTGTGATCTCCAAGCCAATTCATATAAACTTTGAGCAAATGATGCAGCTGATGCAGCAGTGCCATGAACTCACTACACCTCTTGAGCCAGAGGAAACTTCAACTGTATCCCAAGTTCAAGCGAGGCAGCTTAGTAACCCTTTTACTCTCTTTAATGGTATACTGCCAGGTCAGTATTAATTTCTAATGAGCTCTTATTAATTAGAGTGAGGAAATAACTTTTTGGTTTTAATAATATTGTATCTTCGTAAACCAAACAATACCCAATACACCACACGACCTCATGTAGTGGAGGTAGCATGTTTGCCTCACATTCAGGAGGTCCTGAGTTTGAATCTTGGTTGGAGTGAGTTACCCAGATAAGGCTTTTTCCAGGGTTTTCCCTTATATCCAAGAGACTGTCAGGTATTTCTAAGCTCTATGGACCCTGGGCTCATTTGAGCATCATTTCATCCTATTCATTCATTGCCCAAAATGACCTACTTGGTTACGCTAAACTTACATAAAAAAAAAGTATTGTCAAAAAAATTACAAAAATAATTTAAATATTTAACATTTTTTTGAGTTGATTAAACACTCTGGACCTTCACGTATCTTCTTAATTTGTCTTGGACATGTTGCATCATCAATTGATGGTGTTTAAGTGAACTCAAAAATGTGTCCATTATTACATTGCTTCACAATGTTAGTTCCAACATTATTAATTAATTCTTCAATACTGTAATAGGTTTAGTGAATAATTTGTTTCCACTCTAAAACTAGCATCTGAGATAGAATGTTTAACGTAATAAGGTAGCGCATTATATTGCTTAATACCAACAGTCATAGCTAATATGTTGTTTGCTAATGTTCTTATAGCTAACCTTACAAATGTAATAACTACATTTTCATTGCCTTGAGTGTGCAAGTTACATAAGTACATTATTCATTTGTACCAAATTGTGTTATAGTCTGTGTCAAATTTAAACGAAGTCCATTAACATTACCCAATCATCCAATATCTCCACTATTGTGTTTCTATTCAAATTATTGTCCTCTTCAGATAAAGTTTTAAGATTGTAATATCATATGCACACATCAATGAGTACTTCAATAGTTTCTACTTTAAGATAATTCACATTATAATTTCTTGGCTAAACACTTCATATGCAAAAATGTAATTTTCTCTGCTTTTAGTGGTCTGGAATGCAGTTTTTTATGGTCAAAGTTACCATTACCAATAAATTCTAATGGACATGCACAAGTTTAAAATTGCCTTCTAAATGAAACTAACAAAGATAACAAAAACAAGCAGATAAAAATAGATCCCTTCCAATAAAAGCAATAATCATAATATGAAACATTCCAGGTACAAAGTGGTGTGGTACTGGTGACATAGCAAAGAACTATCATGACCTTGGAGAAGAGAAAGCAATAGATCGATGTTGTCGTACACATGATCTCTGCCCTGTGAAGGTGCGAGCTTACCAGACAAATTACAACCTAACCAATAATTCCTTCTATACAAAGTAAGTTGTTCTATGTCTCCAAGTATCATAAGAAAATTATTAACCTACTTAATAAGAAATTATTTATTGCAATGATATTATATACAGTGTCATCCTTACCAATTGCTCCTGTATTTCTTCTATTTGCTAATCATTCCTGCAGCTCAAATAAAGACAAATGTGCAGTAACGTGACAAAGTATTTTATAATTTTATTTGGTGGTGCAAGAGAGCTCCAAAGAGTATTAGAAGATTTTATCAGGAATGGAAAGTATGATCGTGCTTCTTTCAGTCAAATTCATAAAACATGGCATTGTCCAATTAATAGCCAAAACTGTTTCAGGAGATAGTATTTTAGACTTTAGAAATCTATCATTCTATAAAGAAAATGCAGAAATAAACGAAAGTGTGGTATAATGAATTATAAAATATAATACAGAATGATGACATACTACCAACCAGTTCTGTTATTATAAAAGTATGATTATAATAAGAAGTATTTAATGACACATTGACACAATCAGGATTTGTTTCTGGGAGGGATTTGACAATTTTTAGGCTTTGTCTATTTGCCCATGATTGGGAAACAACTGACAACTGAGTGGGTTTGGAAATTCTCAACAATTTGCTGAGATCTTTTTAATTTAAGGCTTTTAGATGGGCTTGTACAGGGTTGAATTTTTATGCACCTAGAGATTTGGAATTTTATAAATATGAGTTTCAACCAAGTGTTGATACATTTTCAATTTGACTCAAATTGGTAAAAACGGTAACTTATGGAGAACCTGCTAAGAGTTAAAATTTTACGTAAGCTGCTGCAGTTATAGTGATGAAATCTATATATAAAAGAACTAAAAGACATTTCTTGTTTGATTTTAAAAGAGATCACATTAAGCTTACATCCTAATCTAATAATTAGGTATGAAAATAAAGATTGTGGCCAAGCACAAAAAAAGTGGATAAAGAAAAGAAGACCATTTATGAAAGTTGCCATCCCCCCAAAGGCTATGGTGCATCCTCCCAGGATTTGAATCACAGATCTCCCAGTTTCTGTCCGGTTGCTCTAACCAATGAGCTACCATGACAACATGCCAATATGATATTAAACTCCCCAGCTGATTTGCATTCACATTGCCATGGTAGCTTAGTGGTTAGAGCAACCAGGAGATCCATGGTTCAAATCCCGACAATGGCATTGAATTTTTCAGTCGTCTGATTTTACCTTTCCAACCACACATGGCTTGTGTGGAAGAACAATTAATTCCAATCATCCTGAGCCCAGATTTTTCTAGAGCTGAGTTTAACTATTTAGTTCCTTTTCTATGTTGGTGGAAAGCTTCGCAAGGGGGCTGTCTTCTAGGTACTATAGTAAATGTTGTGATACTGGTACACAATAAAAGCTTAAACAAATTATTGGAAAGTTAAAATCAATTAAAAAAATAAAAATATTTCCGTTAAAAACTAGAAATAAAAACATTTGGCAGGTGGTGTATTTTATTAGTTGGTATTTTAATGTATCCTGTTGTATAGGGTGGACCATTAAGAACGCCGATTTTTAATTGCGCTCTATTGTTGCATTGTTTTGGCCTGGGAGCATTTTGTTTACATGTTTTGTAACCAGTATTTCTTACGGTTAGTTATCCTGGAACGCTTTACAACGGAACAACGAATGTTGATTGTGAAAACACATTACAAATCAGTTGAATGTTATACAGAAACTGTGGGGAGGCTTCGTACGACTCTCGGTCGTCATATTGCATCTAATGAATCGACAATTCGTAGGCTAATGACAAACTTTGAGACAACAGGTTCGATTGCAGACATCAAAACTCCAGTGCGCTCTCGTTCCAGCCAGTCTGATGAGAACATCGCAATTCTGCGCGATAGTGTTACCACGAGTCCACAAAAATCAATTCGTAGTCGTTCACAATGGGCATTGCGAAAAGCTCCCTCCAGCGAATTTTCACAAAGAATCTTCATATGCATACCTACAAATGCAACCCATTTAAACATCCGGAAAAAGTAACTGTGTGGGTGGATTTTGGGCTGGTAGAGTCATCGGGCCTTACTTCTTTGAAGATGAAAATGGAAATGCCACGACCGTGAATGGACAACGCTACCGGAATATGGTTGAAACATTTTTATGGCCTTGCCTTAATGGGTACCTAAATATTGAGCAAATATGGTTCCAACAGGATGGCGCTACCAGTCACACCTCACTCGATACGATAGCCTTGTTGAGGAATAGATTTCCAGCCCGAATTATTTCAGGCAACGGCGATCAGAACTGGCCGGCAAGATCATGTGGCCTAACACCTTGTGATTTCTTCCTTTGGGGGTATTTAAAATCGCAAGTTTATAAAAATAATCTCCGAACAATACCACAACTGAAAGAAGAGATTCGAAATGTCATCGCCCAAATCGAGGAGCAGATCTATCTGAAGGTGTTGACTCATTATGACGACCGAGAGCCGTACGAAGCTTCCGTATAGTTTCTGCGTAACATTCACCAGATTTGTAATGTGTTTTCACAATCAATATTCGTTTTTCCTCTGCAAAGCGTTCCATGATAACTAACCGCAAGAAATGTTAATTACAAAACATGCAAACAAAGTGCTCCCATGCCAACAATGTAACAACAGCGCGCAATTAAAACCGGCGTTCTTAATGGTCCATTCTATATATAAGTAGACCAATACAGGATGAGTTTGAAGTCCACCGAAAAATTTTAGGGGCTGATTCCTGACTGGAAATGGAGCATAAAAGTTCATATCGCCTTGTGTCCGGAAATGTATAGTTTCCACGACGATGGTACTGAAGAACGACATCAAACAAGGAGCCTTGGCACACAGTACATGGCCTGAATCCCAACCATGTCACAACAGATGTTCAAAGTGGCCTCCATGGGATGCAACGCACTCGTTCACGCGTCACATCATGGATTGCCTCACTCGTTCTAATGTTCCGGGCTGTGTCCGAATATCGTCACAAGCTATGTGGATATGCTGTTGAAGGGTCTGAACATCAGGAACAGGCTCGCCGTACAGAATGCTTTTCAGATGCCCCCAAAAGTAAAATACATGGGTTTTTCCGGTGATCAAGCAGGCCATGCAAGAGGGCCTCCACGTCCTATCCAACGTCTGGGGAAGATGTTGAGGTGGCTAATGCTCCATGTTGCAGCCACATTGCCTGTTGTATTGCCAAAAGGACATTCTTCAGCAATGGAGGCAGCGTTCTGCAGGAAGTCCAGATACATTTCTCTGTACAAGCACTGTGGAAGAAGAAATGGTCCAAGTAGGCGGTCGCCAATAATCCCTGCCCAAACACTGATGCTGAACTGCTGCTGATGAGATGCTTCAGCCATTCCTTGAGGATTTCCTATAGCCATAGATGACGATTATGCAGGTTAATGATGCCATCTCTACAAAGGTCACTTCATCAGGGAAGAGGACTGAAGACAGAAATCCCATAATGGTGATGGCCTGTTGCACAAACAGCGACAGAATCTTTCCCGTGGAGGAAAATCCGCCGGTTATAATGCCTGTGCACTTTGGAGGTGATAGAGATAATAGCGGCTGTCATGTAGGATACGGATAACTGGTCTTTGACTTATACCATGTTGGTGGTGTTAGGGTTGTTCTCAGTATCATGGAGAGCATGTTTCTCCATATCTGGTGTATGTACAGTCCGCGACTGCCCTGAACGTTCGTCTGTCTCAAAGGACCCATGCTCACACAAAACGCCGAAAAATGGCTCCAGATGTGTGATGTGGATGGTGCTGTCTGTCAGGATATGTGACTCAGTACATCTGTGCTACCTCTTGATCGTTTCTACCTGCTTGGCCATGCATGAACACCATCTCGGCTTGTTCCTGGAATGAATACCAGACCATTGTGCTTCTACGTTGCTTAAATCACCTGCAACACACAAGGCACGCTGCATGTTATGAGAGAATATCATCCAACGCGGAAACTATGCATTTCCAGACAAAAGTGAAATTAACTTTTGTGCCCCATTTCCAGTCAGGAATAACCCCTGAAGTTTGCCGGTGGACTTAAAACTTATCCTGTATAGTAAGTGTAATAAGGCTGTATGTTCTCAACAACTACATACCTACCTTCAAATTTATCATTTGAAACGCCACATTTTACCATTCAGTATGAATTATACTTTGCATTACTTTTGGGGGGGATACAGCACATCTAGATTAACAAACTGAGTTAACAATTACAATACTCAATTAAAAAGTGTAATAAATGTGTTTATATTACCTGCGTTAATTTATTTTAACATTTTTGCATTCCACAAAATGTTTAATTCCCACCAAAATGTTCTTGAGTATGGTCATCGCAGCCTTCGGATCCCCAAGCGGCGACCTTTGTGCAGTAGCCAAACACTTGTTCCCTACCCTCCCTAACCGCAAGCACCATAAAATCTTAGTGACATCCATGTGCATATGCGCGTTGTTGCCAAAATTAAAAATAGTATTTAAAAGCAAAACTTTGCAGGTGATTTCCACATGTACAGAATACAATCATGCAGTTTGTCTGCTTGCTTTACACACAAAATAACTATGTAAATAACTATGAATCGCATAGTAATTACATTTAAGTTGCAAACGCTTTAAAATATAACTGAACTAATGAATGATCTGAACTAATATACTGCGCTACAAGAATAGAAATGCATGTTAACATATCCGAGAGAAACTTAGAAACATGTTCCGAATAAACTATACATTGTTGGACTATCATTAAATAATTAAAATACATAAATATTAATTTATTTTGAAAGGAACTCTTACTCCCAAATCAAAGCATCATTTTTGATTATGCTGTGCGCGGAGCTATGGTAAAAAAAAATTTATCACTTGTATCACAACAATGTTTTATTAATATAAAGCTAATACAAGAAGTTGTGTATTGTTTAAGGTGTAAGATTTATAAGCATGACATCTTCTGTTTACTTAAATGAATAGCTTTATTATAAAATGCAGGATAAGTAAAAATACGAAGGCAAAAGAAAGAAAATAAAAAAAAAAATCTTATGCATTATATTCACAAGATTATCTCTACTCACTCTTCTACAAACTACTTTCACAAAAGCTTATTCTATCTACTTCTTAAATAATAAGATAAAATTTCATTGCACATATCGTTGTAAATATAAGGATACATAGGCTAAAGCGATAGTCAGATTTTTAAAATACAGATGACTATATGATGACTTTGAAATTCCATGCTCTTAGCATGACCACGAGGAAAATACAAACAGAGACTTCCAACTTGTATTTCAAAATTCAAACCAACAACAAAAAATTTCTCGGAAATGGTTAACACAATTTGACCTAAAATTTGTCCTTTACCGAGATTGCATTTTACGCAAGGTAAGATTTTGTCTCTCTCTTAGAATTTACCAGTAATACAACAAGTTGAGAACAAGGAAAATTTTACAAGTTATTCCCAGAATATAAAATTCATGATACAAATTTTATTTTTCCTGCAAATATCTTAAACTTGCGGTATTTTACTAAAAATCGTTAAGCTGTTTTTGAGAAATTCAAAACAATAATAAACATTTTTCCACATAAAAGGTTCTTTTCTATATGTTCTTGAACATTACACATAAAAATCTGGCTTTGCTTATTCAGTTTTTGTAGCCCTTTTCTTCGTGGTCTTGGCATTACTGATATTCGGCAGAGGGTCACTTGCTGGTGCGACCGGAGGGGCATCAACTTGGTTCGTTTCCCAAGGTCTCCACATCTTAATTAAACTATTAAACGCTAATAACTATTAAACACTGCTAAACTTACAAAACTGCACTAAGTAAAACACTATATAACTTCTCTGAAGAAGTAATATAGAAGCTTAGCTGAACATGGAAGAAAAGCACGAGCGAACAGTCACAGCTGCTAAAAACCGAAGAAACAGCAGAAATGACATTGCAACAACGCTTTGCTTTGGTGGAGCTGGAGAAAGGACCACGTGTTGTGTTTAAGGGATGGGAAGACCCTACTAATCGTTTACGGTTGGGGAAAGGATGCCCGCGACTAGTTTACAACTTGTGCCATGATTCCCCTCCATGAACGATCCGGCGTAGAAACTACCTACAAGGATGCATTTAACGTTTTACAATTTAGGTCTACATAAGTAACAGATTTACCTATAACAGTCAACATAATTAGTGATTCGGTGTCACTTATTCACCATCACATCTATAAAACTTATACCTATATCAAGAGTAAATTAAAACCTATGTGGGTGTGTTTTTATTTTTTATGTATATGAATCTGCATAAAATTCATGACATGTATTTTATAAAATGAAATTATGTAAATCAAATATTATACACTGGGGCGGCGCCGTGGCCGAGTGGCGGCCCGGGTTCAATCCCAGGGACCTACATGTGGGATTTATGGTGGACGAAGCGGCGTCTGGGCGGGTTTTCTCCGGGTTCTCCGGTTTCCCCTGCCATTCATTCCACTAACTGTTCCATCATCACCTTTCCTTTCATCAATTTCACCAACATTTCGTTTCATCTACTTCCTTCATCCCATACCAGGCATCGGGCTGATCACCCATCCTGGATGCTCTGTCTGATCCATGAGTGTCTGCTCCTCAACGGGCCTCTGACCCCAGGCACCCACTTGTAAGTCCTGGGTGTAAGAGGAGGGTAAACAGATAATGAATGAATGAAAATATTATACACTGTATTGATATAGTAAGCTGTCATGTGGCAACTTATTAAACCAACTTTGAATCATTAACTGGTTTTCTTCTTCTGATCTAAATTAAAGCAAAATCAAAGGTAGTGTATATGGAGAGCCTCTTAAACATTCGCAAACCACACACACTCACCCTCTCTCTCTCACTCACTCTCTGAAAGGAAATGCTGAAACTGGTCACCGTCGTTATTCATACATTTTTGGCACTTCTTTAGGAAACTATCCAACCTTTCATAAAGTTTGTAAGTAAAGCCTTTAAAAGTAGTTTTTTAAAATGTTATATGGTTTCATCCGGGCTTTTCTATGATAGCGGCAGACGGCAATGAGCGCCGAGGACGCGGACGGAAAAACACCGCGCAGCCGGTTCGTAGTTTTTTTTGCCCATCTATATATATATATACACACACACAGGTTTAACATGTTAGACATTTGTGTAAAATCAAAGATAATATGTATGGAGGGCCTCCTTAAATGTACAGTTTTTAAGATTATTTCCCATAATAAATCTTACAATGCTGCCACATTTATTTGCTACAACATTAAGTTACCTAAATTTAATGCTATGCATCCATTTACAACTGTGTTCAAAACCTACTATAATTTATGTATATGCCCTCTTATTTGTACTAATGTTGACATAGCCGAAGGACCTCCTCTTGCAGTCTATTAGTAACATGAAAAGTACGTCAATATTGCCAAGGTTGGCAGTCTTGGAAGCAGCAATTGAAAGCTTGAGTACTCTGCGGAGATGTTTCACAATGGTGTAGTGGTAGATGACTACCAGAGTGCCTATACAAATAGGGGCGTCTCAATAATTGAAATTGGGATTTGGGCATCAATAGTCATTCCCTCACATACACTACGTGATCAAAAGTATCCGGACACCCCACAAACATACGTTTTTCATCTTAGGCGCATTGTACTGCCACCTACTCAATATCCGTGACCTCAGTAGTCATTAGACATCGTGAAACAGCAGAATGGGACGCTCCGTGGAACTCGCGGACTTCGAACGTGGTGAGGTGATTGGGTGTCACTTGTGTCAGAAGTCTGTACGCGAGATTTCCACAGTCCTAAACATCCTTAAGTCCACTGTTTCTGATGTGATAGTGAAGTGGAAACGTGAAGGGACATGTACAGCACAAAAGCGTACAGGCCTACCTCGTCTGTTGACTGACAGAGACCACCGACATTTGAAGAGGGTCGTAAAGAGTAATAGGCAGACATCTATCCAGACACCACACAGGAATTCCAAACTGCATCAGGATCCACTCCAAGTACTATGACAGTTACGCGTGAGGTGAGAAACCTTGGATTCAATGGTCGAGCGGCTGCTCATAAGGCACACATCACGCAGGAAAATGCCAAACGACGCCTCGCTTGGTGTAAGGAGCGTCAACATTACACAATTGAACAGTGGAAAAACGTTGTGTGGAGTGACGAATCACTACACAATGTGGCGATCAGATGGCAGGGTGTGGGTATGGAGAATGCCCGGTGAATGTCATCTGCCAGCGTGTGTAGTGCCAACAGTGAAACTCGGAGGTGGTGGTGTAATGGTGTGGTCGTGTTTTTCCTGGAGGGGGCTTGTACCCCTTGTTGTTTTGCGTGGCACGATCACAGCGCAGATCTACGTTGTTATTTTAAGCACCTTCTTGCTTCCCACTGTTGAAGAGCAATTCGGGGATGGCAATTGTATCTTTCAACACGATCGAGCACCTGTTCATACTGCACGGGCTGTGGCGGAGTGGTTACACGACAATAACATCCCAGTAATGGACTGGCCTGCACAGAGTCCTGACTTGAATCCTATAGAACACCTTTGGGATGTTTTGGAACACCGACTTCGTGCCAGGCCTCACCGACCTACATCGATACCTCTCCTCAGTTCCGCACTCCGTGAAGAATGGGCTGCCATTCCCTAAGAAACGTTCCAGCACTTGATTGAAAGTATGCCTGCAAGAGTGAACGCTGTCATCAAGGCTAAGGGTGGACCAACACCATACTGACTTCCAGCATTAGCGATGGAGGGCGCCACGAACTTGTACGTCATTTTCAGCCAGGTGTCCGGATACTTTTGATCATGTAGTGTATATTGCTTTGAGCAGTATACTGCCTGTCATTAGAAAATAAAAGATATGTCACTGCCAAGCTTTAATGTGGTGAAGGTCTTTCTTTTTTGTTGCCATGTGGACTAGGGTTCGGATGATGTGTTAGGTCAAGTTGGCACACATTTTATCTGGTATATTTTAAAATATTTATCTGTGGAGCTCTGGGGTAGGGGGGCTAACTTCTGCACCACTGTTTAATACATAAGTTTATAACATGTTTTCCAAGGCTTAATCAATACCTGTCAAATGGAATGATTGCTAGAACAGTCCAATATAAAAGTATTGCCCTCAATATTACTGAGCTGAATAGCTAAAGCAGTTGTATCCGAGTTTCATATTTGGGAGGTCTCAGGTTTCATTTTTGTTGGACAAGTCACTCTTTTTCACTGGTTTTCCAGTTGATGCGAGTACTGGGATGGATTGTATTCCACTGCAAATTTCCTTATTTCAGAGTCGCAGGGTCAGGTGAAGTGGATGACAGTGTGAGGAGAGAACTGTCTCTTCCCTGGTAGGTACTGATATCTCTGAACCTGTACCCGTCCTTGACAATAGGGATGTGTTGGAGGGTTGTTTCTCTGACCTGTATTTTCTTTCTTTGTGAGTTGAGCTATGTCAGAGGGGAAGTTCTGTCTGGAAATGTTAGGGACCCCAATGATTTTTCCCATCACATCTGACTACCCTTTGTACTACCTTGTTTTATCCTTTCCTCCAGAGATTTCATAGACACAATAGTTCTAGCCTTGGCCGTAATGCTGAAATCTTTCTCTGTTCCTTATCATGTCCATACCCACATCCTCTTGCAATTAAAATCTTCATAAAAAATTGCAAATGGATTTTACAATTGCAGATGATAAACTCTGACAGTTTGTTGCCATTCAAAATTCACATAAATCATTAAAGACTTTGATACTCAGTTTTTCTTTTGTCATTACACCAATCTTATGACTGAATAATATATGTATTTACAAACATAAAAATCTCCTGTTAAACGTTTAACATTCAGTTAGATATCCTGCACAATGTGGATTTCTATTCCAGAGATTCATTTGTTGAGTTACTATTACAGAATGTTAAAACCTTTTATTATTGACAGAAATGAAATTAAGCACATTCATTTAAAGGTGATTTTAAATCTTACCTGAATATGTTAACACTTCTGCTTTACAGATGTCCTAAAGTGTACAAAGGTATTATTTTCATTTTGTATTATTTTCTAGATCACACTGTGACTGTGATGACAGGTTCCATCATTGTCTTAAAGAAATTCAGCATCCAACAGCTAATATGATGGGCAGCATCTACTTTACTATCTTACGTGTTCAGTGTGTTCAAGATCTCAAATGCTCAGCATCCGAGTGCAGATCCCCCAAAAAGATGTTCAGGTTACCAAAGAAGCACTTCTGAGAACTGATTTTGAATAAAGATATGATCTGCCTCATTAAGAAACAGTAAAGCTGTCCACATCAGAGCAACAGGTGCTAATATTTATTTATTGTTCCTGGGAGAAGATATAAGTGATTTAGAAATTATTTATACCCTGACAAGTTTTTATGACATAATTCCAATCGGCATGCATTTTTTTTTAGAAATGTTTATTTTTTAATTAAGGTGCATTTTGCAACAAAATGTGAACTAATTGAACTTTGTGGGTAAATTATTTTAGGTATAATTCTACATACATGAGCTGTATTTCCACGTTGTTTCCATTGTCACTTAACATGGGATAAAGTTTTCTGAACTCATCCCAATCTCGAAGAAGTCTGTCCCAGTCCTTTTAACATGCATCTTAACTGTTTCTAACATTAAGTTATTCTTTTTAAGAGATGTCATAAATGAAAATAAAATGCATGAACTTTATCATTTGTTTCCTGAAAAACAGTGATGTGGATGTCAGTGTGTTATCACAGAAAATATGAAAGACCATAGCTGATGCAGTATTTTCCAAAGTACGTCATTCATATTAGTGAGGTTCATAAGTTTTGCACATATTTCACAATCCCTTCTTTGTGAGATTATTATAGTTCATTTTCAGTATGCACAAAAAAGCTAGTGCCAGAACATCTACATATTTTTTAAATGGATTGGAAGCAGACGTCTTCAACAAAGATTTCCAAAACTTTTCCCAAGATGTGATATATGCTTTAATATCAATGGAATTAGTAGAAAAATAACTAAGATAAATAGAGTAAGATAAAGATACATTTACCCAAAAATATTTAGCAATTCTCATTTGAGAAGAACTTTGTGTACCATTGAATAAAGAGCATTGCTGATCTACAGAACTAAAATGCTATTTGGCATTGCTTAAGAAGCAAGGATAAGCTGCAAACTGAATAAAATCTGAAAATCAATTGAAAATAAAATTTCTAGTATATATGTAACATTAAGGATTATGGTGAAATTTATATGCATACACAGAACATAACTTTAGGAACCAGAATTTAAGAGCATTTTAGAAATACTGAATACATTAAATCACATGAAGCCTTTCTTGATTTTGTTGATCATATGGCAAGTGGTGATTTGCCTTAAGGAATAGAAGAGAAACTAGATGAAATTGGGGAACAGACCACCCATGCATTACAAGAATGACAGAAAATATTCCTGTGAAAAATTAACTCAATATCAGATGTGTATGAATGAGGGGTTTCTAAATATATCAGAAATATTGAATGTAGGAGAACAAGTTTCCCAACATATTCTACTATATGGTATATGCTTATTTTCATTATGATTTAGTTGTCACAAGTGCAACTTCAATCAGTTATGTAGATATTACATCTAGTTCACAGAGAGTTAGTGCTATAGCTGCCGACTTGTCAGCTGTAATTCAGTGCAAACACAATGAAATAATTGTATGCAAAAAAGGGACCAAACTGTTCAGTTTAAAGGTAAATCTTATAATAAGGAATACAGATTACATTATGAATTTTGTATGCTATCTATTGACACTAACAATAGAAGTATTTTGCTCCAAATAGTACACACAATTAAGCTAACCACCCCTGAAGGTGAACAATGAGGGAAAGTATGGCAAAAAAAAAGACATTGAAAATTTTGAAGGACACAACACAGTACAAAAGATAGTCGTAATTCTGATATCTTTTATCTTACAAATCTTTCTCTTATTACATAGATCTAACTTTACATCTCCTCAATTAAAATGTTATGAAGATATTGTAATAATAACATAACTCATAAAAGGTGCAAAATTGATATTATAACTGTAAGTGTGGTAACATTTTTTGTTTCATGCTATCTGGAATTGCATGATTTTCCATCTCCAAACCAGTATGTAAAACTTAACTTTTCCATTCAGTTACTTTTTGTACTCCAACACCAACATATGAATACATTGGCCCTGCAATAAGCACATGAAACATATGGCTGCGTCCATGTCCAACATAATATGCAGTACAATATTTAGCCAATATATAAAATATTTAAACATAGTATGAAACAAAATATTGTACATAACTGCAGGAAAGTGTTTTTCACTTTGGCTGTAAACATCTTTCTCTGAAAAAAGCTTGCTTTCCTGTACAGTTAGGTAAATAACTATTTTGGAATATTAATAAAATGCCTATTTTTTCACAATAATGGATTTAAAAGAAAAAAAAATAGTATTTTCCTTGTACACCTCTAATTTGTTTTAGAGGCAAATTCTTTTGTTAAAATAATACTTCTTGTATGTTCTTTTTCTTCTTATACACCCCAAATGCCCTAATTTTGGAGTACTTTCTAATTTATTCCTCTTCTTTCTACCATAGTTTTAATTGGAACTATATCCTGAATCACATAATTATGGAAGTGATAATTTGCATCCGGCAAACTGCCAAAACCACTGAAATGTGTCTATGATAGAAAGAGATACACTTCAAATGTCAATGCTAATCTTTTTTTTGACATAAATCCAGATGATGTTATAAATTTGAAGGCAGCTTAAGTAATGTAGCATTATCAAATATCAAAACCATTGAAAACCTGACTTTAACAAACATATGGAGATTAAGGATATGATTTTGCAGGACAATGTAAAAAGTTCAAAAATAAAGAACTGTTTACAAAAATATGGGATGTATGGTCACCATAACCATGATTTGTTGTCACCTAATACAGCAACAGCAGGTGGAAAAGTAGCTGATACAAACATTCTCAGTAATCAAAGTCATGCCAGGAGACAATTGAGTATTATATTAGAAAGGTAGGATCAGACTAAAAATTCACTGCATAACTGGGACTGAACCATGCCTATGGGGCAAAATTTCTGTCTGATTCTACCTTTCTAACCTTGTCCTATACACAGCTTAAACAAAAGAACTATTAATTACTAAGTATTATATTGTTGTATTGGAGTATTAAGGGTTAAGTGCCAAAAAGCTTAATCTGAGATAGAAACATGCAGTACAAAATGGCTTATCATTCTGCTTGGCACAGTTTTCTATTACTTCCTGCTTCAATACTTTTATGAATTTAAAACTCCACAATGCAACATTATCTCGTGTTCTTAAAAGCATTTGAAAAATGATTTTTATTTCAACACTTTAAGGGAGCTTCTGTTACTGATTAGTATTTTTGGTTAATGCAAGTTAAAAAGATGGGTATTGGATTTCTATGTTTTGAGAAAATGCAGACCTCTAATCATATTTTAGGGGATCACATCCTCTGTTTTAACAGATCTGTTGGAAATGCAGAATATATAATTCATGTTTCTTCCTCCCAAAAACAAATTATTGGAGCTAGGAAGGCATGATTTGATTATTTATTATTCCACAGCTTAAAGCATTTTCCAATTATCTTCTGGGTAATTATTAGATCCGACATTAAACAGGCCAACTATAAAAAGTAGAATTCAATTTGCACATATGTTACAGCATTAGAATTATAGCAATGTTGCTCATTTGATTGAAGGAAAAGTACACCTTTTTTCATTGTGAATAATGTATTTATTTTAAATAAATATTAATCATAAATATACTCTAAGAAAGTCTTTTATTTCAACGTAAACTACACACACTGTATTTTCCATTATTCCTCCTAGATGTAGGAACAGTTGATGTATTAACCATGAGCTCTTGTGGCAGATTTCTTTACTGTGAAACTGCAAAAATGCAGTCATTAGTTCACTTTTAATTATGTAATTCACTGCTTATACAGTTATTGGTTATAGCTGGCAACTTGATTAAAATGGTATTCATATTGTCAATTTATATGTTGCATTATATAGCACCCATGTTAGTATATTTTAGGATTTTTCTACTACATATTCAGGAAAAAGATGCAAGCTATTGATTGAAATCTTGATATAATTCACAAACTTTACCTGCATTTTAAAACCTAAATTTGTCAACATGAAAACTTTTAATACTTTGATCAAATGTTTTGAATGGAGCATATCACTTAATGTTTATGGTTGGAAGCTCTTGCACAAAATCACTTATACTTGATTAAAGCACTGGAAGAAGTTGGCCAGCTGCTATTAAAATGGCAAAAAATAAAATAAATAAAATTAAAAAAACAAAATCTTATGTGTTACATTCACATGAGAGACTATCCATTCTTCTACAAACTATTTTTAAAAAAGATTATTTTCCGTCTGCTTTAGGTTAATTGAGATGAGTGTATCATACACATTTTACTCTAAGGGGTATACTGAAGGCTGAAGCAATAGTGAATGTTTGTGCTTTCTTTATGCATAACTTTCTTTGCACGATCACAAGAAATAAGCGAGTGGCAGCTTAGCACTTCAAAAAGGTATAATTATTTGAAATTTCAAACAAATAATGAATATCTTGAAAATGGTTAAAGCCACAAATATTTGTTATATAAGTTGTATGTTTTAACAAGATTTGCAATTTTTGTGTGGTAATTTTTTGTCTATACCTTATGGTTTACCCATTATACAAAAGTGCGCATAATGCATTCCAAATGAACAGGACTTCACAGACTATTCCCATAAAATTTAAGATATACACTTTGTTATGTTAAAATTTAGTACTTTAATCAAAATTGTTAAGAGCCATTTTTTAAAAAAATAACAAAACAATTTTCCATGTAATGGCTAAGTGGAATGGGAGGAAGCAAATCTTTATGCTGCATCTTTGGAAGATAGTGTACTTAAACATCAAGTTTGGAATTTATCAGATATGTACTTCATTTTTGACTTATGCTGTTCACAGACACACGCAGAACTTTATCTACAAATGCTCTAATTTTTGGTTTCAGAAGACCTCAAAACACACATTTCTGGTAAAATCTGTTGGTGGTGGGGATTAATTGATCCACATCATTTTCCCTCTGGCTTCCCAATATAAAGTCTGTAAGTTATCACTTTTAAGGCCATTGCATTTGGCGAGATGTTTGTTCAGGATGACATCTTTTTCACAGAGAGTGCACTTGGGTGTAGGTAGGCATCCATCTTGTAGAGGTGTTCTGCGAGGCAATCGTGGCCAGTTGCCATCCTAAATAAGGCCACTGCAGTCTTCCTTGACATTTATATCAACTCTATCTTTAATATTCTTAAAATCTATCCTTTAATTTATCTTCATCAAGTCTCTGCTGTCTTTTAAAATGTTGTTTAATGTTATTTATTCCTATTTGTCCTAAAGGTTTTATTTGTTGTATTGCACCTTTCTTTGCTAATTGATCCACATGTTCATTGCCCAAAAGTCCAACATGAGCTGGGATCCATTGTAGTGTGACATGATTTCTAGTTTCAACTGCTTTAATTAGGCTTCTTATTTCTTTAATAATTCTTGTTGTTTTATTATTGTAATTTACTAATCCATCTATGGCTGATTTTGAGGCTGATAAGATGACTATTTTTTTGTTTTATGTATGGTCTATATAAAATGTTCTGTAATGCTGCTTTTATAGCTGTTAATTCTTCATCATAGTGGTTTGACGTTTCATCTAATGTTAAACGTTGTGCAAAATGTTTACAGTATACTCCTGCACCAGCATTTTTTTTATTGATGAGGGATCCATCTGTATATATTCAGAGCCATTCTTTTTCTGGGTATCTTTCATTTTCCGTAGCTATTGCTATGGCTCTCATTTCATCTCTATATTGTTTTGTTTGTGTATTGTATATATCACATCATTTTGATATTGTATATCAATATATTTTATTGGACTCATTACCTCTGTTGCAATTATATTCTTGTATTTCAAATTATTAATATATGTTCTGAAGCTTATTTGAGTTTTTAAATTATAGTATCTGCTGTGTGGTACTATTTATATCTGTTTCTATTGACTTGCAGTTTTTGTGCTAGAGTAATTGCTTTCAACTCATGTTCCAATTCTATAGCCATATTTTTTTGTGAAACTTTGTAGTACTGTAATTGGTGTTGTTTTTACAGTTCCTGTTATTATTCTTAGTGAATTATTTTTTGAAATTTCTAGTTTACTTTTAAGTCTCTTGTTCACTATTGTTAGTAGTTCTCCTCCATACAATAGGTTAGGTTTTATATATGTTTTATATGTATTATTAAGGAGGTCGATGTTTCCACCCCATTTTATTCTTACTAAATGTTTTAAAATGTTGTTCTTTTTTGTTGATTTTATTCATTACATTGTTTACATGTTCTTTCATTGATAGCTTTTTTTATCTAATTCTATCCCTAGATAGGTTGTTGATTTGCAAGCATATATTTTCTGTTTTATGCTGCATTGTGAATAGTTTATATTGAGTTTTTCCTATATTTGTTATAATTAGTCCACTTTTCTAGGGTTATGATTGTATTCTCCATTGTTTGTAGTTTTTTGTAATGTTTCCCAGATCTTATGTTCTTTTCTGAAGTCCATATTACCACGTCGTCAGCAAACATTCCTACTTGTATGTTACCTATTTTCTTAAGTACATCTACTAGGTATTTATATATATAGTGAACACAGTAGCACTTGTAACAGACCCTTGAGGTAGTCCAACTCTCGTTTGTTTCCATTTAGATGTGGCTGTTTTGTATTGTACTGCAAACCATCTTTGGGATAGGAAGGTTTGAAACCAGTTTAGCATGTGGCCTGATTGTCTTCATTTTATATAGTAGCATTTCTTGCCATACTGTGTTAAACACATCTTTGAAGTCAACAAACAGTGCTAGAGTAGTCTTATTATTATTATTATTGAAATTTTCTTTAATGGCCTGTGTTAGTCTTACAACCTGGTGTATTGCTAAGCTGTCCTTCCTAAATCCAGCTTGTTCAGGGACTAATAGATTTTGTGTTTCTATATAGTATGTCAGTCTTGTAGCTACCATTCTTTTTAAGAGTTTTGCTATGTTTGATATTAAGGATATCAGTCTATAACTATCTATCATTTGAGTTGGTTTTCCTTTCTTCTTAATGGGTATAATTTTTGCTTTTTTCCACAGTGTTGGTATGTTATTTCTGGTTGTCCAGATTTTATTGAAATTTTTTAATAAAGTACGGAGTGCTTCATGTCCTAAATTCTTGAGCAGCTTATCAGGACCTGGGCTCTTTTTATTTTTTAGTGTCCTTATTACTTGCTTTATTTCTGGGAGTGTGAATGGTTCATTGAAGATATTTTGAAAGTTAGATGTATCTTCGAGGTTGCTATTTCTTAAGTATTCATTCTGTTTTTATTTTTTTAATGTAGTGCTAGTTTTATTATATGTTGCAAATTTTCTTGCTATAAAGTTATCCTCGTATATTTCTTTATTATCAACATTTAATGGCTGATTTTGTTGTTTTTCTCTGTTTATTTGTTTAATGTGCTTTAGTACTATTTGTTCTAGAGTCTAGTTTGTTTATAAATTCTTCAAAGCTCTGTTTTTTTTTACAGTTTTATAGTCTGTTTTAACTGTGCATTTGGTTTTCACCATTCTATACCATCTGCTTTGTCTTGTCCTTTTTGCTTTTTCTCTAGTTTTATCTCATTTTGATTTGAGTTGTGCTAACTGTTCATTCCAGAAGGGTTTGTGTTTATGAATTTTCCCTCTTGGGATACATTATTTTGCAGCTTTTAAAATTGTGGCATTTAGTACTTTCACTACTTTGTTTTGTTCCAAATTAATTTATTTGAAAAGTTTGTTTTTGTTTTATATTCTTCTCAGTGTGCCTTTTTTAAATTCAATTTAGGCCTTATTTTGTCCTCTGTTCTATGCAGTTGATGATTTAGATCTGTTTTTGTTATTATGGCTCTATGTCCACTACCACTATCTTCGATTACTTTTTTTGTAGCTTTATTTTCTAAATCGGTTGATATGATAGCAATGTCTGGATTGATTGACTGTCCTGAGTACTGTACGTAGGTTTTAGGGTCTTCATTCCTATGTTGATACGGTAATTTGTATCACAAATTACTTAAAGGTAAATAATGATTGTAATATAAATATGTATTTATGCGACATTGATTTCAGAGGTTTATTAATTGTAATTATTATTGGTAAATAATAATATACGGCTTTACTGAAACTGTCAATAATAACGCAATAATGCAGCAAGGGGGTGAGTTGTTTATCATTACCGGGAACCAGGAAGTTACGTAATGTTTCGCGCCTTTTCGGTAAAAGCTTCTAGAATGTTCCCTAAAAGAAATATGTATTAGTGGTTTTCATTGGATAGTAAAATAGACGCTAATGTTGGCGCGTTTTATTAGCCAATAGCAGTTCATTTATAATCTTTAGGCGTATCTTGAGGCAAGCGTATAAATAAGCCAGGCCGAGGTAGCGTGTCCCCCAGTGCAACAAGATTCTCAACACATTACACATCGTCCCCAGTTCAACAGAATTCTCAGTACTCTACGCGTCGGTTTCTCAGTTCATCAAAATTTCGTGTACACTACACATCGTCAGCCAGTCCTTCATTTCGTCAAGTTACGCGCAGCAGAATTACAAGAATCTAAATTATTATAAAGTTAATTCTACACAAAATTGAAGTATGCGAGTTAAAAGTGATGAATAAGAAGTTATTACAAACAGTTTCAGTTTGGCGAGTATCCAGATTAATTTGTAAAAGTGTTTGTGAATGTGTTCGGCAATAAAAGTTATAAAACCAATTTCTTCGTCAGTATAATTTCTGGATAAAAGATTCCTTTCTGATTCACACCCTGCAAGAGATACAAGTTCTACCAAGATAAGATGATAGCTAGCCGGAGGACAATATACAAAACTTTAAATTCTTTCGGAAACTAATTGATACAAATTGCTACGCCAGAGGAAGCTACGAACCAAACAAGGAGTGACGTCACAAGATGGCAACGCGTTAAGTAAAGCAGCACAACATATGATCTACAAGTTCTCATTTCTTACACTATAAATATTACGTAAGAAACATTAATACCGTCGCAATGTAATATTTTCATTTAGTTGGAGTCTACAAATTCTTCAATAATTTCACCACTTTATTGTTGTCACTATAACCTCACCTTGGAGAATGTCCATTAAGATAACCAATTATGACTGTTTTATTGTCAATATCAATTACGTCCAGGTTGAGGCGATTGTTATTGAATGGGCTCTAGATACCATAGATTTTAAATTTGTTTTTGTTTACAAGCTGTTATCATTATTTCAGAAGTGTCATCTTGGTTCATTTGTTTTATAATTTCAAATTTTCCATTTATGCATTGTTTAATGCCAGCAAGTATGCCACTTGCTATCTGTCTGTGTTTCCTAATATATTTGTGTTGTATTTTGGAAATTGATAAAATTTTTCCTTTTGTTCTATATATCTATCTCATTGTCTCTTAAAAGATTGTCTATCATGGTTTTTTTACTTTGATTCATTCCACCGGCATTCCAAAATAACACTAAGAAGTGCTCTTATTTTAACTTTTTTGGCTTGAGAAGCATGCCTGTGTTGTAGATTTAGTTTTACCCATGGAACACCATGTGGAGGCAGACTACGTTGTTCTCCCTGGTGAAATCTTGATATCAAAGTTTTGGGTGGAATAAAACTTCCTCTACCTACTAGGTATTATGGTTGATAAAAGTAAAAACTAGCTTAAATAAAGAAGCTTACTTAAAATATATAATAATGGAATGACAAGGTTGCCAATAATATTGCAATCATGTAGTTTTAAAGTTTTTTTCTCTGGAATCGTCCTGCTCATTGTTGCTATTGAAGTAGAATATTTGTCGGTAGTTGGAAGATGCTTCATGTTTATCTGCCCCACATATGAGAGCCAATTTGTCGCGGTAACTTGTGTTATCTTATTGCTGAGCGCCTGTTATTGTATACTAGTTTGAATTTTGGGTTCTTTGTCCTCCGGCTAGCTATTATTACTACTCAGTCGAGCATATCTCTTGAACAGGGTGTGTAAACGGAAAGGATTTGTTACTGAAAGATAACACTTATAAAAGAATTTGTTTTTTACACTTTTATTACCGTCACAATTAATTAATTTCACATATTGACTCTTGATACACGCCAGACTGAAACTGTTATAATTTCTAATATCACTATAATCACTTATTTGCTGCACATTATTAATTCGCATATTTCACATTTGTAACTAACTTTACAACGCGAGAGATTCTGTAGAATTGCGCGACATATAACGCGCGAACAATTCTCTTAAACTGTGTGGCGTATAACATTTGTATGATTCTGTTGGACTGAACGACGTATTACCCGCGAATCCTTCTGTTGGACTGAACGACGTATTGCCCGCGAATCCTTCTGTTGGACTGAACGAAACCTGTCTCTGGCACGGAATTTATACTCCCTCACCCGATATGCCTAAAGATTATAACCGAGCTGCTATTGGTTAATAAAACGCGCCAACATTAGCATCTATATTTATATCCAATCAAAATTACAAACACATATGCTCTAGGGAAGAAATTCCCTCCATTTCTAAAGAAACGCGCGCTACTCTGACGTCATTTGCTTGTCTCTTCTAATTGATAAACAACTCACCCCCTCGCTACATTGTTGCCCGCTCTTATTGTCAGTTTCAGTGAGGCCGTGTAAACTTATTTCCTAACAATGCTTATAATTAACAAACATCTCAAATCAATGTCATACAATAATGCTTATTTACACTATAATCACTCTGGCATATACATTGTTGTGATATAAAATACTGCCACACTATTCAGATTAATTATGCCACATGCTCGTAAAATCTTTCCAGCACTTGCAGGAACCTCTTGAATGGGGTACAGAATAAAAAAAAATCTGATATGTTACACTCACATGACTTTCTCTACTCTTATACAAACTACTATTTTTACAAACGCTTATTCTCCATATGCTTCATGTTAATCGAGATGTCAACCTTATTGGTAATTTTCTTGTAGATGCAAGGGGAATGTGGTAGGTTTTAAGCGAGTCAAATATAAAATATTTGACGCTGGTTGCTATGTGGCGCATTCCATTCTCTTTGCATGTCCAGGACATAAAAAAATGAATAACGAATTTGGGAAAAAGTATAAGTATTGGAAAGTTTAAGGGAATAACAAGCAATATCTCAAACAGTTCACTCAACAAAAGAAATGTATATGACATAAATTGTGTATTTTAACGTGATCTACATTTTTCGTGTAGTAAAATTTTGTCTATCTCTTATGGTTTACCAGTTATGCAAAAGATGTTCACAATGAAGAATACTTTTGGAGACATTCCCAGAAAATTCGAGATATACATTTCATTTCTCATGACAATATCTTAAATATATGATATTTTAATCAAAATCGTTAGAGCCATTTTTGAGAAAATTAAAATTTTCGAAAAATGTTCCATGTAAAGGGTAATCTGTGGTGAGGGGGATTTCCTTGAAAACCTTCGCATCGCATCTCTGGAAGATACTGAACCTAAATACCAAGTTTGGTGTTTATTCGACTGATCGTTTCTGAGTTATGCTGTACACACGCACATGGACATGTTTCTAAAAATGCTTTTTCTGGATTCAGGGGGTCTCAAAACATGCATTTCCGGTGAAATCTCGGTATCAAATTTTTGGGGGAATACAATACTTCCCCTACTTACTATACGTAGTAGAGAAAGTAATATGTGCTTACAACACACTTAAATTTTAAGGAATCTGCTACAGGTCATCACTCCAACCAATGATGTAATATTATCCATTTGTTTCTTTAAGACTGAAGGTACTTCAAGCCTTAGTGTTTGCAGTATTACCTAAAACGTTCATTCAGTTTCAAATTTGATAAGATGTTTCACTGAACACTGTAAAGACCCTGTAAAGCAACTCATATATGGGTAAGTATGTATGGATAGAAATTCATAGGCAAGTTTCTAAATGATCAACACATGTCTTTAAACAATTTTTTTTTTTATTGTTTTCCCATACAAAAATAAATTAATTTATGTTCACAAAATGACAAATTTTATAATGAAATTTAATGAAAAATTTGCTAACAATTCACCACATTACAATTGTGACTGCAGAGCACATAAGAAATACCTAAACATTCTCTGCTATTAATTTTGAAACTGAAATTTCTGTTTTTCCTTTTATGTACAGCACAAAAGCAAACTCAGTGTTAAAAATTCTGTTCCTTAAAAGAGTTTAATGAGCGAAACAAGTAAATCTACATACTTTTTGCTCTAACACCTATGGATTTAGAGAAAATAATGTTATCTTAAAACAGGCAAACTTACTGAAACTGAAACCTATAAAACTTTCCCTCTATCTAGCAAAGCATAATAATTTTCTAATGACATGAAATTCAGAATGTGTAAAATGTTTGGTACTGTAAATATACAACGATTACATGTAAAATAAATGGGGAATTCCAATTTAAGGATCGTAGAAGTCCTGGTAGTACTGCTTTCTGTCACACATGCTGAATTTCATCTTTGCACCACAGATAAACATGTATTAAATGGTAGCAAAGAACATCACTTCTTACACTATATCTGTCACAAAATATGTGAAACTTATATCCTGCAGCCACAGAATGTAAATATGATAAATGATTTACAACAGAGGGTTGTGTTTACAATTCACATCATTACTAAATGTTCATGCCCATTTACTGCTGATCAGTAGTGGTACAATAAAATGTTTAAATTCCACGGAACAAAGTGTGCACGCCTTGCATTTTGTTGCAGCCCAGTAAAGGGGAAGCATCATGAAGGATAACTGCACAGATAAGCTCTGGCCTATCACAGCACTGTATATTACTGGTAGTCATTTGGGCTGTAATCATAATTACTAACATAAAAGAAATTTGTGAAAAAACCTCCATTCATATAAATGTTATGGGGAAATCATAAAAGTGGGCAAATGTGCAATACTAAGACATTGCCTAATTTCTTAGTAAATATTACAGAACTTAATGCGTGCTTTGAAAATCCAAATCGTTTTAACCTTTTCTTGGCAACTTTATACCACAATGCTTCGGATTGTTGAAAAAAGCAAAGTGATATTTAGCTAGTTTGGATATAAAGACTTTTAAAGTAGAAAAGTGGCTCCAAATGATTTTCCTGTTTGCTAATAAACAGATAAGTAACTTCTCTCAGAACTATATGTCGCTTACATTATTTTATTTCCCAGCCCCTCATTTGTTTTTCTATCTATTTTCATTGTGAAAATGTATGAATATTAGCATTTGAGAGCTAAAACACATTATTTTGTTTCTTTTCAAACAATGTGTCAATGGTGCTAGAAAATGTTGTTACAACATGAGTTTCCTTCCCCTCTATATATATATATATATGAACATGAACAGTAAACTGAAACCAAAAGATAAAATAACAGAAATGCAGTATC
Organism: Deroplatys truncata; assembly: GCA_030765065.1. Taxonomy (NCBI): domain Eukaryota; kingdom Metazoa; phylum Arthropoda; class Insecta; order Mantodea; family Mantidae; genus Deroplatys; species Deroplatys truncata. The sequence goes on from CM060980.1 coordinate 130,023,709, forward strand.
TCTTAAATTGATGAATCAACATTAAGCACTCGTACTGCTCACCAAATTACTGACAGGACATGTTTCGAGGACCTGTTGTCTCCATTCTTTGGTGCTGGTCAATTAACTGCAATTCTCACATTTTTTTCCCCCTCTATATGAGTGCTTAATGCTGATTCACCAATTAATTTAATAATATGCCTTATTGTATGCAAGTTCCAATGATTTTAAATTTACATTATCTCTTGTTTGCAATTTTTACTGCAATACTATGCCAGATTTGGAATACATTAAACTTCTGCATTAACTTTTATAATTACTGTGCTAAGTTCGCTTTCCAACTTATTACACAGATCTTGCAAATGTGGTTGTAGTGCAGCAGGAGTATTATTTGTAACATTACCAAGCAACCACAGTACTTCCTTATGAAGATGATGCTGTGAAGCAGACAAAATAAATTGCATTGTTTTGAGAACAGAAGTACTTTCTAGAAATTGTGAAGCTGCCTTCTCTTCTGTACAAAGATTTCCCAAGATGCGAACCATGCTTGTTATATTGGAGATACTTTCTTGCGTTGGTAGAATTTGGAGGAGATAATCTATTAGCGACATCTGTAGAAACCTTTCACAGCATGCTGGACTACAGGACAGGAGATATAACACCCAGTAGCCATGCTGTTCTGCCTTTAATAATGCGTCAGCATGCTGTGTAACTTTCAGTAATGATTCTTCACTGTAACAAAAAGAACTGTTAAATATTCCTCTGAATTTGCATCTCAAACTTAAATTCTACCCAGATCATATTACACAGCGTTTGTAGCACTGCCTCTGCAGTCAAGTGGTCAGTGCTCTGGCTTCTCAACCATGATGTCCCAAGTTTGATTCCCACCTAAAGTTCAGCAAGCAATAACACCATCAGTTGTTTTTCAACTCAAAACCTCTGATATGTCCAAAGAAGTTAAAGGAGGCTATGCATACGAAACAATAAATTTAATATGTAAAACAGAAAGTACATACACACTTTACCAGTCTCATGCATATTATTTCAGTTAAGTTTAGCCTTATTTTCAATGTTTTTGATTAATAATAACCACCTTCTTTTATTGTTACCAATAATGATTAGTCAAAAGTCAACCAGAAAATACCACATAGCCATGCTAAAGTAATAATTGATGACAATAAGTTTAAAGGTAAGGTATAATTAGGCACAAAAGCAAGTTTAACTTGCACTTAATATTGGTGTAGTGGACTTTGTGACAGTGATGTGCATTAATAATTTAGATCAAGTGTTGAGTCAATTTGTGACACTACATCACTTATTATATTTTAAAACTGAAAACATGTTTCTGGAGCTAATTGCTCCTATCATCCCCCGTGGAAGTTGGCCTAGCCCCTGTTGGTGGTTGGATAAACCTCTGATTAAATATGTTGCCAAGCAGGATTTCAAAATTGAAAATATGGTTCCTGTTTTTCAAAATGTAAACTTTTCTCCAAACTGTACATTCGCTTTTCCTTAAATATTTAGTATTTTCAGATTTCTGTTTATGGCGTGTTGGTCTCTCCAAAAATGCCAAGCTACCACTGAATTGTCTTCCTGCTTTTGTTTTATGTTCCTTGATGTGTTCTTTTACTTTTGCTGATGTATATTTTTAGCAGTCATTGCAGCTGATCTGGTATATTCTCCTGTGGGATGTCATCTTTTAATTTGGAACTTAATAAGAGAAACTTAGATGGAGAAACTGTTTTTGGGGCCAAAATAATGTTGTGCTGTTTGAAGATCTCTGGAATTTGTAGAAAGCTGTTGGATGGTATGTGAATTTCTTGTTTTCTTTTTCATTTGTGACAAGTGCTGCCACCTTGACACACTTTCCGTTTTTGGCTCTGTTTATTTTATTATGCACTGTTTCTGTCTGAAATCCATTGTCTATTATGTTGTGTTGTTTAACTCACGGTAATATTCCTCTTTGTTCACGGGGACGTTAACTAATGTGTGTGCAAGACTGTGCAGTACTGCATGTTGGTGGGAAACTGTTTTGTTTTATGTAGCTATTGGTGTATGAGAATTTCCTAAAATCCAAATCCATGGTAATCCTGACCAACAGTAAACAGAAAATCATGTTTTGTAAATATGCATTTTTAAATATTTCCTAATAAACACCATGTTTGGTTGGTAGAGAATATACCAATTAACATTGGTGAGAAAGGAAGTTATCTCCTTGACTTAACTTGGGATTTTTCAATATAAATAATTTGTTTAAGAAACACATATTAGTGTTATTTTTATTCATTATAGATTTCTTTGGCTTGCTATATCAGAAATTTAAATTTTTTTTACATATAAAGATTCAGCTCCATTAAAAACATTTACATACAGAAAGCCCTCTGAACAAAGCATTTAACTATAAAAATAAACACAATTTGAATAGATGTGAAGATGGTAGTAGAGGTGATTCAAAAACAATTACTCAAGAAGGTTAGAAACAAGGAGATAAGTATTTACAGTTGACAAATATTTTAACAAGATTAAGTTGAGTAACTAACTTCTTGAATAAGTTCAACACTTGGAAAATCTCCCCCCTCCCCCAGAAAAGTACAACATTAAATATTGGGTGAAATCTATTGACTTATTTAACACCTGCTAATATTTTTCGCATGCTGGTTCCGAGTCCTCTTTTGTTACAAATTAATATCCCCACTTAATATTTGCTCTATCTTCTTAGGGTTAGTTTATTCAATTTCTTGCAGTTTGCACTGTGAACAAAATACCCAAAGAGCAACAATAAAATTACATCACAAGCTAAGTTGCCCTCTTGTTGCAGAGTAGCCAGGATCAAGCAGGTTTGAAGTACATTCTGTACATCTCTATACCATACACAACATTTATTATAAAATATGATTCACTTTTATTATTAGACTGCACTAATTACTGAGCACTTTTCAGCAGAGAAAGGAAAAGGAAGTTTCTTTCTTTCTTTTTTTTTGAACACTGACTGCCTTTAACATCTCAGATCATATCAGCGGCTTTGCCTTTGAAACAAATGCTCATCAGCAATGATGTTCACTCATTTACTATTGTATCTTTCGGTTTTCTTTTAAAACATTAATTTCACACATACATCTGCACTCTCACTCATACTTCTAGACACTTAAACAGGATGGGGAATAATCATGGCTAAAGAAAAATCCCTTTGGAACCTCTGGATTAGGAGGCTAGTATGTTAACCACCAGACCACAGAGGCAGAAAAATCCAAGTTATTCAATCAGATGTGCAATTTTCAGGGTCACTTTGAAAAGATCAGGTAAGTTAATTGTCACATCAATTCTTGTTTTCAAGTGTTCTTAAGTTACCAAAAATACAGATCAGGAGAGCTATGTGGATTTAAATTACTGCATAAGCAGAAGATAAATTCAACTTTGAATGGAGAAGTAGAACTAGCACTCAGAAAAATGAATGGGAAAGCAACAGGTGCTGATGCAACCCACATTGAGCTGTCTAGGTAAACAAAAAGAACAAAGTTCTGCCTACACATAGTTGCTTCATCAGTTCAAGAAAGTATTACAGTGGCCCACTAGAACATGTATTTGAACAAAAGATATCTGTAATTGGCTACAGAATAATTTATCAAAAGCATCTTGGATCTGACCATCTGTTTAACTGGTGTATCTTGAAAGCTTATTCCACTGGTCTGAAGACTTGATAGTCAGGCAATTAGTCTCCATAAAGAAAATTATGGTAATGGTAAGTACCATGATGCCACATTGAATTTTGGCATGCTTTTGTCACATGTGGATAGTGTAAGGCACACATTTTTCATATGATAGAAAATGTCAGCTTCCTTAAGAATTTCTGCCATTAAAAACTACATGCTGGATGTATTTGTAAGGTGCTTGGTATGACTACCCAATTTTGTTGCATCTGTAGATGACATCAGCAGACTATATGCTTTGCACAGACTAGATATCTTCCTGACATACAGAGACATTTACTAGTGCATACAGTATGTTCTGTTGCTTCAAGCAATGGTGCTTCTACACACAAGCCTAGGTACTAATGAATGTAGAACATTTTGGAATTACATTTTGTTTTTTATAAAAAACGTTATCATAATGAAAATCTCTTAACAATATGATATTAATAGTAAATGCACTCACCAAATAACCTCCTCTGTAATCCCAGTATGAATGTAATGAGCTAAAGCATATACTGCAGGCTGCAGCAAGGCACTGGAAACGTTCACATGATTCAACAGTTTTGGCAGCAATCCTTGTGATGTCAAAATGTGCCACGATTTAGTATCACCACCAGCCAAATTCCCCAAAGTCCAAGCGCTCACATCCTACTGTACAAAATTCCTTTATTATGGTATGTATTTTAGAGGTGTTTGTTATCAAACCTAATGGTGAGCTTTGTACTGAAGAGATAATGCATAGTGTTCTATAACAAAGTTTGTTATTCCATAGGAGATACAGGTAAAGTATAATGTTTTTTATACTCTAAAACAATCCATGGCAATCTACTTGCATCACAATGTACAGGGTGAGCCAAAAGACTCCGAACCGCCTGCGCGGTGTTTTTCCTGTCTGCATCCTCGGCGCTCGTTGCCATCTGCTGCTATCATAGAAAGGCGCGGATGAAACCATACAACATTTTTAAAACTACTTTTAAAGGCTTTACTTACCAACTTTATGAAAGGAAATGCTGAAACTGGCCTCTGTCGTTGTCCATACATTTTTGGCACCTCTTTAGGAAACTATCCATTATGGAATTTTTGGGAGAAATTTTCCAAACGATGGCCGATGTCTAATGTTTCTTCGATAAGAACCAAACGCAGTCTTTTAGATTTCTTAGTCTGAACACTTCCTGAAATTTACTGTAAAGTTCATGGATTGTTGTACGGCCTGGAACTTTTACACCTGGAAATCTTTCTGCAAATCGTACTTTCACTTGGCGAGCTGACTGAGTCAACACATACGAATCATAAATAAATACAGGAGGTGTGTATAATATAAACTTTGTTTATAGCAGCAGTGGGTTATGTTTCTATCATATTTCCACACGCCCAGTGGAGTAACACTGTGCAGCCGGTAATATTGTTCATAAAATACCCCTCCGGGATAACTTAAAACATAAAGTGTAAAGGACAAACCCACACAATCTGGAAGAATTAAAATAAAATATTTGCCAGGAAATTTCTCAATGCGAACTACGGTGAGTGAGGGACAGTTTCCTAAAGAGGTGCCAAAAATGTATGGACAACAATGGTGGCCAGTTTCAGCATCTGCTTTCATAAAGTTGGTAAGTAAAACCTTTAAAAGTAGCTTCAAAAATGTTGTATGGTTTCATCCGCGACTTTCTATGATAGCGGCAGATGGCAACGAGCGCTGTGGATGCGGACAGGAAAAACACCGTGCAGGTGGTTCAGAGTCTTTTGCTTCACTCTGTAGAATGAAATAGGCATTAAAATGAAGAATCAGGCATGAATTTTCAATATCAAAGCCTGGATTTGAACCATGGATCTTTGGTTTTCTGTGGCATTGGTCTAGCCAATTGAGCTACCATGGCAACATGCCAGTATGACACTTAATTCTCCCATTTGACTCACATTTTTCCAGGGAAACCACAAGAGATTTTCAAATTCATTTTGAGAAAACGTACCCGAATGATAGCTTATAATCTCATAAGTACTTTAAGTCTCTGGCTTCATTGTAAACCACTTTAAGGTCAATCAATGATAATTAATTCATAGCTGAGAATGCAGACATGTCTGTGAAACTGTTCCATAGAAATAAAAGTGAAGCTAGTTAAGTTAAATTTGACACATATAGCGTTCTATAAAATGTTCATTTTGCTTCACTGTGTACTACTTCCAGTTTTAATTCATATTATAACAGTTGATTATTTTCAGTGTAAATATGAAGACCATAGAGTAATTTACTGCATTTTATATTGAAAAAGTAATACATAAACATTCTAATGCTGTACTGCAGTAGGCTTTGGTAGGCAAAATATGTAAATTAGTTGTATTTTATTTTAAAGCATCCTGAATACAGGCAAGACTATTACGCTGTCAGACCTAATTCATCAAACACTTAATCCTAGTGGTTTAGGAATGAAATGCTACTTATGTTTTCACTTCTTGCTAGAATAGGTTTAAAAATGTAACACTTTATGGAAGCAATTTCACATTTTTTAAATTTTTCTTCACATTATACCTGTTTCTGCTCAGTCAACTCTACTGAATGTTACTTTTAATTTACTGGAAATGTTTTCAACAGTCAACATGTACTCTATTGATATAATTGAAAATGATGTTGAAACTTGCCCAACAGATGTTCTATGGACTCAAAGAGTTGGTTTATTGCATAACTGTGCTGTAAGTTTGTCTTCACTAACTTCTGGCACAGCTAGGACAAATTCTGCACAACTCATTCATTCAAAATGAAACATAATATGTGTAAGATTACAAACAGTTAAGCTTCAAAATGCACACTAACCATCAAAGGCATATTCAAGCCATCCAAATATGATATCAGATATGGTGCAGCAGATTTGGTTACCATGGTACAGTGTTTCTGATTACCAAGAGAGAGATTGCAACAGCAGTTGGCAGCCTGAAGCTGTAAAGCTGCATTTTGACCTGCAAGCATTAATTTCAAGTTAAACAAATATCCACTTGGGACTTTATAATTTATACAAACTTTAAAGTTAGTTTAAAAAGAATTAGGCTGCTTTATTTTGAATTGTTTGGATTTTCACTTTATACAACTCCTACATAGTAGTTACAATGAATGTTAACTAAGATGAACTTAACTCAGAAAAGGGACTCCAACTACTCAAATTTAGATAGAATTTTCCTGTCATGTTAAACACAGTAACAGAACATCTTATTCTTCTCCTTGACTGGCTAATAATCTACAATTGCAATCAATTTACAAGTAGTTTAAGTTGCCAAGTTTCCTAGTAGATTAATGATTAATTACAGAAAGTCGCACAATGTGCATATATAGTTTAATGTTTAGTCAGTGCTTAGTTTGACCAATGTTACCGGTCTCTTTCTGCAGTCAATTAAATGATATTTCTTGCATAATTCTCCATATCACATACATATGCAGTCTTGATTCGGCTCATGAAACCTCTTTGTTTTGCAGCATTTGAAGTTGAAACCATGCACCACAAATCTAGTCGGCAAATGCCTCAGAGTAAATCCTGAGTTCGTCCAACCTCTGTAGATCATGGTATATGTGTGGTAATAGTCTTCTCATTCTCATTTTTCTTTGTTCTTAGTTTGAATAGGGTGTTTCCATAATTGGATGTATAAAGCAGTGACATATCTCATCTTAAATCTTTCAGGAAGAATGGCTCCCTTGTCAGTTCATACATCAGGCAAGATGGGGTGAATTTCGAAACTGATAGTAACCCCTTCAGGAATATGGTTTTACTTTCTCTATCTCTATCACATCTTGAGCTTTAGAATGGGTGCAAATTATTTCCAGGCCATAAGATACATAAAGGTTATCTTTAAACGGAAGAGTTCCATTGCTGTGTCCAGCAATAACTGCTATAAATGTCTGATTTGGTCGATTGCTTCCAGCCCTGCTGTCGCTCTCTCCTTTATATACTATGAGAATGTATCTGGTTTTGTCTAGACTCCTAAATACTTAAATTTATTCACCATTTTTAGTTCTTTCTCTTTGCGGATGATGCATTTCTCGGTTGCAAGTCTGCCTCCTCTTCTGAATATCATGGGCACTGTTTTGCTTTTGTTTATTTCAAGATTATTGCATTTGGGCCATCCTATGAGTTTCTTAAAGGCTTCTTGTAATCTAGCATGGTCTTGCAAGGTCATTAACATATCGTCCGCATAAATTAGCATCCTAACATTATCGTCAATGAATTGGATGAGATCATATGTTGCTAAATTAAATAACAAATTAAATAATATTAAACAGTAGACTATTAAGCGCCCTTTAGCTAAGCAATGCTTCTCGGCCGATGTTGCATATACAGCAAAAGATAAGCAAAATACAGGGTGTAACCGAAAGTTTCTCACCCCTTGAACTATTTCTGCATGCCACCACTGAGCTTTGATTCCCACTTTAAATTCTTGTACCTTTTGGTGGCCATTATTCCTTTCAGAAGACAACAATATGTGATGTATGATGGCAATTATTAATCCTGCCATTACTTACAAAAAAAGAACATGGCTGCTGCATGTGCTAGATGTTACTTTTAATGTGCTTTCCTGTGCTTTCTAAGGGAACCTGTTAATTCTGAAGCGTAAAAGTGAGTTAATGAAGAACATTTCAGTTGGTAATTCATCTTTAAGTGTCTGTGGTCTACATGCAATTCAGAAAAATTGCGCAGCATTTTATTTACACAGTCACAGCTTAGGTTAAAATAAACCAATAATTTCTCACCTGGGTGAAAAACTTTGGGACCCTGCAGACTTTTTTTTATTACTATTATTGTTAATTTTAAATTATCAATGGTTAGGGGGCCTTAAATCAGTTCTTTCTATTTTCTAAAGATAATGTTCTTCACAGCAACGTGTCGTCCTCCGTGGTCTAGTGTACCATGCTAGCCTCTAGTCCCTGAGGCGCAGGTTCAAACTTGGAGGGCGATGGATTTTTTGGGCATAAAAATCCTTAGCATGGCTTTCTTCTGAAGTAAAGGCAGTGATCCCATGTTGTAGATTTATGACATGTAAAAGAACCTCAAGCCTGATAAAGAGGCCTCTGAGCAAAAGATTTCCAGTCTTTCATGCCAAATATAGAATTAAGAACCGCAGCAGTTAAAGAGCGTTCATAAATAAAACTAAAATTAATTTATTTTCCCACAGCAAGGGAATATTTACACACAAACATTCAAGTTTTGATGCACAAGGGGTGTCAATAGAAGAAATTGCTCAACGTCTGAAGGTTGACAGAAACACTATTAGGAAGTGGATTCGAAAACAAGAGGGCGATGTTGTGGACAAAGAAAGAAGTGGTAGATCAACTTCAGTTATGCCAAACACAAAGAGAAGGATCAGAGGGATATGGAAAGATAAACTTACTGGAATAAGAAGTGTTGTCAAGAAATTGAATTTCTTAGCTGATTTCTAAGATTATGAGATGAAAACTGGAGTCACAACAGTCAGACACTAAGTGAGGTCCACTTATTGGGGTAGAAATGCATACAAAGAAGTAGTAAAACCTATGCTCAGTGAAAAAAATGTATGAAATTTGGAGAGATTGATCAGGGAAGGTTTTGTTGATGATACTCCGGAAGGACTTGTATAAGAATCCATGTCCAAAGTCCAATGAAAGTCCCATTGAACTCAACCCTAAGTCAAGCAGACAAAATAGTAGAATTTATACAAACAATCCTGCCAGGATTTCTCCAGTCCTTGTTCCAAAATTTTCCCTAAAAATTATGGTTGCAGGTGGTGTGTCACGGTGTGGGAAAACAGACTTGCACATTGTTCCTCAAAAGCAAACTGTCACTGGAGAAAACTATAGACAATCAATTTTGCCAATATTCAAGAACACCATGGATGACTCCTCCAATTTCCCAAGGTGCGATATGGGCATTTTGATGCAGGATGGAGCAACAGCTCATACTGCAATGGCAACCATGCAGGTGATGGACGGCTTCAATGACGTTTGGACTGGTCAGGAAATTTGCCTGACTTCAATATCATTGAACACTTGAGGACCAAACTTCAAGATACTGTTTTTAGACAATCCCAATTATGCAACAGGAATCAATCAGTCGCCGGGTTCAAGAAGAATGGGAAAGTATTGACCAAAACTATACTACCGGCTTGGTGGAAAGTTTCCCCCAATGCGTTCATCGGAACCAATTACTTAAAACAGTGACTTAATGCTTTGTGCACGAATAGGATGAATATCATCATACTGTTACTAAATTGCTGTGTTGAATGCAATGAATGTTGACTATTTGTTTGGTATAAGCAAATAGTGTATCCAATCCGGTATATTTTATCTATTCACTTATTGCTGCTTTTGTGACATGAAATTTTCCAGATCTTGAGCCAAAGACTGCTCCTCTTGAGCATCATTCATTGCTTGCTTGCTGTTTCATCAATTTTCATGATATCTTTTGGATTGCAACTCAAACTTCTGACCAACAGTCACGCCACATGCACCTTCTATAAATACATAGTACCGGATTTCAAGAGATTTCTAACATTCTAGAAAGTTCTCATGTAGGAAATTCAGGAGCATCTGCTCTTACCATTTCCATAGTCTGGCTTCTTGGGCTTTTCCCTATTCACCAAACAGCAAATTGTATAGTGATCAGGAGCAAACTAAGGGTTTGATAATGCTAGGGCCTCTTTGTTACACATTGTTGTATTAGAAGTAGCGAAAAGTCTTAGTTGCAAAAATAATATGCAAAGAAAAATATATGTTTTTAAACCAAATCATTTAATGCACATAATTTTGGGACTTTTGCTGGATACCCAGAAGGAAGGTTAAAATGTACAACATTTCTGAGAAAAGTAAAACATCTGGTTATCCTAAAAAATGACGCAAGCTGACTACGACTAATACTATATAATACTAGCTACCATTTGTAACCATAAAAGTAAAATCAAAAGAAAGGTACAATAAATAAACAAATCTGATGGATATATTGATATGACTTTCTCTACCCTCTATCATTTATTAGTGGGTATACAAACTATTCTTACTACAGCTTATTTTTCTATCTACTACATTTTAATCCAAATAAACCTTTGCAGAAAAGCTTCATTATACATACAAAGGCAACAGCAATAGTCAAACATTTAAGAACTGGATGCTATATGCTGATTTTAAATTTCCATAGTGTTTTCATGCAATCATGAGAAACAAGTAAATGTTGACAAGACTATAAGAGAATGGCTTAGTAAGAACAATTCAAACCATTAATAACTGATATCTCAGAAATGATTTATGCCACAAAAAACATATTTCAAATAAATTGTATGTTTTAAAGAGATTCTACATTTTTTGTGTAGTACGTTTTCGTCTATCGCTCGACATTATATAAATTCCTTTTGAATGAAGAGGACTACATAGGCAATTCCCAGAAAATTCAAGATATACATTTTATTTGTGATGTAAACATCTTTAATAGATGGTATTTTAATCAAAATCATTGCAACCATTTTTTAGAAAAAAACAAATTTCCAAAAATATTCCACGTAAAGGGTAGTTTGCAGTGCGAGGATTTTCTTGAAAATCTTCGTGTTGCATCTTTGGAAGGTACTGAACCTAAATACAAAGTTTGGTACTTATCAAATTTTTCGGTTTTGAGTTATGCTGTTGACACACACACACATTTATCTAAAAATGCTTTTTTTTTTTTTGTATTCATGGTCCTCTAAACATGTATTTAGGGTGAAATCTTGATATCAAATTTTTGGATGAAATGCAATGTCTTCTCTATCTACTAGGTACATGACAGAGAAAATAAGAATTGTAGCTGCCTGTTTAAGTACATAAATTACTTAAATTTATACTTATTGGCTGGTTAAGACTTTTTCTGGGCTTTTCCATAACTTAAGAAGAGAGAAATGACCAAATATGCCTTCTAAAGCTGTTATCATTGCATAAAGGGTGCTAATTAGAGCAATGCATAAACTGGACGGCAGGAATGTACAGAGAGTTGTGCTGACTTGAAAATGAGAATGCAAAAAGCTCATAGGCACATAAACATATCGCACTTCTCCAAACATTTGATATTGATATTCCACTTTATTTATCCTTAAGATGGAAAAGGAAGTTATAAAAAGCCATATATTTATAATGATATAAGCATTTAACTCGCCATTGAAATTAATGTTTGAAAAGGACTATGGTTACAAAGAGTTAATTCCTAAAAAAATCTGGGATTGCAGATGGTTTTGAACTGCTGTCCCACTTCAGAGTTCCTATAATATAGGTACTATAAAAATGTAATAAATGATGGTTGAGCTATTCCGCTTAAACTATGGAAAAAGGTATCGTCAAGTTTGTTTATTCTTTCCCCTAACCTGTCAAATCTCTCACTACGCCATGCAATGCTCCAACCACTTTAAAGAAGGCTGCTATATTTTCTTCGTTTTGTATTAGAGCTTGATGGATTAAAGAATAATCCTTCAGCGTACAGCTACCTTTATGTTTTATTTTTCTTGCTAAATTAGCTGTAACTTCCGGAGTTAAATCTGGGTTATCTTTAAACACCGAAGTTCCTCGCTTTCGGTTTAGAACAATGTTCCTTTGTACTTTCCTTTCTTTGAAAGTAAGCTGCCGTACATTCTGCCTAATATTCTCTACATGCGCATCCATAGTATTACAGAACACCCAAGTATTGCTGAAAGGTTGAAACACGTTTCGCTGTCTTGATTTTTGACAGTGACACTTAATGAACATTAAATTTTATTTGGTTGGCAACACTGAAAACAATAATGAAACAACTGCTCATAAATGTCCGCGCAGTAGAATTGCCAATACACTCAAAAAACGAAACCGATGAATAGGAGTTTCGGAGGCAATGAGCATTATTAATAAAGAAGTGTAAAATAAAATACTAAATACTTAACCTTACTGAAGTGTAATAATATGCATGTTCTCTGAACTCACATGCAAGGAAAGTATGTCATGACGCATCCACTATAATTGTATACAGTTTTGTGTTTATAAAATCAAATTATTTTCGGATGTAATTCTTGTGTATATGACTACAATTGGTTTCAAAACTTTGTTGCTTTTCGTAATAGTTGAATTTATTCGAAAATGACTCTGCATATTTACAATAATATGATTTTGCAAATGCGCAAGCAAGACAAACGGCAGAAATCACAACTCAATTTATGTGATTAGATTACAAATGGATTCTTCGTGCTTATGGCTGAAGATTGTGCGAGGACTGATCTTTTAATTTGCTGTTTTAATTCAATCACTTGTCTTGTTTTTCAATTTTCATAATTTGGTCAGCTGCAGCGTAATCAAAATAATATATCGAACAAGGCAAATATCGATTGCAGCATATGCATGAAACATGTTCTTTGTAAAAATGTCGTCTTAAGGAAATGAGTACTATTAATGAAGCTATTATTACAAGTTTAGGGTATATTAAGCGAAGTGACAACGTAGTTATTCAGTTAAATTAAAGTCTCTACGATATGAAAGACTGCGAATAATGCTTCTGGTGACTTTAAGATGATGGTACATAATCATCATTATGTATTAACTCATAATGTTGCATTTTAATGCTTCTAGTTGTTAGTTTCTAAAATTAATATGGATTCCACGAGTGAATTAGAAAATGGTTTGGAAAAGAAGACCGATATTGTTGACGACAAAGGTAGGGAATGTACCATATGCCATGGAGTGTTTGTAATCAATTCTCAGGTATCTAATTGCTTGTTCCTTCTGTCAGATCTGAATTTAAACATGCAGGCGTTATTGGAAAGGATAGATAAACTAGAAAATGAAAAACAACAAATTCGTGAGGAGTTTGGACATCAGAGAGCAAAGATGAAAGAGCTGTATTTGCAGAAAGAAGGTATGTTAGCAGTGCATGCTTTTGCCTATTTTTTAAATTTGTTTATTTAAGTTGTAGAGAATATTATTACAAAATTTCGTTATTGACATAATTAAGAGTGAGTTTTAGGACTGGAACCTTATTCTTTACTTAAGCTTATAAGTCTTAATAATACTATTCATTTTGTAATTTTTTACTCATGTTCAGTACTTTTGTCTTGCATCCTTGGAAGTGTTGTTCTGTACTGATTATACTAATGTGGTAGTATGTGGATTGAAATGGCTACAAATTGAATACAGTATTTGTCTCGCACATAATATAGATGCTAATATAAAATTCACTGTGTAATATTTGAGTTGATGGCTGGCTAGATACCCTGACTTTCCTTCTTCTGGAACTATTCAGAAATTCTACATTTATATTGCTGGAAAAATCAAAACCAACATGTTAAAGGAATGCTCATTGCACACATTTTGGTAACCATATATTTGCCCATTTGCCCATTTTCTCATTTAAATCCATATAGTGAAGTTGAATAGATCTGTGCAACAAAAAGTCAAGGTTAAAGCCATTGCTCATGCAGATAGGAATACTTTTGCCATTAGCTTATTATCACCTTTTCCTGTTCACAAGGGTTGATTATATGTAAACTAGAATTTTTCATGGTAATGCTGCTTTCTGTTAACTTTTTTATATATAATTATTTATTGAATAAATAAGAAAATTAAAACGACATTCTGCTCTTAGTGTATCCTCCACAGCAATGAAAATGATGTGTTGAATAACTAATGCCGCCAAAACCGGTAATATACTCAGCCTCAAGGCGTAGCCGAGAGATTGAGGGCCCTCATCCTCAAAGTGTAGCCGAGGGATGTTTTTAGAAGGAGAAGAGTGTAGCAAGTTGCGGCCAATAGGCCGCAACTGCGAAGCAACGACAGGGCGTAACCGAGGAATCTGCGCATCTAAAACTCGAATGATTCACGTTTTGACATTCTGCTCTTAGTGAAGAGATCACATCCACTTCTAAACTCACTCCTAAGGTAATTTATTCACTTTCCTTTTGCTTTTATAAGCATTTTCAACAAGGATACACTAACAGCAGACTTGCCAATTAAAAATGTATATATAATATTACTTTTCTACATTTGTTTGTCCGTTTGCTTGTTGTTAATATGGTCCTACAATTAGCAATGCTTCTGTCATTGAACACCATACATATGTGATGATCTTATCACACTTACAACCAATCACATGCACCCATCAATAGTAGTAAATGTTTTCCTTTGATATGCAAATGCAAAGAACAAGAAGAAAATAGGAATAATGTTAACCACCACCATTAGCAGGACGTATTGCTGTCATGCACAGTGAAAAAATACAGGAGAAATAGGGAGAAAATTGTCATGTGAGAGATAAACTCCAAGTTAGCCTTTCCTACTGCATGACATATAACACAATAATCCTGCATGTTATATGGAGAGTTAGTATGTAGGAACGACTTCATTTATTTTTCTATCTTTCTTTCTTTTATTTATTTGTTTATTTTTATTTTTTAAAGATTTTATGCCTCAAGAGTTTTAAACAACATGAAAGTTGGTTAGAACTTTTATTGCAGAACTATAATATCTTTTTTTGGAATAGTTTTGAACTATTTACAAGCCTGTGCAAGTCATCTGTAATTGTGCACAACAAGGTTTCTTTTGAAGCCATTGCCATCATCTGCAAATAACCCAGGAGTAGATGTATTCTCCAGAGGATTTATAAATAGGGACCTATGGGTATAATGGAACCAACATCACAAAGAAGCCTTACAGCTCTTTTTCTGTAGCACAAACACATTCTCACAGTGTGGAGAGTTACCCCCCAAAAATTATTTCATATCACACAAGAGAGTGAAAACAGGCAAAGTATGCTGCAGTCAAGCCATTCTGATTGAGACGACTTCAAACTTTTCAAAGCATAGCTTAGCAGGCTGAGGTAAGCTTCAGCAACATTATTTCAATATATTTACCAAAGTTGAGCTCTTGAGTGTAAATGAAGTTCAGGAATTTTGTATTAGGAGCTTCACTTATGGTGTAATTATTGTACGCAATGGTTAATTCAGTTACTTGTGCATGGTTAGTTTTGAATGAATAAAATTTGTTTTATCATTATTAAATGATAATTTTATAGCATCAAACCAAGTATTGAGTTGTTTAGATGTCTTATTAGCTTAATCTGTTAGTTGGTCATGTCACAGTCCACATACAAAATCTCTTTTTTGTCTTTTACTTTTTTTTTAAAGGAAAGGGAGGGCAATAAATGTCTTATATACTACAACCAGCTCTGATCTATTGTGCTTCCGTTGGTTTAATCTGCTAATGCCATTTAACCAGATAGGTCATCAGATGTTGAGTGAATGAAGTGGTTGAAATGGTGCTCAAATGAACCTGGGATCCATAGAACTTAAAGTTCATTCATTCATTCATTCATTCATTATCTGTTTACCCTCCTCTTATGTAGGACTTACAAGCGGGTGCCTGGGGTCAGAGGCCCGTCGAGGAGCAGACACTCATGGATCAAACAGAACATCCAGGATGGGTGATCAGCCCGATGCCTGGTATGGGATGAAGGAAGTAGATGAAACAAAATGTTGGTGAAATGGATGAAAGGAAAGGTGATGATGGAGCAGTTGGTGGAATGAATGGCGGGGGAAACCGGAGAACCCGGAGAAAACCCGCCCAGATGCCACTTCATCCACCACAAATCCCACATGCAGGTCCCTGGGATTGAACCCGGGCCGCCTCGGTGGGAGGCGAGCGGTCTAACCACTCGGCCACGGCGCCGCCCAGAACTTAAAGTTCCTTGGCATTAATCTTTTCAGGATAAGGGAAAAACCCAAGAAAAAACCTTATCCAGGTAACTCACACTAATGGAGATTTGAACTCAGGACCTTTGGACATACAAATCTGCTAGTGTCATCTGCAAAAAGTACTGCTTTAATTCCTAGCTGAGATTATATGGCAAATCATTAATGAATATCAAAAATAATAAAAGACCTAGTATAGATCCTTGTAAGTAAGTCTAGGATCAGAATTGCAGACATTGATCGTAATTTTCTGAACAAACTTATAATGGTGTTATTGAAGTCATATAAATTTAACTTTTGCAGTAAGAGAAGTGATGATCTATGACGCCAAATGCCTTAGTTAAATAATAAAATATACCTATAGATATGTTAGTACTTCAGTTGTGTGCATATATGTAG
The DNA here is from genome assembly GCA_030765065.1 of Deroplatys truncata. Classification (NCBI taxonomy): domain Eukaryota; kingdom Metazoa; phylum Arthropoda; class Insecta; order Mantodea; family Mantidae; genus Deroplatys; species Deroplatys truncata. Next base: position 130,040,451 of record CM060980.1, read on the forward strand.
CATTGTCTGTTGGCAGTCCTCTGCTAAATCCAAAGTGGGATGCTGAAAGAATGTTATTTGAATCTAAATAATTTTCAGTATGGTCACATACAGGTATCTCCATGGCCTTGGAAAAATGCAGTCAGAAGAGAGATGGGTCTGTAATAATGATAAGGTTTTTTTTGGGGGGGGGGAGGGACTTAACGTTTAATGTCCTTTAACCTGATAGGTCACATTGGATGATAAATGACTGAAGTGGGTGAAGTGTGCACAAACGAGCCTGGGATTCTTAGAGCTTAGAATTACCTGACATTAAAGTAGTTTGTATGCCTCACGTATGATACAAAGTTTCCGGTGGCCTTCACCCCAATGTTCACTTTCCGGTGGCCTTCGCCCTTAGTTTGTTTTCTTTAAATATTATATATTTATGTTTACCTCGGCTGCTTCGGTATTAATTTGTAGAAACATGTGTATCTTTGCAGGGGGTGATGCGGCTAAAGAATGTGGGCTTACACAAATTATAATTTTTACTTTACTCCTTTTATTAATCCTTGACACCATTAAATAACACTTCACTTATATAGAGAGCTGTGCGATTATTTATTAATTACTTGCACTTTTTAACATGTAAACTTTATAATATTTTTGCCATAATGAATTTTCATCTCACAATGAATACGTATTAAACTTCTCGAGGATGAGGACGCGTCTCGTGTCCAGTTAGGAATGCTGTCTACTAGCAACTGAACTGATTTCTACCTCATGAATTTGCAAATTTAATCTATTTCAAGCCTCTGATTGGCTATTCCTAATCCAATAGTATACTTTTATTTAACTTTCAGGTTTTTCTGGTTGATTGGCTATTTATAAACTGTCTCAAAAAATTACATTATTGTTGCTCCAGCATTATTAAACTTTCCATTTCATTATTGCCTCAAGGTTACCTCATTGTTAGCAACTTTAGATCTATATTCTCACAGCTACAACAACATTAAATTACGTAATACATTCACATAACATTATTATACATGTATACAATAATATAAACATTAGTACAATGGCTGTTACATACATTTTGTATATTATTTTATACACATATTGCTTTAAGGAGGGCTGTTATTAAATTTTATATTATATAATTAGACTGAAAATCATTTAAGTGTTAAAAATACTGCCTCAACATTCATTTTCTCAGGATAAGGAAAAACCCTGGAAAAAATGTATCCAGGTAACTCATCCTGAGACTTGAACTTGGGACCTCTTGAACATGAGGCAGACATGCTTACTCCCACACCATGGAGATGGGCTTTAACAATTTTGTGCTTATAAAGGGTAGTTAAATTATATTCAAACCCACTCGCAGCCTCTCTCTACTGCACAAGACAGCCGGCAGTTGCCGGGGAAATTATGTCGGCAGAGGCGGATTAAAATTCTTACTTTATAATAGATACTGGAAATGTTGACCTGCTCTCAAACAGGCAGCATATCTCGTGTAAATATTCTCGCTCATGCTCCGAAGCTCAGCAGCAGAAATTTTTGTGATTTCTTGCACAATGTTTTCTCTAAGTTCATGTAGTGTGCGGGATTGGAACAATACACTTTGTCTTTTAAAGAACTCCATAAATAAAAATCACAACTTGTTAGGTCAGTAGAACGAGGGGGCCACAAATCAACACTAATTATTCTGTTATCAAACACCTCTCTTATTGCATGTAATGATTTGGCAGCCGTATGTGCTGTTGCGGAATCTTGCTGGAACCAACCGTACGATTTCACTTCTTCTGTCAAGCGATTGCAAAATGAATATTTACACAAGATATGGGTTCGAATATAATTTAACTACCCTATATCATTCCATCCATGTGAGCTTTTGCTTTTAAGAGATGTGATGATCCTTTCAACTTCTGCTGGAATTGTAGGATTCAATTTAGATGTATACTGAATATTTAAATGTAGCCTCTTTAGAACTTCAAGTTTCAAGTCCAGGCGTATAAGATTCAGATCTGCTCAAGCTATTCATAAGAAGTATGGTTAAAAGCATTAGCAATAGCCATGTAACTGCTGACTTTGACATTACCAATAATTGTTATCTTATAAATACTACTTTCTGAGACACTGTTACCTGTTTGAGTTCTTGTTATGTTCCATATTGTTTGATTTATCTAGTGTAATGTATTACATATTCTTTTTACTTTTTCTATCATGTACATAGTAGGTAGAGAAGATATTACATTCCACCAACAAATTCAATATTTCACCGAAAATACAGTTTTGAGGCCCCAGAATCTAAAAAAAGCATTTTAGAAAAAGGTCCATATATGTGTCTGTGAACACACAACTCAAAAATGAAAAGTTGGATAAACACCAAACTTATTTCAGTTCAGTACCTTCCAAAGATGCGACACAAAGATTTTAAAAAAAAACTCCTCCACCCCCAAACTATCCTTTACATGGAAGAATTTTTGAAATTTTTTATTTCCTAAAAATGCTGTAATGGTTTTGATTAAAAACACCATGTTAAAGATAATTACATTATAAATAAAACGTATATCTTGAATTTTCTGGGAATAGCCTGTGAAGTCCTCTTCATTTGGAAGGAATTTTGTATAATCTTGTATAACTGGTAAACATTAAGCCATAGACGAAACAATGCAGAAAAAGACGTAGATCTTTTTAAAACACACAATTTATTTCAAATAATTTTATTTGTGACATCAGTCGTTCCTGAGATATCCGTTATTAATGGTTGAAATTGTCCAGTACTTCTCATTCTTTTAAGGTCCTATTGATCTTTAGCTGCTTCTCACACTGTCATGGAAAAAGTATGGAATTTTAAAACCAGCATATAGCGTTCTAGTTCTAAACATTTGACTATTTCTATTCACTTTATATCAATAACAAAATGTGTAATGCCGATTAAAATTAAGTTGATAGGAAAATAAACTTTCATAAGAATAATTTATATATTCATAAATGATAGAGGGTAGAAAAACTCATGTAGATGAAACACATCAGATTTTTAATATTTTACGAATATTATGGTGTGTTTTAATGCTTGGATCATTACTGGTGCGATCATGTAAAAAAGTTTTCTCTTATTAACACAAGACTTTCTGATACCTAAAGTTATCCACGGTCCTAGTGATTGGTAGAGACACTAAAAAAGGTTGGAAAATGCAGGCAAAAAGACACTTAAAATATGTAATATAGGCAGTAAAAGAATATTCTTAAAAAGGAACATTATTTAGAAAAACAAATTCTAAAAAATACTGGACTCCCTCTTTTAATGCTGTTTATTATTTTTTGTGCATAACTATGCATAACTACAAGATGTTTCTTTAGATTGTCTATGCAGAAATTTTGTCATCTGTCAGTTAATATATTTTTCAAAATGGGAAAAGAAGCATTCAGCATCAACTGTGGTAATTGGAGTGTGCTTGAAACAAGCAATGGTCAATAGGCCCATATTCATGGAATCTACATTTTCACCACTGGGAATCTTGCCTACACTTTTTATTGTTTCTAGGTCTGGATTGCCTGACATTACTCTATTGCATTTACTACTCCTTGCACATCCTATCTTGCCTGGAACTGCCTGCCTGCACTCCACTGCCTCTTACACAATCTTCAAAGATGTTACCAAGGGTAGTCCTCATTCTTCAAGACTGGTAATAAATCCATGTGAATTTGCATAATGGGAAGTAATAATAGCAAGGTGGTTTTTAATTTCTGCTTCACTGAAAAGCTTTTTTCATCACAAATTGAAATAGCATCATCTTCAGAAAATGAATTGATGACTTCACCTACTATCTTGAAGTTCAAATACAAAACAGCAGCAATCCAGTTCCCCATCTCTTTCGAATTAGTTATGGAGGTAGGGCAAGAGCTCTTTGAATGTCTGACACAGGATGGAGTTTTAAGGAAAATCTTCTTGGTATTGAAGGTCAAATGATTGACACTGGGGAAGAAACTACGCACCTCCTCGGCAATGCAATGAAAGCAATGTGCAAGACATACGAGGGTGGTCTGAAAAGTTTCCGACCTAATAAAGATACAAGACATTTTTCAGATTTTTTTTTTTTTTTTTTTTTCCAGCATAGTCTCCTTGTAGCTCTACACACTTCTCCCAGCGATGCTCCCATCTCTGTAACCCGTCTAAATAGTACTCAGCATTTTTCTCTGCAAAATAATTGTTCACGAAGGTAATTGCCTCTTCGTTTGACGAAAATCTCTGACCTGAGCGCAATTTTCAGATAAGGGAACAAAAAGAAGTCACTTGGGGCTAGATCTGGTGAGTAAGGCAGATGGTCAAGCAGTTCAAACTGTAATTCGTGGATTTTTGCCATTGCAACCGCTGAGGTGTGAGACGGTGCGTTGTCTTGGTGAAACAGGATTTTCTTTTTCTGCAAGTTCTGCCTTCAGCTTGTCAAGTAATGATGCATAGTATGCTCCTGTAATGGTTTTTCCTTTTTGAAGATAATCGATTAGAATAACTCCATGACTATTCCAAAAAAACAGTCGCCATCACTTTCCCAGCCGAAAAAACAGTTTTTGCTTTTTTTGGAGCCGGTTCCCCCTTTGCAGTCCATTGTTTGGACTGTAATTTTTTTTTTGGCATATAATGGTGTATCCAAGTTTAATCTACAGTAATTAATCGGTGCCAAAACTCCGATTTATTGCGCCTAAACTGCGTTGGAAATGTTCATTCGAACACGTTTTTGGTCTAACATGAGCAAACACTGCACCCAACGCGCAGACAGCTTTCTCATGTCTAAATGTTGATTTAATATGTGTCAAACACATTCTTTTGACATGTTCATAGCCTCTGCTATCTCTCTCACTTTAATTTGGCGGTCGTCTAGCACCATTTGGTGAACTTTGGCGATGTTTTCATCGGTAGTTGCAGTTTATGGACGTCCCGAGCGTTCATCATCTCCCAAGCTCTTACGGCCACGTTTAAATTCATCTGCCCAAAATTTCACTGTGGTAAATGACGGTGCAGAGTCCCCATACACAGACTCCAACTCATCTTTGATTTGCGTAGGCGTATTGCCTTTCAAAAACAAATATTTAATGACAGCTCGATACTCGATTTTGTCCATTTTCATAAAAACGCTCACATCACCTCACTCAAACAACTGTTACATAACAACTGAGCATCCAAAATGGCTGAAACTTTGGTGAGTAACTGTCAACAGATGAACAACGAAGTTCAATAGTTTTTATTTACGAGTGCTGCCATCTTCATGTTGAGGTCGGAAACTTTTCAGAGCACCCTCGTATTATATGACACATTACAGGAAAAAGGCTTTTCAAGTTTCTAGCAGCTTTTTACAAATATGTTGTGTCGTCTGAGAGAAAAAGGAGAATGTCATGATACCAAATTCCCTCTAGCCACGGGATATTCAAGGCTGTAGTAAATAACTGACAAATTGTTACATTATTGGCATTTTCAAGTGCCTCAGAAGTTAGAAGGAATGGATTACACCTCTCTTCATCATCTGTACAGCCCATGGCTCCGATAATTACCAACTACATCTATTGTCTCATTGATGGATGTCCATAATTTCTTTTCCCTAACCCGATGTCTAATTTTTTCATCACGTTTTCGTAACAACTATGCACATTTTTTTTTATTTTTTAAGTGTGGATCACTTGATATGGATGTTAAGTGTATTTCTCCAAAAATGTCTTCAAAGATTTGTTTTCCAATTTCCATAAAGGGATGCCTGTCTCTATGGAAGCTCCAAATCCATTGAAAAAGTTGATTGCTTATTCGTTAAAGCCAACGATAGAGTGCACACTTTCTCATGGTTGGCCATCTTCACTACAGTGGAAACATGTTTAGTTGTTCCAATATGTTGTGTTACAAAATATTTCTTCTTGTGCTTTACAGGCTTTTTGCACGCTTTACAGAGTAAGATGATTCCATCTGTTGAAAAAATATTACCTCCAAACTCTAACAAATTTGTTCAGTTTTGTTCTTAAATGCTCACTTGTGATTGTCATGGTGTAAAATTGTGAACTGAAGGATATTTACTCAACAACTGACTTTTTGTAAAGTTTAGCATGCTTTAACCGGTTAGGTCATATTGAATGATGAATGTGAAATGGATCAAATGATGCTCAAATGAGCATCCATAGAGATTGACATTACCCAACGTTCATCTTTTCTTTTCAGGATAAGGGAATATGCCAGAAAATACTTTATCTCTGTAACTCGCTCTAACCAAGATTCAAACTCTGGACCTCTTGAATGTGAGGCAGACATGCCACCTGCACACCACAGAGATGGACTTGACTTTTCTTCTCAATATTTTTTTGTATTAACACTGAGCAATTGTAAAGTGTGAGCCTATCCCTTATCGAATGTAACAAAGATGCGGCAGAAATTCTTGAATAAATTTTAAATTAGCAAACATTTACAACAATAAGGTTGCAAGTTACTTAAACTTCAAGACATTGTTGGCGTATTTACTTATAAAGTGAAGTCTACCACAAGACAACAACTGCGTTAGAACACCACATATTATTACTGGCAAACAGGGATTAAATTATAGTAACAGAAAAATTGGAAATGGTCACCGATAAAAAAAAATCTAATGTGTTGCACTTACATGACTTTTTCTATCTTGTACAAACTATTTTCACAAACACTTATTCTCCACCTACTTCATGTTAATTAAGAAACATTTGCAGAAACTATCTTATTGCTAATTTTCATGTAGGTGCAAGGGGAATATGGTAGGCTTTAAGCGATAGTGAAATATTTTAAGAGCTGGTTGCTATGTGGAGCATTCCATTCTCTTTGATTGTTCAGGACATAACCATTTGAGAAAAAGTATAAATATTGGAAAATTCAAACAAATAACAATGAATATCTCGGAAATGGTTCAGTGGACAAAAAATGTATGACATAAATTGTGTGTTTTAATGAAATCTACATTTTTTTGTGTATTAACTTTTGTCTATCTCTTACGGTTTAGCAGTTATGCAGAAGTCATTCAGAATGGAGAGAACATTCCTAGAAAATTCAAGATATGATTTATTTGCCATGAAACTATCTTAAACATATGATATTTTAATCATAATCATTGGAGCCATTCTTGAGAAAATCAAAATTTTCGAAAAAGGTTCCATGAAAAGGGTAGCCTGGGGTGGGGGGGATTTTCTTGAAAATATTCATGTTGCATCCCTGGAAGATACTAAACCTAAATACCAAGCTTGGCATTTATTCGACTTTTTGTTTTTGATGTATGCTGTTCACACACAGACATGTTTCCAAAAATGCTTTATTTGGATTCAGGGGGGGCTCAAAACATGCATTTCCGGTGAAATCTCAGTATCAAATTTTTGGGTGGAATGCAATACTTCCCCTACTTACTATATGTAGTAGAGAAATTAAAAAGGAATTTTGCCATATCTGTACAAAAAAGGAGAATAGTACAAAATAAGCGAAAAAAAGGCAAAATAAAAACCTCCCCATAATGCTTGATAGATCACAAATATCGTGTCTGTTCATTTAATATTTTCTGATGGACACGAAAAAGCCATTTTACCATAAATCGGGGCTCTAGTGGTTAGGAATAAAGTCCTTGATTTCATAGGGAAGTTAAATTCAAATAGTAATAACACAGTTTTTAGAAATTTGTTAAACTTATTATTTGTTAGTGTGTTGGCATAGATAGTAGCCCATTGTTGATTCTTTAGTTCTTGCTTGAATTTAGTGATTTGTTCATGACTTAATCATTATTCTTATTAACTTTCCTGTTCTTGCAGTGCGTACTAACAATCCTTGAGCATCGTGATCTGTCAAGCCATTAACAATTGCGTTTATTTCAAATCTGAAAATTTCATATGTATTTAGAAATACATAATATTATTACATTGTAATATTGCATATTATCTATACTGTTGCAGTGTCCACATGAATTCTGGTGTGAAACTGAAGTACATATTTTAAGTTAAATGTATGTAGCTGGGAATTGAGGCTAGTTTTAGCTTGATTGTCATTAAATGTGTTTACATTTAAATCACCACAAACTATTAAATTAGCATTTTAACTGTAAACTTATGAAATGGTTCTCCCTAATCTGTTTATAAAGTTAGGAAAATTTCCCACATGAGCTCTATATATTACTAGAATGATAAATCTGTTCCTATCCAAATTTCATTTTCACTGCACATTTTAAATTCTTTTTCCTTACAAAATTATGTAATATTTACATTTAACAAAAAGACTCGCTCCTCTACAGTTTAACTTGCCTCTACAAAAACTAGAGCATAATGTGTAATTACTGAACTTCATACATTTTAGCTCTCATATGCAAGTTACTGTAATGGCGTAATTAATATCTTGAATATGTATACTTTTCTTCTACTTTATTCTTTAATCCTTTGATATTCTGATAAGATAAGACCAAAATAAGTGTTCGAATTTTAAGGGTAGGCACATGAGACATTAGTATTTGTAACTGGAACAGGTTTTACTTGTAATGGCTTCCTTTTTACCTTGTGATAAAAACCAGAACTAACACCCACTATGACAAGGGGTCCAACGTAATTACCACATATCAACTCGTCTCCATGAATCATGCATCAACATGGGTAGCTGAGGTCTTTAAGGCAGTTCAAATCCTGCCAGGACCATTGTCCCCGTGCGGTTTTTTCCAGGTTTTCCTTAATCCCCATAAGTGGCAAATGCTGGCGAGTTACCCCACACCTAGGCCTGGAAGGTTTCCTTTCCCACTTATCTAATTTCATGTACCACCAGTATCGCTTCCTGTGGTGCCATATGTAGTAAGAACAGGAATTAAAGGCTATTAAAAAAAATTCTGATGTGTTACACTCATATGACTTTCTCTACTCTTGTACAAACTATTTTTACAAACGCTTATTCTCCATCTACTTCATGTTAATTGAGATAGACATTTGAAGACTATCTTATTGCTAATTTTCTTGTAGATGTAAGGGGAAAATATATTTACAACGGCAATATAGAAAAACAGTAGCCTTTAAGCACATACATATCTCTTAATAGCTGGTTGCTAGGTGCAGCACCATTCCCTTTGCCACAGATTATAACTCTTTGCATATCCAAGACAAAAAAATTAATAACGAATTCCCATTTTAGAAAATAAGTATTGAAAAATTTAAGGGAATGACAAGCAATATCTCGAAAATAGTTCACTCAACAAAAAAAAATGTATATGACATAAATTGTGTATTTTAACGCGATCTATATTTTTTGTGTAGTAAAATTTTGTCTATCTCTTATGGTTTACCAGTTATGCAAAAGTTGTTCACAATGGAGAATACTTTTGGAGACATTCCCAGAAAATTCAAGATACCGAGATTTCACCGGAAATATATGTTTTGAGACCCCCTGAATCCAAAAAAAGCATTTTTGGAAACATGTCCGTGTGTGTGTCTGTCTGTGAACAGCATAACTCAGAAACGAACAGTCGGATAAACACCAAACTTGGTATTTAGGTTCAGTATCTTCCAGAGACGGACACAAAGGTTTTCAAGAAAATCACCCTACCCCAGATTACCCTTTACATGGAACATTTTTCGAAAATTTTAATTTTCTCAAACACGGCTCTAACGATTTTGATTAAAATATCATATGTTTAGGATATTTTCATGACAAATAAAATGTATATCTTGAATTTTCTGGAAATGTCTCCAAAAGTATTCATCATGAACGACTTTTGCATAACTGGTAAACCATAAGAGATAGGCAAAATGTTACTACACAAAAAATGTAGATCGCGTTGAAATACACAATTTATGTCATATACATTTTTTTTGTTGAGTGAACCATTTTCGAGATATTGCTTGTTATTCCCTTAAATTTTTCAATACTTATTTTCTCAAATGGGAATTCGTTATTCATTTTTTTGTCTTGGATATGCAAAGAGTATTAATCTGTGGGGAAGGGAATGGTGCTGCACCTAGCAACCAGCTATTAAGAGATATGTATGTGCTTAAAGGCTACTGTATTTCCAAATTTCCCTTGTAAATATATACTCCCTTACATCTACAAGAAAATTAGCAATAAGATAGACTCTGCAAATGTTTATCTCGATTAACATGAAGTAGATGGAGAATAAGAGTTTGTAAAAATAGTTTGTTCAAGAGTAGAGAAAGTCATGTGAGTCTAACACATCAGATTTTTTTTAATAGTACTTAATGGCTGTTCTTACTGCATACAGCACCACAGGCGGTGGACACTTATGATACACAAAATGAAATGATAATTGGGAAAGGAAAGTTGTGAAAGAAACGTTCCAGGTCCAAGTTTAGGGTATCTTCTAAGCATCTGCCAGTTATGAAGACTGAGGAAAACTTCAAAAAACCCTTACTCTGGGTGGACAGTTCTGGCAGGATTTGAACTGCAGACCTCCCATTCATGGGTATAAGCTTTAAAGACCTTGGCTAACCGTGTCAGTGCTTCTTCTCCCTCTGCCAGTTAAGTAGTTGTGTATGAAAATGCCTGTGTAGAGTTGAGCCAGTCCCGGTACTCATTTGATGCATACTGCTTTTCCCTCCACTGGCTATAGCAGTTGTGTACAAAAGCACTGCATAATGTTGAGCAAGACTAGTGCAAAATGGTTACTTTATGCAACTTTTGCAATCTATTGGACTTATATAAAGAATTTATGCAGAAGAATATCATTCTTATTTAGCAAATATTTTGATGACTTTAACTTATCTAGTGCCACCAATGGAAATTGGTTTTACGAATTTTTATGAGGTTGACAGTCCCTGCAAGATAACACTTCTCCTGTTCTGCATAATAGCTACCAAAGAAAATAGTGAAGTGTGAAGAAATCGATGGAAGACCCTGATTTGACATTCAGAAGGGACCTGAATACTGGATCAGCTGTGGCACAGACCATTGTCCACAAATATTTAGCTTCATAGGTGTCAATTGGGTGCCATACATAGTGTTTCCTAACAAAGGCAGTGAAAAAATGCAAGATTGTAGTGATGCAGTTTTATGTTGGATGAATTTAATGTGTAACAGTACGACTACATTAATAAGATTGTGACTGTTGAGGAAAAATTGGTTTATTATCATGACCCAATAAAGAGACGGTCTTCATTATGGTGCTTTCTTTGAAAAGAACTGCCAATAAAGGAATGGAGGAATCAAAAACAAAAAAAATCTGATGTGTTACACTCACATGACTTTCTCTACTCTTGTACAATCTAATTTTACAAACGCCTATTCTCCATATGCTTCATGTTAATCGAGATATCGAGATGTCAATCGTATTGGTAATTTTCTTGTAGATGCAAGGGAAATATGGTAGCTTTTAAGCGATAGTCAAATATTTTAACGCTGGTTGCTATGTGGCGCATTCCATTCTCTTTGCGTGTCCAGGACATAAAAAAAATGAATAACGAATTTGAGAAAAAGTATAAGTATTGGAAAATTTAAGGAAATAACAAGCAATATCTCGAAAACGGTTCACTCAACAAAAGAAATGTATATGACATAAATTGTGTATTTTAACGCGATCTACATTTTTTGTGTAGTAAAATTTTGTCTATCTCTTATGGTTTACCAGTTATGCAAAAGTCGTTCACAATGAAGAATACTTTTGGAGACATTCCCAGAAAATTCAAGATATACATTTCATTTCTCATGACATTATCTTAAACATATGATATTTTCATCAAAATCGTTAGAGCCATTTTTGAGAAAATTAAAATTTTCGAAAAATGTTCCATGTAAAGGGTAGTCTGGGGTGGGGGGATTTTCTTGAAAACCTTTGTGTCGCATCTCTGGAAGATACTGAACCTAAATACCAAGTTTGGTGTTTATCCGACTGTTCGTTTTTGAGTTATGCTGTTCACAGACAGACACACACACACACACACACACACACACACACACACACACACACACACACACACAGACACACACACACACACGGACATGTTTCCAAAAATGGTTTTTTGGATTCAGGAGGTCTCAAAACATGTATTTCCGGTGAAATCTCGGTATCGAATTTTTGGGTGGAATGCAATACTTCCCCTACTTACTATACGTAGTAGAGAAAGTAAAAAATGCTGGCAACTGTTTCTCCATGATGACTCATTCGAATATGGCAATTCTGGATGCACACCTCATAGTCATTGTTGTCCAATATGCCAGAGAATCTTGTATAGTAATCATCAATTCATGGAGATCACAGCACCCAAATTGTCCTGAAGATCAAAGAAAAATTTGTAAGCTGTAATTTTGATTGGATGAAGAAGCCATTGCGGCCTATAACTGGAGATCCCTAAAGAAACTTGGCGTGTTATATTTTCTAGGTGGGCTGAGAAGTTGTAAAAATATCAAGGAGTGTACTTTCAAAAGAAGAAATAGTTATCTTGCAAATAACGTTTTTGAAGTCCTCCAAAAAGCTTTCAGCACAGCCCCCACGTAGCCATAAATAAAGAAAGGAGGGAGTACTTCTTCTTTCCTTCTGAATTTCTTTCATTGTTATGAATTAGAAAGACTCAGCACTGATTAGAAGATTAAATTTAAAAAAATAAAAATCTGATGTGTTACACTCACATGACTTTATCTACTCTTGTACAAACTATTTTTACAAACGCTTATTCTCCATCTACTTCATGTTAATCGAGATAAACATTTGCAGGCTCTATCTTATTGCTAATTTTCTTATAGATGTAAGGGGAATATATATTTACAAGGGCAATATAGAAATACAGTAGCCTTTAAGCATATACATATCTCTTAATAGCTGGTTGCTAGGTGCAGCACCATTCCGTTTCCCACAGATTAATACTCTTTGCATATCAAAGACAAAAAAATGAATAACGAATTCCCTTTTAAGAAAATAAGTACTGAAAAATTTAAGAGAATAACAAGCAATATCTTGAAAATGGTTCACTCAACAAAAAAAATGTATATGACATAAATTGTGTATTTTAACGCGATGTACATTTTTTGTGTAGTAAACTTTTCTCTATCTCTTATGGTTTACCAGTTATGCAGAAGTTGTTCACAATGAAGAACACTTTTGGAGACATTCCCACAAAATTCAAGATATACGTTTTATTTGTTTTGAAAATATCTTAAATATATGATATTTTAATGAAAATCGTTATAGCCGTTTTTGAGAAAATTAAAATTTTCGAAAAATCTTCCATGTAAAGGGTATCCTGGGGTGGGCATCCCTTCGTGTGGCATCCCTGGAAGATACTGAACCTAAATACCAAGTTTGGTGTTTATCCGAATGTTTGTTTCTGAGTTATGCTGTTCACACACAGACACACACACGGACATGTTTCCAAAAATGCTTTTTTTTGGATTCAGGGGATCTCAAAACATGTATTTCCGGTGAAATCTCGGTATCACATTTTTGAGTGGAATGAATTACTTCCCCTACTTACTATACGTAGTAGAGAAAGTAAAAAGTATTATTATAAATTGAAGCAAAAAGGCAATTGTAAAACTGCTTGGGGAATTAACTTAGATTAACGTTAGATTTTCATTATGAAGTCAGAAAATATAAGAGAGAGAGAGAGAGAGAGAGAGAGAGAGAGAGAGAGAGAGAACAGCATAACTCAAAATAAAAAGTCAGTTAAGTATGAAACTTGGTATTTAAGTACAGCATTTTTCAAGGATGCAACACAAAGATTTTCAAGAAAATCTTCCAGTCCCAAACTAACCTTTACATAGAAAAAAATCTGATGTGTTACACTCACATGACTTTCTCTACTCTTGTACAAAGTATTTTTACAAACGCTTATTCTCCATCTTGTTCATGTTAGTCGAGATAAACATTTGCAAACTCTATCTTATTGCTAATTTTCTTGTAGATGTAGGGGAAAATATATTTACAAGGGCAATATAGAAAAACAGTAGCCTTTAAGCACATACATATCTCTTAATAGCTGGTTGCTAGGTGCAGCACCATTCTCTTTGCCACAGATTAATACGCTTTGCATATCCAAGACAAAAAAAAATGAATAACGAATTCCCATTTGAGAAAATAAGTATTGAAAAATTTTAGGGAATAACAAGCAATATCTCGAAAATGGTTCACTCAACAAAAAATATGTATATGACATAAATTGTGTATTTCAACGCGATCTACATTTTTTGTGTAGTAACATTTTGTCTATCTCTTATGGTTTACCAGTTATGCAAAAGTCGTTCACAATGAAGAATACTTTTAGAGACATTCCCAGGAAATTCAAGATATACATTTTATTTGTCATAAAAATATCTTAAACATATGATATTTTAGTCAAAATCGTTTGAGCCATTTTTGAGAAAATTAAAATTTTCGAAAAATCTTCCATGTAAAGGGTTCTCTGGGGTGGGGGGATTTTCTTGAAAACCTTCGTGTCGCATCCTTGGAAGATACTGAACCCAAATACCAAGTTTGGTGTTTATCCGACTGTTCGTTTCTGAGTTATGCTGTTCACAGACACACACACACAGGCACACAGACACACACACGGACATGTTTCCAAAAATGCTTTTTTTGGATTCAGGGAGTCTCAAAACATGTATTTCCGGTGAAATCTCGGTATCAAATTTTTGGGTGGAATGCAATACTTCCCCTACTTACTATACGTAGTAGAGAAAGTAAAAATTGTTCATTATTTTTCATTTTCTCAAAATGGCTCAAATGATCTTGATTAATGTATGATATGTTTAAGAAAGTTTTATGACAAGTAGAATGTATATCTTGAATTTTCTGGAAATAGCCTTTAAAGTCTTCTTCATTCTGAATGATTTTTGCTTAATTGGTAAACTGTAAAAGATAGACAAATCTTACTACACAAAAAATGTAGATCTTGTTAAAGCACACAATTTATGTTGAATAAATTTTTTGCTATTTGTTATATTGTTATATTTGTTATATTATTGTTTGATATTTTTTGTTATATTTTTGGATTTTCAAATACTTATACTGAGTGGCGGCTCATGAGTATACATTTTGGGTGTTCACAAAATGGTAGATTCAGATAGCCCTGCAAATGTGAAATAGCATCTACTGCATTCTGATTATAAACAAACTGATACAATGCAGCCGCTCCCAACAACAACAACAACAATAATGATGATGATGATAATAATAATAATAATAATAATAATAATAATAATAATAATAATAATAATAATAATAATAATAATGCATAACATGCCTGACAAAAGAAAATGTTTTGTTTTTATTGTTATTTGCATAATTATGTCAATTTAGAACAACAACAGGCTTTCATGGTACTGCTTTCACTACCTTCCATTTGCATTCTTTCGCTGGTCAAATATTAATATTACTAATTTGTTAGTACTCACCAAGTCTCATTTTTGAAGCAGGAAAATGGCATAATTTCATAGTATAAAATGTCCTGTCCTCCATAGTCCACACAAAACTTAATAAATATAAATACATGTTAAATAGGGAAAACAATACTGCATCATGGCTGGCGCTATCTATTTATAAAGAAAATCAATGCATTTGTTTTTCAAACTTGCAAATGTGTTTATCACT
Source organism: Deroplatys truncata (assembly GCA_030765065.1). Lineage (NCBI taxonomy): Eukaryota > Metazoa > Arthropoda > Insecta > Mantodea > Mantidae > Deroplatys > Deroplatys truncata. The sequence continues at coordinate 130,055,963 of CM060980.1, forward strand.
CAATGATTAAAGTGTTTAGTATCATAACATAATATACCATAGTTCGCACAGAAATTCATAATATATATATATAGAAAATAAGCCCATGTAACTATATACTTGCATCAGATAAAAATTTTGCTGTACAGTGAGTGATTTGGTATAACAGATGTTCAGTATATTACCATCTAGCAGGTTTTATGCCATACTGAAAAGCAAACAGGAGTTCCCAACTTCCCACCCTTATAATCTTACATAAATGAAACCTCTGCACTAGAGTGCTACCACTTAGTGGCATTGATGTTAACTTGTTGCTGAGAGATGGATGGTAAGGGCCAGTACACATCTTCAGGTGTGCACGACCTGTATGTATTTCACCCATAAGGTAGTTATGTCATACCAGTTGCGCATGCACAAAAGCTCCTAAAACCGTGCACAAGCAAAGTTGTACACATGACTTTGTTGGCATATCTCGAGTTTCGAGAAGCGCGGTAGATTTAAATGCCATAGATTTTAGATTACCACATCATGTAATAGAAAAAATAACCAATTAATCCGCAAGGTGTCAAAAATTATGGTGTACATTAATGCTTGTGTTCTTACACAACAGCTGCCACTGCTTATACTTTTTTAAAGTAGTAAGTTGCTATTCATTTTTCTCGTCATGTCAGAATAATGGGATTTCAAAGCCATCACAAAGTGATATAAATTTTAAAATTCTGACCATTGCTTTAGCCTACTTATTCTTATACTTACAAAATGTGTAATGAAGTTTTCTCTCATTTACAAGAATAAGCTTTTGTAAGAATAGTTTGTAGAAGAGTGGAGAAAGTCTGATGTGAAAACAACACATCAGATATTTTTTCCCTGTGTACTTCATGTTAATTGAGTTAAAATGTTTGCAGAAATGCTTTCATCACATATTTCGTTGTAACGAATGGGATACAGGATGCTGAAGCAATAGTCAAATCTTTAAAAAGAGGTTATTATATGCTGCCTTTGATATCCCATGCTCTTTGCATGACATCGCAATAAACAAATGGATTTTTACTTAGCACACTTCAAAGAATGTATGAATAAGTATTGGAAATTTCAAAGCAATAGCCACTAGTATCTCAGAAATGATTAATGCCATGAATTATGTGTTAATGAGAACTATGTTTATCGTGTATGAAGATTTTGTCTTACTGTTTAAGAGTCTTACAAAAGTATGCAAAATTCTTTCTCCTTGGAAGGTTTTGAATATTCCCTACACACACGTGCGCACGCATGCACACGCACACATACTCTCTCCCTCACTCTCACTCTTTTTTTAAAAGTGAGCAATTTAACTCTTTGCTATTACAACATTAATACTTTTTTTTTTAATTCTATACTCAAAAATGATACTAAATGAATGAATGAATTTGTTGTACAATTTGGTTTACAATATATACAATGTGTACTCGTATATCACTGTACCCCTTCATCTTATGCACAATTTGTCTGGTGCTTGTTTTCTTATTGAGCCACTCAGATTGCTTGGCTCTCAGGCCTTATCGCTCACTGAGCAACCCTGCCTCTCTTACTTTTCTAGACCACTTTTCCTTTACCTTCCTCAAAAATTGGCCCATGCCCTTGATTTTGTTTTCTTCTTTACCTGTCAAGATCTTTATAGCTACTATTTTTCTATCCATATTTTCCCATTTCTTTTCCCACACTCCTTCCCTCCAGCTCCTTATTTCATTACATTCTGTCATATAGTGTTCTGTACTTTCTCTTCCTCCACACAACTCACATATTCTTCTTCCTCTGCCTCTCATCCCTCTTAAATACATTGATCCTACTCTCATCCATGCTAAACCTTCCCTTTCTTGTCTATTACAGCAATCAATGTACCTCTCTCTTCCCCACTCCTTCTTTATCAATTTATAAAAGCTTAATGACTTTTTATCTTCAAGGTTTCCCCACATCTCTTGTTGTTCTATTTCTGCCACTCTGTTTCTTACTGCAGGGAGAGCCACAAAACTACGAACCTCCTGTGCAGTGTTTTTCCTGTCCATGTCCTCGGCGCTCGTTGCTGTCTGCCGCTATCATAGAAAGGCGTGAATGAAACCATACAACATTTTTAAAACTACTTTTAAAGGCTTTACTTACTAACTTTATGAAAGGAGATGGTGAAACTGGCCACCATCGTCATCCATACATTTTTGGCACCTCTTTAGGAAACTATCGCTCGCCAATCTTTTTCAAGTCAACAGTTGAAGACCGTACATAAGTGAATACAATTTTGCCCCCTCCTTTTTTTAGAGAATTAACAGCCAAGGAGCGTGATTTTGCCTTTCCTCAACAAAACTCTGCAACAGCTTATACAGCCAATATTTCAATGAGAGAAATTGAAAGTGTGTTTGCAGATTTGTGGCCACCTCGGTCCCCTGACCTAACCCCCTGCAATTTCTATCTCTGGGGTAACTTTAAACAAAGTATACAAGACAAACCCACACATCCTGGAAGAATTAAAACAAAATATCTGCCAGAAAATTGCCAGTATTTCTCAACATGAACTACGGTGAGTGATGGATAGTTTCCTAAAGAGGTGCCAAAAATGTATGGACAACGACGGTGGCCAGTTTCAGCATTTCCTTTCATAAAGTTGGTAAGTAAAGCCTTTAAAAGTAGCTTTAAAAGTGTTGTATGGTTTCATCTGCGCCTTTCTATGATAGAGGCAAACAGCAGTAAGCGCTGAGAATGCGGGCGGGAAAAACATAGCGCAGGTGGTTCATAGTTTTTTGGCTCTCCCTGTACTTTCCAAAAGCTGTTTGTATTTATTTCCTCCAACCCCCATATATCTCCCCTTCCAATTGACTCCATTATTTTTTCGGTTTCTTTCCACCAGCTGTTTTAGTTTCTTAGAACCTTTTGCTCAGTCAGGTATATCTTTTTAGATTTCACCTTCCTCCATTTTCATACATCTAAACCAAAATTTTAAAATTCTTTCTACTATTATACCTTTCCTCCTCGTTCTTCCTAGTTCTACTAATGCAACCTCGCCTGGTGCTGCTCTTGGCGTAGTCTAATTAATTCTTTACAAAACATTCTATACATTTAGTGAATTTTCGTACTTAATTCTCTCCCCCTCCCATATTTCCACTGCATAGAGCATTTCTGATTTTACCAATGCCTCGCACATTCTCTGTAACCATTTTGTTGACATCTCTAATTTATATTTGCATATTTTTATTTCTGTCATAGGTGCCTTCCCTTCTTGCCATGTGTTCCCCATTCCCCATTAGTACTCAACCTTACTCCTAAATAATCATATTCTTTGACTACCTCCAGTTCTTGACCACCTAGAAACCATTTTTCTTCCTTCAGTTTATTTCCTTTTTTAAACACTATCACTTTGGGTTTATTTATATTAACTTTAATTCCCCATTTTTCGCAAAATTCTTGAATTTCATTATGATACTAAATAGAGAAGGTGATTATGAGGAAAGTATTGGAGCAAATGGTAGAATGAATTACAGGAGAAACTCATATACTAGAGCACAACCCTTTCAAATGCCTCTTAGACCATCACAAATTTCATTTTAAAGAGTTTGAACCTATGTTATCTTATTTGGGATTGAGCAGTTATATTGCTTGTGATTTCCTTAAAAAGATTATGATAATTTAAACTTGTTCTAGGTTGCAATAATGACAAAATAAATTCCATTGTTTAGTTCCTTTTCCAATTTAATTTCTTAATTTCTCTACAATTTACCTATGGTAAGTAGAGAAAGCACGATATTCCACCAAAAATATTAAGATTTCGCTGGAAGTGCCCATTTTGCAGTTCCTTTAATCCCCCAAAAGTTTTGGTGTGGTGTGTGTGTGCATGCGCATGTGCTAAAAGTTCCATCTCTGCTCTGCTGTTAACTACAGTAGTGTTAATGGCAGCATCATATTGCCTATAGGCAATGGTGTTAGCTCCGATTTCTGGTAAACTTTGGGTTTTATTCATTAGATCACTCTCATTCATACTTCCAGACTTTGGAGAGGATTGAGAATAATCTTGGCTAGAGAAAAATTCCCCAGCCGGGAATTGAACCCAGAATGCCTTGCACAACAGGCAGGTGCTCTACTGACTGAGCTACAAGGCCAGCCAGCTTGTGACCTATATTATGGAGGCTTTCTCAAAAATGATAAATGCTACAGATTGATGTATTCAATTCAATCTCATGTTGCTTTAAACTGCAGACAGAATTAATTTTTGTTCTCAATAATGCTTTAAATTCCTGATATTTTCAATTATTTATTTATTTTTATTTATTTACAAAAAAGGTTCCAGTGAGCATGCTGCTCTAGCTAGGGACTGTCCTTTACAATTGAGGCAGTAAGCAAAATACAAAAGAATAAATACATATAAAAATAGTACACAAGTAAAGAAAAAACAAACTATATATATATATATTTTTTTTTTTTAAAGTTAAGTGATGCTTTGATGTCAAATGGGAGACTGTTGTATGTTTTGGTGGCATTATGTAATATACCTTTTATTCCATATTTGGTAGAGTTAACTGATTCTATGGAGATGTGATTGGCTGATTTTGTTTTGAAGGAGTGAATATCTTTTTTGTGTTTGATAACTGTGTCGGTACTTAGGGGATTACTTTCAGCTTTATACCTAAGTAAAGATATTTACAGAGAAAGGAAAGGAAAAAAAAAACCACAGGATATTTGTTTCTTTAAATACTTCTGCGGAGGGCTTAAAAATTTTGAAGCCAAAAAGTATTTTAATAGCTCTCTTTTGTAGGATTTTTAAACGGTTTATGTACATTTATGTATTGGTTTATTTAATAGATTATTCAGTGATAAAAATTCAAGAATTTACTTATCCTTGGGCTTTCAAAAGTTTGAATCCATTCACAGAGAATTGTAAATAAAATTGTACCACAGAACATATTCATTTTAAGTGATTTATATGTTCTGTGGAAAATGTATATTTAAGAGACATGCAATTGGCATTACTCAGTTCCAACCAGAGGTTTACATGTATTATTTCAGAAAGCATCAAATCATTTGTAACTAAGTGGAATGTAGATGACGCTCTCACAGTGATAGTCTGTTTTTAATTTGGACATTTCTTTGCCTTTAGAGGAGTTAAAACAAAGAACAACTGAGCAGAGTCGCTTACAGACAGAAGTGCAGAGACTAAGTTCTGAACTAGATGAATCAAAAAGTCAACTGTTAGTAGCCGGATTTCGTTTAGAAAGTGACCTGCAAGATGAGAAACGAAAATGCCAAGAGGAAATTGCTTCTCTTCAGCAAATAGTTCAAGGTAAATTCCTTAATGTGTTTTATTGTGCAGCAGTAGTTCTGCTACTGGAAATAGCAGGAATAATAACAATAGGTGAAGCTTTTGTCCCTTATAACTTGAAATGTTAATTCTGCTTTTTCCAAATTTCTGTTTTTGACATTATTGCAATTGTCCACAGCTCAGATTTATCAAAATGTTCAAAGAAACTTCCTGTTTCATATTGATAGTTCACCCTGTCATAGGTATAATAGTTAACTTAGATTATGAAAAATTGCAAGGGAAACTTAATAGGAATTTCTGAGATGGGGTATTTATAGTTATGAAATCGCCACAACAGTGTTTCAATATTTAAACAAGTGACTTTAACACTTTACTTGGAGAAAAGAAGTGAGAGGGTTGTGTTGTCAATTGTATTAAGATTTCCAGTAAGCATTAGTAAATCATGTGCTACAATGTAGTGTAGTGTGGCAACATTCTCCCTCTCAGAGTTCAAGGGAAAAAAACATGGTGTTACCTTACTGGCCAGAGAAACATCAGAGAGAACATTACTATGGAAGTCTTCCTTCCAGCAACTGTCACAATTCACTTATTGTTTAAATCAAACTGTAATGTTATGTAGATCTTAAGGAAAATTCACATGATTGATGGAACATTTTTCACAGTAAAGTTACTCAATATTAGAAATTTTTGAATGTTATTTTGAATTGGTAGGAGTGAAGAAAGTTGGTAGGATTTTGTAGATTTTGGTAGATTTGAAGGCATGAACAGAAAGGAGAAAGGACCTTTAATGGGAACGAATTTCTTTAGTATGTTAAAGAAACAAAGACATATAGATTAATAGAGACAGGGGTCTATGAGTATTTGTAATGTTTGGAGTAGGAGGGAATTGCATAATTTTGACTGGGCAAATTAAGCAGAAAGCCTTCTGGAAAGAGAGTAGGACAGGATGTTGGCCTCATGGTCTTGTTGCAGACAAGTATTCGAAACACTCACCTTATAAATTCAAGTATCCTTTATCAGGTTAGAAACTAATCCAAGTGTATTTGTATATGAAATGGATTTGCAGGCTGCTGCACAACACTATCCTGTGTTTAGATGGAACATGCTGCATTACCAAGTGGTTAAAACTGACATCACTCAAATACATAAGAAAAGAGATTATTAAAGAGACAGATTAGGTGCCTGTCTTAGGCTACACCTGTTCAAAATTGATTCATGATGTCCATTTTGCTATCTTTTATTATTGGACAGAGATGAAGGCAATAATAGAATAGCTGTCAGAATGAGCTAGATGGGAAGCCAGAGTATTTCATGCAGCATTTATCTACCATTCTATAATTAATGTAATGCTAAGGTGGTTTGAGCAATATTAGCATTACATATAAATCATGGTAAAATTAAGACCATTAAGCTTTCTCTTCTGCTCTGTCACATAGAAGAATTTAAAATACATGTATAAACTCAACAGAAGCTGTATACAGTAAAGAACACATCATATGAAACAATCATCTAGTTCAGAGTTGTAACACTACATTTAACTCACTTGTAATTTGTTAGAATATGTTTCGTAAGCATTTTCCCCCATCCTCAACTTTGGTGAGAGATCCTGGAGGACTCTGTGTAGACCTAGAGACATGTAGGATGGTAGTTGGATGATGAAGTTGCTGAGTTGGTCGTGAAGAGGTACCTTGAAATTCATTTGTTCTTCAAGATGTCTCTCTTCTTCCATGTTGTCAATTTTGATGGGATATTTCTAGATTTTAGAAGTTTTGTGGTTGAGTTGATATACGGTTATGGGACCAAAAATTGGCTGCTATTGCCAGTAAATGTTTTGTTGTAAATGTAGTATTTCTCAAATGTTCCTTGCCTCTGGTATCTGTTTCTTTTTGTTTTCCCTATGTAAACTTGGTGGCTATCATTTATTTTATACATCACCAATTTTTGAATGGAGGCACTTTGTCTTTCAGCGAAATGCCTATTAGGGTTTTAATGCTGTACATTTTGTTGTGATGCTATACCCCCGCCGCTATAACGTTGCACTTGACAGTTCGTGTGGCTTCGCGTAAGGTTGGCTACATCGTGGTTGCGACGTTGCCAGAGTGGCTAGTAAACAACAGCTGATTGTTCTCATTTCTATCGTGTCTAAGCCGCATACAGAAAGTGTACGTAAGTAGCGAACGTCACTGAATAATAACTATTTCGTATTATTATTGTTAATTGAAAATAAGCGATATAAGCAGCTTTGGTATGGTCGGATACTCCTTTCTATGATAATAGGCATAAATGTGTCTACGTATGGCGTCTAATTGGAAAGCATCAATATTTGTGACTGGACGAGGCTTCTTTTTTTTCTTCCCTGGAGTTGATAGAAATACCTGTTGTGTTCCAGATGGTTCAGGAATTTTGTCCTCTTTCTCTTGTAGTTTCACTCCTTTGTGAACAACAGTTCTCGTGCTTAAATCAAGAGCTGCTGCAGTTCGTTGTACGGCTTTATCAGCAGGAATAGAGGGATTTCCGTGAAGCTTCACGTACTCCTTTTCCTGTTCAAAGAACTCCCTGGTTCTCCATAATAGTTCCAATGCCTGACTATTAAGTGGCACACCTCGGCGCAAAGGATTTTCACTTCGTGAATCATCACTCAGCGATCGGCGTTGTTTTTCCGACATTGTCGCACTTAAGTTTTGTTTAAATAAATAATATGAATGAAATATATATAAAATAGATAAATATAAATAAATAAATGTATAAACGAACAATAACAAAACTATCAAACAATAACCACAAATCTAAATAACAAATAACAATGAACAATATGTAGCTTGCAAAGAACAACTCGACGCTCTGCTAGAGATTCACAAACTGAAGCACATGGTTGGGAATAGTTACATCCGGCAACAGAGCCTATTCTAGATCCGGTTCCGCTTTGTCATCGACCATCCGGAATGCTGCCTTGTGATTGGCTTAGGAAGTCAAACGGTTGAAGCTTTTCATCTGTTTTTTCGCGAGTGTACCAACTTAAACGCTAGCTGTCAAGTGCAACGTTATAGCGGCGGGGGTATAGGTTTATGTTGCTGTCTTTCTACGTTTTTTTTTTTTTTTTGGCTTTAGAGTCTGCCTAAGGGTGGTAAGTGTACTTTTTAAATTGGCTATTCTCTGGTTGACTGCCTTTTGTCTCATGAATTTTGCTATTGTTTTGTATATGAAACTAGATTTGAAGCCTTTGTGAGTTGCTGTGTTCAATCTGCCAATATGGTTTTCTTTACTGAAGAGAATGTTGATCAATCTCTTTATCAAACTGTAAAAAGCTGCATGTTGATGAGATCTGGGATTGAAATCTTTATTTATTTTTTTATGTAATCTGTGGGATATCATCAAGTCTAGGGATGATCTTTCTCTATACTTCTGCTGCTGTGAACTGGATGGCTTGGTCTTGAATGTTTGGTAGTTTCAGGGTGTCATCTATAATTTTGCTAGAAAGTATTGGGAAGATAATATATATGTGCCAGGTCCTGAAGATTAGCTAGAAGACTTTTGTGAAGTGAACCTCTAAAAAGCCCATGCATTACTCAGCCAGTACAGTGTCAATAAGTTGCCAGTGGGTCTTTTAGACTAGAGGTAGAAATTTTCATTGAAACAAACAAAAATTTTGCTGGAGCATAATTTGGTTAGTCTGATGTAGTCATCTATTTCTATTTGTTGTAATTTGGTGATACCAGCCAGTTCTTTTTATTGGTGTTCTATTTTGTGTGTGAATATACTATGAAACCATGTTAAGACATTGAAGGAAATCAATTTGTCAGCTGGAGAAAACTTTAAGCTTGCGGACTAGTTCAAGCGAGTTTTTCATAGCTAAGCTATCCAAAGTGTTTAAATTTTTTAATTTATTGATCAGAAATTTTTCAAGTTTGTATGCCAGTGTACCAATGATGTTGATTATAGGGTTTATTTGGTTGTCAGGTTTGTGGATCTTGTGGAGCTCATAGATTCTGGGTAAAACTGGATTATTGGTTTTTATTGTTGAGTGATAATCTGTGGAGGAGGCTTTTGCATCACAAAGTTTCATTCTCATTTTATAACTGATGAAATATCTGTGGTGTTTCTTATGCTAATGTTTTTATTTTCTTTTGTTCTCTCTCTGTATTTTGGTCTCATGAAATATGATACTATAACAGCTTCTTAAACTTTTAGTGCATATTTTAAAATTATTTGGGTACTTTAAAGTGGGCATTTATATGCATTTTAAATGTATATAATTTTCAACACTAGGCTTATCTACATTAAATTTTGCAAGTTTCAGCTCATTGTACATATTTGTAATAAAAGAGAAAATGTATCAGCATTTGTTCAGGATTTGAGTCATGCATGAGAGAAGTTCGCTGAGTAAGATTCCTGTTTTGAGATTTTGCCTTACTTTGTTAAGATAAATGTTAAATGCACCAGACTTGGTTGTGGTATTGTGCTAAAAAGATAAGACAGAACACAGGGACAAAGCATTAAATGCATAAACCATTCCCCAACCCTCCCCTTTATCAGTAAAAGAAGGATTAGATTCATGCATGTTTATGCTTTCCTTGCAGAGACTGTTGAAGAATCTACATCATCACGTAGCAAGTATGAATCAGAAGTGAAGCATATACGACGAGAAAATGAGCGATTAGAAAATGAAGTGCATGAATTAAAGACACTACTTCAGCAGCAACAGGCTCAGCAGGGTGCATCAGATAGGGGAGAAGCCCCACCTATTCTTGCAGCTCCTGGGGTAATGCTGTCTGCTGTCACCAAGACAATAGCTCGCAAAGTGGTTAGCCAGCTGGGAGCAGAGCCTCCTTCCTCACAAGATAACCTCGAAGACAGTATGCGGAAGGTAAACAAATATGTACGTAACTCGCCCACCTGCTTCTTGTTTATTAGCACTCAATATTTGGATGTTTTAACGGTATGTTAATGAAATTCATTACAGACTCACTTGTTTGAATTTGCAACAGTGTTTCCTTTTATTCACATTTTGAATGCTTTTTTGATGATTTATTTTGTATATACCAAAAGAATAGTAAAGGATTTAGATATAACATTATGGTTTCTCTCTTGGTATTTGTTATAGTTCAGTGATGAAAAATTTGAGAATATGATTATTCATAGTTTGCAGATTGCTTCAGATCTTTAAATTTTCTTCTCTGAGATTTTAGAGTTAAAATTTTTTCAAAGACACACTTTGTGGAGTTTTTTCACTAGACATATTTAAAACTAAGGTTGAGAAATTCAGCAAAGCCATAAATCTAAGTCCACATCTGCACAATGTCTTTAATTTTAATAATATCGCTCTACCACCAGAGCCCAATTAGTTTAATTTAATTGTGTAGAAGTAATTAGGTTACAAAAGAAAAGGGGGACATATCATGGTTTCCTAATGTGGTGGAAATGATATATGTTGGGACATTTAGACTTAAGAAGAACATGCTAAGACACCATTAACACATTCAGTACCATAAAGAAGTTATAGTGTTTGAGTTAGATTTGTAGTGCAGCCTGCTTAAGAGGAAGCCCTGCATATCACAAAATAACCAATGTACAGAGCTGCTACTATTTTACTGGATGTGGAAAAACAATGTGCAGAAAGTTGTAGAGTTTCAAATGCAATACTAAATTAAGCATTTTGAGAATAGAAAAAGGGGTTGCAAAGCTTTTTTACTTTTTACATTTGTCAACATTAAATCCATCATGTTAGAGTCTCTGATTGTGAAACCTGTTTGTGGTGTGTCAGATGTAAACAAAATGTTCTATTGTTCAGTATTAAGTCACTGTCACTAGGCATGTGTAATGTGAGGTTTACTGGATGGTATAATACCAAATGCTCATCTTGTTCAGCACACACATGTAATGTTTAGTTTCTCATGTGAGTTATACTTCATTTTCAGTGATAGATGAAGATGTTTCATTAAATCAGATATCAGTTATGTTCATGGCAGGGCTTCTGTTATTTTACTGCATCTGCGACCCCATGCTCCTAACCTTAAAATGCTTAATTTGGTACTGTCTCTCCCCTGTACAATTTTGTACACATTGTTTTTCTACGGTGTGCATATAGTTAGTGCTCATTCTCACAATAAAGCAAAAATAAAGTCACAGTAGTGCATGTGGCAAGAATCACTTTCATCCTTAGCTTCTGATTTTGTTTGCATGTTACTGCACTCCCAAAGCTATTCAAATTTATTTATTTATTTTCAGTCATACAATATACAGAGTAAAACAGTGTTATTGTAGGTCACATTAAAGTGTTAATTACAATCATACAATCAAAATAATAATAATAATAATAATAATAATAATAATAATAATAATATACAAGCTAATAGTAGCTATCATAACTAAGTACAATGCAAATGGTAAAAATAAAGTATATATACAGAATACTTATTACTTATACAAATTATAATTATTAACACACAAGAATAATAAGAGCTATAGGATATAGATGCAACCAAGTTAGCATATTAAAGAAAAATTGTGATGTGATTTAAAAACTCTTAAAGAGTTATAAAAGCAGTGCATTTATAAATGCCTTTTGAGTGCCATTTTAAAATGATTTATATAATATATTCCCTTTAAATCCGATGGCAGTGAGTTAAAGAATTTAGAACCTGCGTGGATGATATTTTTATCTCCAAAAGTACCCCTGTATGAATTCATAAAAAAGTCATTTTGAATTTGAGTAAAATGTCTGTGCACATCTTTGTTTAGTTGAGGGGTTTCACTAGACTTTTTAGCATATATAGTAATGTAATTTATATATATACACACAAAGTAGTGGTAGAATTTTAAACTTTTTAAAGTACAATATACAAGATTCATAACTATTTATTCTGGATAGGACTCTTACTGCTCCTTTCTGTAGTAGAAAGATCTGCATGAAGTATGGTTTTGATAAAGATCCCCATAACATTGCCCTGTATTCTAAATGTGAGTGAAGTAATGCAAGTACACTGTACAAACCATTTGTAGAGGTAACATGTTGTTGAGATAAATTACTCTAATATAGTTTTGACATGAAAGATTATCATCAATATGAATGTCTAAAAACTTTGTGTTTTGAACTCTGGATATAGTTTGACTATTATAAACCAGTTTTAGAACTTCACTGCTGTGATTATATCTATTTAGTCCAAATAGTAAATAGTTTGTCTTACTGACATTTGGACTGAGATTGTGGATGTGAAAATAATTTTTCAGGTTTAGTAGTATCTCTTTACATTTATTATCAAGTTGCTGCATAGTTTCCATTGAAATGACAGTAATGGCATCATCAGCATAAAGTGTGACTTCAGTACCCTGTATTTTAAGGTCATTAATGATATCCTTCAGAAGAGGAACTTTTCTTTTTTTTTCTCTCCCTCCATTATTTTTAGTTTACAAGCTAGTTGTATATGCCAGTTAAATCAGGTAGTTTTTACATCTATGTGCAATCCTCAGAGTAATAGGATTAAATGAAAGCATTAACCCTGTTTCCAAAAAACTTTTATGTTTCTCGTAACTTATTTATTTATTTATTTTTGTGTCTAACCAATAATAATATTGCAGAAATGCAAAGAAAATACAGAAAACTTAAAACATTTATAGCCTGATGACATAGATGTGAAAGCTTGATGACACAGAAATGGTTTTACAGAATTTTCACAAAGGTTTCATTTCCTCAAGAAGACTAGGGCTTTGAAAACAGTGATGTGAACTTTAAAATCAGGAGTTTTGACAAGATTCTATGAAATATATATGTGCGTGCATACATAGCTTTTTTATTTTTCATTCGTTTCAATTCTTTGTTGTTTGAGCCATAGAGCATAGAGGAGTATATTATAATAGGAGAAACTGACGATCCCGGCCATCTATTAGAATGTACTGAACCATAGTAGAACTGTGCACTACCTGGTGATAAACTATTTAATGTTGCCAACTACTCACCATCTAGTGTTACATTTCAGCTTAACGGTAATTCTGCCATATAGCAGTAATTGTTTATACTGTACATTCCTATCCATTGTGGTGCTATTTGGTGGCATTTCTAGTATTAACCCCCACCCAGGACCCCCCGTATACAGTAGAATCTCGTTAGCACGTTTTTGCAGGGACCTAAGGATTTGGACATCATAGGCGGGAAAACGTGTTAACGAAAATGCAAAATATGCAATTTAAGAACATAGTTATGTAATAAAATCTAATAATTACTACGTCTCCATGGGTAATTGAAATCGATTTTGAGTACAATCCGTGTTGAAATCAATATGTGTTCAAATGGATTTGGATACACAAAGCCTGAGAATAAATAATTCAAGCGTTTATGTTGGTCAACTTGGATTTTTGAGGTTATGAATGTTTTTGAGAAAATAAATTGTGAATTATGGAAGCGACAAGAGTGGCTTTGCTGTGCGTTTTATTACACATGTGATAACAATTTCCGCTAAAAAAGAAAAAAAAAATTATGAGTGTGCATCATGTTACGAGTACAATAAGCGAATGTATCTTTGGCGTATTCAATACGATTTGAATATGGTAAGTGTTTCCATGCAACAAATTTCGTTCTGATCCTATTTTCCAAGAGGAAAGTTTTGTTTTCGCATTTTTCCCTTCTTTAAAAGCAGTTTTAATCAATTTAGGTTTGCTAACAATTGCGTTTAAGGTTGACGGAGGAATGTTTAACTTCCGCACTATATCCACATGTTTCATATTTGGATTGTGATCTATTTCATGGATTTTCAGTTTTTCACTATTGGTTATTTACTACACTTTCTTTTTTTAATTGCAAATGAAAAGTTAAAATACAATCTAAGTATGTTTGGTCAACACTGAACAGTAGAAACTATCGTTGGCGTTTACCATGCCAAGGTAAAGCATTCTCTATCCTGCCCACACAAATCGTGTCACACAAATATTTACATACATGCATGTGATTGGCTGCCAGTAAACACCCCATGACCGAGGATTGACCAAAGTAGCCAATGAGGACGTCAAACTTTGAACGTGTTAAGCGCCTTCTCCCACTGGACCAATCAAGGATTGGCCAAAACAGTGAATGAGGACGTCAAATGTAGTAAGCAGGACCGGGAAAACGCACTAAGCAAACGTTATTTATTACATTTGGTGATTTGGTACCGGGACTTTTATAATTGAACGTAATACATGGGAAAACGTGTTAATGAGGAACGTGCTAACGGATTCCACTGTACTCTTAATGGACCTGACACTAGAATTAACAGTAATTAATTACTGAATTTAGACTGTTTAGGGTGGAATTTTGCTTCTACGTTTACTTTCACTGAAAGCTTTTGATTTCTCAGTTTGCAATACTCATTCATAAAATACATCTATTACTTAGCACCTTACAGTACTTCTTTACAGTTTGTGCAGAGAGGGGATCCATACTGACAGACTGAAATATAACAATACCAGCACTGTTATACCAGCACTGCTACTGAAATATATAAGCTTAAACCAGCACTGCAAAACAACCACCATGCAGTCAACAGTTTTGCATGTAGCAGCATTACAGCATAAATACGATGGTTGATTTTCAAAAAGTTTTGGAAATGCATCATCTTTCAGTTTATCTTTCTTGGAACTGTTATAAACAAACCATCACAAGGGAATTTATCCTCTCTTATAACAAAGTTGGGAGCAAAATGATGTGTGCATACAGCTGAATACTTCAAAGCAGTAAAGTGTTCATGATTTAGGCATCTGGTCCATTCTACTCTAATATTTATCTTTTGGGAATATGCATATCGGTACCAATGGTCTGTCTTTACTATAATTTGATTGAGCTGGTAATGCAACATTTACAGGGCATTGTAATGTTTTAAGTTAAGCATATTTCTGACTGTAACAATTTCTTCTTTATATCACCACTATAACCATGACACAAATTATATTCTGAAACAGATAAATTAATAAATATATAATATATATTTTACATTTAATGCAACCATAGTCTACATGGAATAAATAGTAAACATGAGTGACATGTGGAAAGTACATGGCCAGCAAAACGTGATTGGGAAGCCATTATTTTTCATCATTCTACAATTCTATACTTCATTCTGTGGTACAGTAACAAAATGGCCAATCTTATTCAACAAAGTCACATGTCTGTCATCATTTGTCTTTGGTGGGTTTCACCATGGAGGAATATATTATAATATTCCATGGTTTTGATTCAAGTACAGCCATCTGTTGGGCACTGGGAATGTGTAATACATAATCATGCACTAGATGGCAATAGGTGTGCAAGAGATCCAGCAGTTTCTCCTCCTGGTGTAATATATTCCTCCATGCATAGAGGTTAAACCCAGTGGTTATAATGATCATATGTTAACTAATATATTGCTAAGAAGTATCATTATCAAGGCTAAAATAGTATAAAAAAGGGGGCCCAGAGTAGGCAGAGTTAGGCTATTCTGTAAGATATAATTTATGTACAAAGTTAGAAACTGTGATTTGTTTGCATCAGATTTTGTTTTTTGAGTTTGAATTGTAACACTAAAAAACATCACTGAATATGCTTCAAGGCATGTTCACCTCATCAGCATTCTTCAATTCTGTAAGATTTTATCTGGTGTTGTCATTGCTTAACTTACTGAATGGCCATTATTTCATTCAGCAGCCATTTTGAAACATGAAGCTAAGTGCATTTCAAATTTATATCTACGTACACACTACTTGAACTCTGTTAGCATGATTTGAAATTTCAAATGATTAAGATTATGAAAAAGATTAATTGTTTTAGCTCTTCCCATGTGGAATTAGTTTGGACTAGATTTAACAAAGTGTAAAAATTATTTTAAAATTGAAAATATTATGCTGTTTACATTTATACATTGCATTATGTTATAACAGTGTGTAAATGTATGTGATCAAACCTTACTTTATACTGATTTTGGAGAAAAAAAATCACTGTGATGCTGGATTTAAAACAGTCTAGGTGCCGAAAGTTACGCTAAGTTACATACATAATATACATTGATATTATGCACGCACGCACGCACGCACCCACTCACCCACGATGCACGCGCATATGCACCCATGATGCACACGCACACACACCCACGATGCACACGCACACACACAGAGGTTCACTCTAAGTAGGTTTTCTTTGTGTGATAAAGTTTGAAATATTTATATTGATGAAGTTAAGGCTTGTCACTGCAAGTACGAGTATCAGTACCAGCATGGTTTAACTGCAGATTAGGGCCCTCATCGCTGTCATGCTCTGGTCACTTGAGCTATAGTTGCACCCAGCTTGCTGTAATAACTTGTACATCTCTTCTTCTTACCCAAATGTTTCAAAGAAAGAAAAATTATCACTGAATTCATTGAAAATTGATATTATTTCACTTTCAGTGTTTATTTGATGCCACCTTTGCATATCATGTAAAAAACTTCTAAAAAGGTAGAGCACACACATGTGTGTAATGTCATAAATTTGTGGCTGCAAATCCCCCCTCCCACCCCATAGTTTTGTTTTAATAGGCTACATGTGGTATCCCTGAATATTGCTGACATCTACGATACATTTGCGAAACATAGGGTAGATCATGTCTGAAGTGTTCAGTGGGTAACTAAGAATACCTCAACCAAGCACTATGACTGCAGTAATGTGTGAGGCTCATATTCAGGAGGTCCCAGATTCAATTTCCACGACTGCTCTCTCTGACCTGGGGTTTTTCATGGTTTTCCCTGGTCTTTAGGTAAATGTTGGCATGGTTTCTCATCTACCATGATTTCTTTTCCATCATTCCATTTCCTTCTCATGTTTCGAGTGTGCTAGGTTTCATGGTGTGTGGCAGTGTCAGACAGATGGTATGAATGCTTGCTTAAAAGAAAGAGTATTCCCCATGGACAATAGAGAGCTGCTTGGTTGACAGGTCGATCGTCATCCTTCCTGGACAGCTCCAGTAGTGGGACAGGTCTTCAAGCCAGGAACTGTTAGGGACTTCCATGTGTTTCTGTGGCCTATCTGCCTGCAACCTTCTGTGGTTCCTTTACTTCATTCTTTCCTCCTGGGGGGTGGTAGTTGCGATAGATCTCTCATAGGTTGTAGTGCACAATGCGTTCCCCTACTCTGTATACCCTGTACCCCACTTCTGGACATCACTTCTGGACATTGGCATGCTGACCATGAAGGCTTAACATTCTTGATCAAATGGCATAAGCTATTTTGTATGCAATGACTAAAGATGAGAATTCCATACAAATGTATATTTTTATAAGGTCATTGGACATAGCCTAAACATACTACTTATCCATTTCATTACTTTCTGATTCCAAATATGTGTACTTTTTCCATGCATATTTGCATATTTTGACCTTTTTGGGGATAAGAACATGCATAATGCATATATTATGCATTTTTAGCTTAAATCCATGTTTTAATGGTTTTGAGTAGATACCTCAATTTTTCGATTTTTTGTCCTTATTTTTGCTTCAGGAATCAGGATTGAAGAAAGAAAAGTGGGGGGTGGAAAGACAGAAGTAGAAAGTTAAGATTCTCACAATAGGATGACTTTTCCAGAATTTTACCAACAGCCTTCTGCAAACAGCCTGTCATAAACAGATTTATTTATTCATAACTATCACCAGCAAGTCTTTGATTTTGCAACAGTGGATAATTAGCCTAAGTCAGGTACTGCGACTGATGTGACAAAGACACAGCTGCAGAGCAGTCTTGTGGAATTTGAACAAACCTTACTAGTAATTTTGATTCTTCTAAAACTAAAATCATTTGCTAATTTGTCTTTGCAGTGTGTGCGTGCGTACGTGTGAATCTCGTAAGCGGTAAATGTCTGTGATATTCTGTTTGCATGTGTTAATGTGTTTCTAATATGCCTCCAAGTTCCAGAAGTGTACTCCTTGCACAGGGGATAAAAGGAAACAATTTATTAGATCAGAGGGGATGTAGTATTCTGTAATTGTTGTAGTCAAGAGGTAAGCTATTCTTTTTCCGAAAATTTTCTATGGCATTTGTTCTTTGTAAAACATTAAAAATTTATTTTAAATAATGAAATAATGCCAGTTTTTTTTATAAACCATATCCATATAACCAAAGATCATCCATAATTTCAGATAAAATGTACTAAAAATGTTCAAGTTGAACAGTATGTCGCATCTGTGCCACATATTGCATGAATGCGAAAAACAAAAGAATCTGCAACACACCAAATCCAGTCATTTATTACACTCCCACACCTAAGGCACCGCAAAATAATTTTTACATGGATTTGTGTGATACTTTTGTAGGAGCAAATATACCATTTGAGAAACTCAGAAACCCAACTGTTAAGGATTTTTTGTAGAAGTATACATCAGAAGATGTCTCTGATCCCTTGACATTGAGGAAAATGTGTGTTCCAAAATCTTATAATCAGGTAGGCCTATGTAACGTATTTGCCAAAATAAATGAAAACTATTTTCACGTAATGCTAATCGATATTTAATCAAATTCTCAAGAACTTGGGAACTTCAAACATATGACCATCTGTAGATGAAACAACTGATCCTATGGGTTGCTATGTTGCTAACCTAATTGTAGGAAAATTAACTGAGAATGGGCCTGGTCAACACCATTAAGTGTGCTGTAAAGTCCTGCAAAAAGCAAATAACTCTACAATTGCTAGTTTCTTTGATGATGCATTGTGTAAGTTTTAATCAGATATTGTAATTGATTAACATTTTAAATAATTATTTTATTCTCATTTAAGATGCTATTTTTATAAATATTTTCTGAGAAAATGATTCTTATATTTTAGGTATTCTGTGGCCAAATAATCTAAATAAAAGTAGAGTTCTTTTGCTTTTAAGCGATGCTGCTCCCTACATGCTGAAGGCTGGGAAAGCAATTAAAATATTTTACCCAAATGTAAAACACATTACACATGTCTTGCTCATAGACTCCATTGTGTTGCAGAAGCAATATGCTCTAATTATGACATCAATAATTTGATATCAACTAAAAAGGTATATGTAAAATTTAGGTTTATATCAGTTGTAATGGTCCCAAAGCTATAAAAATAAATTAGTCATTTTGATATTTGGTTTTATACAGGTGTTCCAAAACCTCTCTATTTCTCCAATTACTTCGTTTAATTCCACAGTAATTATTGATACTTGATACTGCAACCAAATCATCCGCAAACAACCCTGGTATCTCCTCATTACCAATTGTTGAAGAGTGAATATTTTCAAACTTAATTATCTATAAAATATCATCAATGAATAAATTAAATAGTATAGGACTTAACTTGCAGCCTTGCCTTGAACCTATACAATTTTTAATCTCCTTCCTCACATTTTTATCAAAATTTATACAAAACTCATTATTTTCATATATTGTTTGTATTCTTAAACACTTGTTGCTCATACTTTTCATACCTAATTTGGTTCATAAGGCTTCCCTATTTATTTTATCAAAGGCTTTTTCTAAATCAACAAATAAGATATATAATCTTCCCCTTTTGTTTGATAGATATTTATTAACCATTAAAGATATTATAAACATATTGTCTATTACTCTCTTGTTTTTCCGAAATCCCGCCTGGAGATCAGATACTTTTCCCTCTTGCTCTGCTGCACTCTTTCGCCAAAACCCCTGTATAAACTTTACCTAACACTGATAGCAAACTAATCCCCCTATAATTTTCTGGGTTATTCACCTCCCCTTTATTCTTAAACATTGGCACCATTATTGCTGTTTTCCAACTCTTAGGTACCTTTCCCCCTTCAAAGATTGCATTTAATATCCTAACCAACAATTTTAATCGATTTTCATTTACACTCCAAGCTTTCCAAAACTCCCCTGGTATGCCATCAATACTGCATGCTTTGTCCCTTTTCAATCTTTTAATTTGTTCCCTGGCTTCTATCGGCTTATCCAATTGCTCAGCATAATTGTTGTTTTCCATTACCCAAATTGTTTGGCTATCATGTTACCCTCCTAGCAAATTTTTAAAATACTTGAACCATTCTTCTGCACTTACATTATTTTCTCTTGCTGTAACCTTATGCATTCTTTTCACCAAAATCCATATTGTTTTGCTATCATTTGTTTTTGCTGCCTCGTGTAACTTTATACTCATTTTCTCTGCCCATTCTCTCCTCTTTACTTCCAACAAGTTTCTGTATCCCCTTCTTGCAATCAAAAACTCCTCTCTTTCCTTTTGCCCTTCTTCCTGCCTCCACCATCTTAGTTCTAAAACTCTTTGTTTTGCCTTCCTACATTCTTCATCGTACCATCCCTTCCGTTTCCCATCTATAAAATCTTTCACTTTCATCCTTGCACCTGCATATTTTACTAACATTTCTACCTTTAAAACTGATTCGTCCGTTTTATTTTCTTTCAGCAATTATTTTACCTCTTTCTCCCTTATTACCCCTATCTCTGACCCTAATTCCTTTAGAAAAACTTCTGCCTCCTCACCCCTCCATTTATATTTATCGATTTTAACTCCTTTGCGTTCTCGTTTTAGTTCACTTTTATATGTACTTATGATTGCTAGAACATACTGTATTTAAGACTTCAAAATCCACAATGTTTATATCTAAAACTACTGAATATAACATATAGTCAACCATACTCTGACCATTATAATTAACACAGGTAAATTCTCCCATTCATCTTTCCCTTTTACCCCATTACACATCTTCATATTGATCTCCTCACAAAATTCTACCAACTTCTTTCCTTCATCATTCATTACTTTATCTTTACTCACACTTCTTTCCATCTCTTTTTCTCCCCCCATTAATTCATACTCAGGATCTATTAGCATTATTGACTTAATCCTACTCTAGCATTAAAATCACCCATTATCATGAAGGTACTGTCCAAGTGTCTGTTTGATAACTCCTTATTATCCTGTCTAATCAAATTAAATAAGTTTGGATTATAAAAATCCGAGGCACTTGGTGGGTTATATACCACTGCAAGACATATCTCTTTCTTCCCCCCCCCCCCATTTCACTTAATATGCACCACCACCGAGTTTTCTCCCAAATCTTTACACACTTTCACTTTACATTTCAAATCTTTCCTGACAAATAACTTAACCCACCTCACATTCGTCCTCTTTCACTCTCCTTTATTCCACCTTTCCCATAGAACTCAAAATCGCTTATTTCCACATGAAACTTGTTTGCCAACCAAGTCTCTACCACCCCTATCACATCACCTAATCTTAAAATCTGCATTATTTCTCTATTCTTTAACTTTTCAAACAACCCTTGTACATTCCAGAATATAACCCCCCATGCCTTTTGCTATACTGAACTCTTCTTCTCAAACCTGAATTCCTGTAATTTAGCCTTGCTTCTGTCAATCGAATTCAGTCCAAAAGTTTCTGGCCTTGCGTTCCCTCTTCCATCTGTATGATGCTTCCTCCTGTTGGGCTCCATCTCGTCCCTTTCACTTGGTCCCGTGACTGTCTCCACTGGCAGCCTTTGTGTATCCTCTCTCAGCTGTTTATCCGGTCCATCTTGCTTGCCCAGTGTCGTCATCGACTCCCTTCGCCTTGTCTCTGCATCAAAGCTACTTTCCCCGCTCCTTTTCCTTCTCCTGGCTTTTTCCTGTCCTCTGGTTCGTGAATTTTCTGAAGACTCATGCCAAACTTATTTGGTGGATTCCTGTTTTCGATCGTTGATCGTACATATGCCTTGTCTCCTCTAGCTCTAGCCTTTTTCATCTCTCTTATTAATACACTTCTTAATTCTCTTTTTTTCCATAATCTTGTTTCACAAAATTTTTTAGCACTACTTAAAATTGCTCATTTTATTTTCACCGTTGCCAGCTTGCCTATTACCAGTCTTGTGTTCATGCTTCTCTAAAAATGTCTATTATTTCCCAGCTGCCCAACTTTATTTCTAATTTATCTTGAAAAATTTCCTCCATCTGCTCCCAGATTCTTTACCCTCTTGTTTCCTCAATTCCAAATATTATAACATTCATTCTTCTTCTCTTTTCTTCAGCTCTCTCTAACTGTACCATTCATCTATTACATTCTATAAATTCCTTATTCACCTCATGCTCGAAACTCACCCGTGTTGATTTTATTGTGTGGAATGGCTTTATTATATTATCTTCGATTCTCTTCTCCATTCCTTTAAGGTTTGATACTTCTTCTGCAATACCTTTCAACATTTCCATAACTTGCTCTATTTCCGGTCCCGGGTTTAGTTCCACTCCTCCAATCACTAAGATAACAATTATCCAACGTATACCACTCCACCGTTGCATTTAACTCTCTGAAACTCTTTCTTCCCAAAATATGTCCTCCACCATTAAATAGGCCTATTCTGGCTCTATAAATTTCCAACTGTAACCCCATTCTTTATCTGCACTGGAGCTCGTCACACACGTCTGTCTCCTCTCGCTTCTCGGCAGTGACTTTGGGTAATATTATGGTGCCTTTCAGGATAAATGTCACATCGTATTCAAGAAGCCACCTGATATCATCTTTCTTTCTAATCATGGTTAGAGTGTGTTAAGCTTTAACGTATGTTAACATCCATTATCATAATGCTGTTTAAGTTTATAGAGAATGGACTGAAACCATATCAAGAAAACCTAACAAGTCATCCTATAATGTCTTTTGTAGTTTTGGACTCTTAAAGTAATAGACCACCCTCTACAAAACCGGATTGATAAGAGTTACAGTAAGCCTTCTATGCTTACCATTTGGTTATTTGAGAATTGTTTGATTTGCCACAAATAAGTATGTCTCCAGATAATAATGTCTTCTCTATTCAGCATATTGTTTTTCTTCCTATACCCAAATTCAGAATCAATATCAACAATTCATGAAGAATAGAAATTTGTTAAGTCTGAATCTATATTGACAAAACCTTGTTTGCAGTTGGACATTCATTATTTTTTTAACAAAAAAAAAAGGTTAATGAACTTTCCTCGTAATAGCATTTTTTGTAAAGTCATCGCTGTTCATAAGAGTGTGTTTTTCTGTAGTTTTCAGCTCTGTGGATTCCTTAAATTCTTTTCTTACACTGTGCAATGAATTTACTTGCATACCTAACAACTCAATCATTTCTTTTTCTATAATATTGATGCTCACATCTGGATACCTTTCACAAACTTTGTTGAAACTTGCAGCACCATTTTTTTTGACCAGAATTTAGCGGCTTACCCTTTGTGTTTAATCACACTTGATAGTCCTGGCTGTATATTTTTACTGTAAGATGCTCTAAAGAAAACTGTTTATAGCAGTAAACTTGAAAATCCATTTCCACTACCATGAGTCTCAGGGGTCATAGTGTTTATGAAGCAGGAGTTATCATAAACAATGCACCTGAATGTTGCGCTAACTGAAAGATAACCAGCAGCACAATGTCATCTGTTGTTCTCACTGTGCATGAGGAATGATAAAGGAATCTTAGCAGTGCATCAATTTATAGATATGATCTATACAATAGTACACTGTTGCATAATTATGCAATTAATTTTTAAAAAGCAACAACCTATGATTGTATCTATGATAAAAGGAATAATCAAGTATTTATACTTAAATCTTAAGTATTCATGATGAGTAATTTCATATATTGATTGCCACTATTTCTCGAGAATGCATACTAGACACGCATAGGTATAGTGCTGTCTCGACAAACTTAGGGAGAAAATGTATGCCCCTCCGATTTGTTTTGATGAGGACTAAAGTGGCTTGAGACAAATAATAGTGTGCTTTTTTCATGCAAGTTGTCCAGGTGCATATTGGCAGTTAGGACTCCAACTCTCAATTAATTGGATGAAATATCTCTGCAGTTGAAACCACTAGCCTTCTGTTGTTGCAGGTTCTCACAATTAGTGGCAGTTACAATGAAAATAAGCATATACCCTATCAAGGAATTGTTGAAAATGCCCCTCCCATGCATTCACACAACTCTGGGACCTTTTCCGAAAATTTTCATTCATGCAGCTGGTTCAACTAGTTAAATCCTCTCCTGACATTTTCTTGCAATTCTTCTAATCTAATATATGAGGGTTTGATCTAAACACTTTATTTTTTAAGTTCTCCCATAAATAAACATCGCATGTTGCAACAACTGGTATCCATGTGGGCCATAACCCACTTTCAATTACACTGTCTTAATTTAAAAATTTCCTGAATGAATTTTAATGACTCCAGTTGCAGTTGCAAAGTCTTGCTGCAAATATCCAGACCAACAAGCAATATCAGTCAGATGTTCAAAGAATGGTTATGTCAGTATTATGCATTTATGAATAGGACCATTTTAAATTTAAAATCATTGGAACTTGCAGACAATTAAGCAAATGATTAAGTTATAGAAATGAATAAACATTAAGCACTTATATTGCTCCACTTACCAAATTACTGGCAGTTCATAATTTAATGTTTGAAACTTTTGATATATGTTTTTACTTTCTCTACTACGTATAGTAAGTAGGGGAAGTATTGTATTCCACCCAAAAATTCGATACCGAGATTTCACCAGAAATACATGTTTTGAGACCCCCTGAATCCAAAAAAAAGTATTTTTGGAAACATGTCCGTGTGTCTGTCTGTCTGTCTGTCTGTCTGTGAACAGCATAACTCAGAAACGAACAGTTGGATAAACACCAAACTTGGTATTTAGGTTCAGTTATCTTCCAGAGATGCGACATGAAGGTTTTCGAGAAAATCCCCCACCCCAGATTACCCTTTACATGGAAAATTTTTCGAAAATTTTAATTTTCTCAAAAATGGCTCTTAACGATTTTGATTAAAATATCATATGTTTACGATATTTTCATGACAAATAAAATGTGTATCTTGCATTTTCTAGGAATGTCTCCAAAAGTATTCTTCATTGTGAACGACTTTTGCATAACTGGTAAACCATAAGAGATAGACAAAATTTTACTACACAAAAAATGTAGATCGCATTAAAATACACAATTTATGACATACATTTTTGTTATTGAGTGAACCATTATCGAGATATTGCTTGTTATTCTCTTAAATTTTTCAATACTTATTTTCTCAAATGGGAATTCGTTATTAATTTTTTTGTCTTGGATATGCAAAGAGCATTAATCTGTGGCAAAGGGAATGGTGCTGCACCTAGTAACCAGCTATTAAGAGATACGTATGTGCTTAAAGGCTACTGTATTTCTATATTGCCCTTGTAAATATATATTCCCCTTACATCTACAAGAAAATTAGCAATAAGATAGAGTCTGCAAATGTTTATCTCGATTAACATGAAGTAGATGGAGAATAAGCGTTTGTAAAAATAGTTTGTACAAGAGTAGAGAAAGTCACGTGAGTATAACACATCAGATTTTTCCCCATAAGCTCAGTTCTACAGGGTAGTACACTGTTTCTAGCAGCTTGACTTTTTGTTCTATATTGTGATTTTCTTCCCATAAGTGATTGCCAATGGCTGATTTATCTAATTGTTTCTGTCTGATATTTCTGAAGTGTTCTTTAAGTTTAGTGCTCATGTTTCTCTTGGTTTTTCTTATGTGTATTTTGCTGCATTCTAAACAGTCTATTTGTCGTCCTCCATGGTGTAGTGCTAACCAACTCTAGTTCGTGAGGTCGTGGGTTCAAACCCAGTGGAAGGCGATGGATTTTTTCGGGCATAAAAATCCTTAGCATGGTTTTCTTCGGAAGGGAAGTAAAGCCAGTGGTCCCATGTCATAGATTTACAGCATGTAAAAGAACCTCAAGCCTGTTAAAGAGGCTTCTGAGCAAACTTGCCAATCTTTCATGCCCGATATATGTAGAATGGGACGCTAAGGACCACAGTAGTTAAAGAGCATCCTTAAATAAAGCTCAATTTAATTTTAAATAGTCTATTTTATATATGCCTAGTTTCCTTTTGTGATGGAATTCTGTCTTTGTGTGCTGATTTCAGCATATTTTTTTAAGTTATACTTATTTTGAAGTGCTAGGATCCTGTTGAACTCTGTAATGATCTTTTGGAATTTGTGAAATAATAATAATAATGATGATAATCTTTATTGCAGTCAATAGACATGTACAATAGCATTTGACATTGTTAATAATGATTACATTTAAAAAGATCAAGTGGTTAAAACCATATAGGAAAAAATATAGTTACAATTGTGTACATATATTATAAATCAGCAATACTGTATAGACACTTCTCAATTAGGTAAGTTTTTAAAACATTTTTGAATTTAGTGTTTACATTATTCTTCAATGGTAACTTATTGTAAAATATGGCTCCAGTTTTATAAGGGTTCTTATTAGTTTGACTTTTACTTGTGCTCACCCTATGATAATCATTTTCACTTCTTGCTTTATGGGTATGGTAGTCATTGTTGAGCACATTAAATTCCTTCTTATTTTTGACAAATAAGATAACATAGACATAAAAAGAGACTATGGTTAATATTTTTTGTTTTATAATTTTCTCTACAGGACTGTCGATATTGAAGGTTATAGATGCATCTGGTACACTTTTTTTTGTATTTTTAATATCCTGTCAATATTGGTATCACTTGTACCCCCAAATTTCAATTCTGTATGCTAAATGTGGGTAAATGATGCCATAGTAAGTGGTATTTAGAATATAAGTGTTCCTGTATTTCACCAGTTGTCTTAAAAGGTATAGTCCAAAGTTCATTTTTTTTTTTTTTTTTCAGACTGCGTCTACTTGTGTATTATAAGTTAAATTTTCATCAATGTTTTGTGCTTAAAAATTTAAAGCTATTTACCTACTCTAAGGTACAATTGTTAATATTTATGTTTACTTTATCTGTAAGGTTGTTAGACATATGAAATACCATAATTTTAGTTTGATCTGCATTTAACTTTAAACCACTATGCAGAAGATATTGTGATATTTCCCCAATTGCATTTGTCATTTTTTGTTTTAGTGTATCTCTGTATTCACTCCAACATATTAAAAGATGTAGTATCAGCATAGGAGGTGACTTTACTGTTTTCTGATGTAGGTAAATTGTTTACATAGATAAAAGAAGTGTAGGTCCAAGTACGGATGCTTGGGGTACCCTCAAATTTACTATGTTATATTCTGATTTGACAGTGTCTATAATATACCCTTTCATTGTCTATAATATATTTATTTCAGTACGTTGCACATGATTTTTTTAAGTATGATGCTAATAATTTGTTTATATGCCCTTTGAAACCATGGTACTCTTGTTTTAAAATTAGGTGATCGTGTGAAAGTGTCAAAAGTTTTAGACAGGTCTAAATACATCTAAATAAGCAATAATAGTAACTAAGAACTACAAATTTTAGCCAGCAAAATGTTCAGTGACATCACTAAATGGTTTGTGAATAACAGTTTAATTGTAAACCTAGACAAGACACATGTAATCCACTTTCACCTTTCCCAAAATAAACATCCAATACAAATACAATTAATGTGTGGTACCAAAGTAATCAAATACGTAGATACCACAAAATTTCTTGGCCTCTGGATACAAAGTAACTTAAAATGGGACACGCATATCAATAAACTGAATAAGAAAATGAGCATAATCTGCTATAACTTCGGACAACTGCCACACATCGTCAATGTAGAAACACTTAGAAGTATGTACTTTGTATTAACTCACTCCATATTAAAATATGGTATAATATTATGGGGCAATTCACCACATTGCAACTCCCTATTCGTAACACAAAAACGGATTCTAAGAATAATAGGAGGAGCTAAACCACAATCTACTTGCCGACTATTATTTAAAAAATTTAAAATCTTACCTCTCCCATGTATCTCGTTTATGAAATTCTAAAATTTATAAAATCAAATCTGACGAATGAAAATGGCTATTATACCTTCAATGACACAATCCATAACCATAATACCAGACAGAGAATGGATATCCACATCCAGAGAAGTAACACAAGCACTCATCAAAATAGTGTAATAAACTTAGGAATAATTTTTTTCAATAAATTATCCTTAACCAATAAAACCACCTGCAAAACTGCAGTATTTAAAAAGGAAGTTTAGGCATACTTACTTCATCACTGCTTCTATTCTGTTAATGAATTTATGGACAGCCCTCAATAATCTGTAAAATTGTATATATCATGGTACCTGTATACAATGTATGATTTACAAGATGAATAAACTATCTATCTACAGTCTCATCAGATTAAGCAGCCACGCTTTTAATGGCACCTGGATTGCGGTTGCATGCCACTTTCCTCCTGACACTTTTTCCCCATCTTATGTGTCGAAACAAAATAAGACGAATAGACAAGGTCATCTGGAACCATTATTGTTTCACAAATTACAATGTTGAATGTCCCTTGTATTGCTTACCTTCTCAAAGATGTTGGAAATGTTCTCCTTGTGCTGAAGACAGACATTGCAGCATCTGAACAGATTATCATAAACATGTTGCAATTCTTCTTGGGATATGTTGGTTATTTCTTCCCGTATATTATTTTGCAGTTGTTGTAATGTTCAGGGATTAGATTTATACACCTTGTCTTTCAAATTGCCCCAAAATAAAAATAGCAAAGCGTGAGGTCTGGGCATCAAGCAGCCCAAATCCCTACACTGATCACTTATCATCCAAAGAAGTGCGAGCTGTATTGGCTGTAGCCCCATTTTGTTGAAATACATCATGCAGCATTAATTGTCTTGTGAGGAAAAATACGGTCACTTATACTAGTTGCACACCAGACACCACCCTTAGGATCATGTAGTGGACTTTGATGTATGAGTTTTGGATTTTGAGTTGCCCAATAGTGATTATTTTAAGAGTTAACTCATGCATTCAAGTGAAACCACGCCTGTCACTGAATAACACAAATTATGTTGCTGCTACGCATGGACTCCAGAAATCAGGTGCAAAACTGTATTCTTCGCTGGAGGTCTCTCTCCTTCAAGATTTGCACTTCTGCTGTTTTGTAAGGCCGTAATATGAGTAGTTTTTTTGATTTTTGTGCTGACCCATAACTGATTCCTGCTTGCTGCACTAACTTTGAGAGAGACTTTCGTGGAAAACGTTCTAACCACACACCAATGTCATCAATCTTTTCCTCTGTTAAGACATGGCGTTTTCGATCTTTTTTCCAGTCTAACACCGATCCCATATTTTTTAATTTCTTGACTGTTTTATAAACTGTACTTCTGTTAAGTGAATCAACATCTGGGAAGCATTCCCGAAATGCTCTATGACACAGAGACGGAGATTTGTGTTTTATAAATTTGCAGCAAATGAAAACCCTTTGTTTGTAGTAAATTGGAGCATGACTGGACTAACACACAACTGAAAACCACCAAAGAATGTTATCTATTGCCTTCATTTCTCATACATGGCGTGTGTCAGGTCAGCCATATGTGATGCAATAGCAGGAACTGGAATTTCAGCAGCCAAGTGGCGCGTGCCCAAGACCAGGAGCCAATAAGAGCATGGCCACTTAATCTGAAGCCACTGTAGATTCCTGCAGTCTTTTTATTGCTGTCTTTCAGTTGAATAGTTCATGCACATATTCAGCTGTAGCTGCTACAGTTGAGTTGAACTAGGAGGAAAGGTATAATTTTAGAAAGAGTTTCAAAATTTTGGTTTAGCTGTATGACAATGGAGGAAGGTGAAATCCTAAAGATATACATGACTCAGCAAAAGGTTCTATGTAAAAACAGCTGGTGGAAAGAAACCGGAAAAAAAATGGAGTTGGAATGGGGGATAAAGGAATGAAATACAAATGGTTTTTAGAAAGTAGTAAGAAACAGAATGGAAAATATAGAATGACAAGAGACATAGGAAAACCTTGAAGATAAAAAAATTAATTAAGCTTTTATAAATTGATAAAGAAGGGGTGGGGAAGAGAAAGGTACATTGATTGCTGTAATAAACAAGAAGGGGAAGGTTTAGCATGGATGAGAACAGGAGCTATGTATTTAAGAGGGATGAGAGGCAGCGGAAGAGGAATATGCGAGCTGTGTGGAGGAAGAGAAAGTGCAGAACACTATATGACAGAATGTAAGGAGATAAGGAGCTAGAGCGAAAGAGTGTGTATGGGAAAATATGGATAGTAAAATAGTAGTTATAAAGATGTTGACAGGGAAAGAAGAAAAGGAAATCGAGGGCATGGGAGAATTTTTAAGGAAGGTAAAGGAAAATTGGTCTAGAAAAATAAGAGAGGCAAAGAAAGAATGGCCGCTCAGTGAGCGATAAGGCCTAGGAGCCAAGCAATCTGAATGGCTCAATAGTAAGACAAGCACCAGACAAATTGTACGTAAGATGTAGGGGTACAAGAGATATATATTGTATAAAAATTGTAAAACAAATTGTACAATAAATTCAAATTCATGCAGTTGAGAGTTTGTTTCTAAAACCATGTTGAAAACTGTTAAAGATATTATTTGAATTTAGAAAACCGTTCATTCTATTCATAAGAATCTTCTTATATAATTTACTGAAAACAGAGGTTAGGGTAATCGGTCAGTAATTACTAACATTGTTATTCAAACCTTTTTTATGTATTGGTCGCACTTCACTTATTTTTTAAGACATCCGAAAATAAGCCCTCGTTCATTGAATAATTCGTTAGATACACCAATATATTCAGTAGCTCATGTTTGCAGTGTTTTAGTATTTTAGGTGACAATCCCATCCCATCCTATCCTGATGAATTTTTATTTTTAAAGTTGCTCACTATTTTGTCAATCTCCTCTATATTTGTATCATGCTGTTACATGCTGTTTATTATGGCTTTGTCTTTAGTCATACTGTCCAGGGGTTTAAATTTAGGTTTATCCTTGGGGAGTAGTGTAGTTATTTTTTTTCTGCTTGTTGTCTTTTAATTTTCTTCTCAATAGTTCAGTTTTGAACGCATTATGTTCAGCAGTGTTTAATGTATATTGTAATCTTTCTCATATCCATGCTTGTTTAATGATGTATTTATCAACCTGTAAATTAGACTGTTGATTGTAACATGTCTGTGTGTTTGTCCTCTTTAAGTTCCAACTCTACAACTGCAGAATCAATTAACTTGACCTTGAAACAGGGCAACCATTTTTCATTATGTTAACAAGAAAGGGATTTACCAAAAATGTAAATGAAGGTTTAAGTGTCTAATTTGGAATGAGTCATACCATCTTTACACAAACCTTCACTTGCTAAGATTTTAAAACTGGAACATTTTTTGAGGGCATTCGTCCTCATTTTCAGCAGTTGAATGAATGAATGCAATGGATTTATTGTACAATTTGTTCTACAGTTTGGTTTACAATATATACAATGTATATTCATGTATCATTATACCCCTACATCTATTGTAGAATTTGTCTGGTGCTTGTTTTCTTATTGGGCCATTCAGATTGCTTGGCTCTCTGGCCTTTTCGCTCACTGAGCGGCCGTTGCTTCTCTTACTTTTCTATACCATTTTTTCCTTTACCTTCCCTTAATATTCTCCCATGTCCTTGATTTTGTATCTTAGAACCTTTAATTGAGTCAGTCATATCTTAGATTTCACCTTCCTTCATTTTCATACATCTAACCAAAATTTTTAAACTTCTTTCTAATATTGCCTTTTCTCCTAGTTCTACTAATATTCTCAGCAGTTAGGTGACAAGCATGTTCCTCCTCCTTTACTCTTCATCCTTTTCTGGCTGGGTTTGTGCTCTAAGATCACTAAATCTGCCATTCATTTTAGACCATTTAGTTTACATATGTATTCTGTTTCAGTTTCAGAAGATTTTTCCAAAATTTCTTTTTTTTTTTTTTTTGTGTCATAAAATGAAATGAGCAAATGCTTTGGTTCTCGAGGTCTTTCTGAAAGAATCTGACTACTTTGGAAGCTAAACACAGCCTGAGCTAGATCTGAAATAGCTTATTTTGACTTTGCAATGAAAGGTTTAGCGATTGCAAATGTTGAACAGCATATTGTCATATCTAACAACCACTGAGAGTCGTCAAGTTGAAGGAAACATTTTTGTCTTTCTTTAAGGAATGTTCTGATAGATTCTAATAATGGGAAAAACTTATTGATAATATTACTTATAGAGAGCTATCTTTCTAAGCAATACCACGATACTTCATCAGGACACTAATCATTGCCGATTTCTTCTATGAAACATCTGTGTGTTTTGGCATTTAGTGAATGTAGTTAACAATTCTAAGAACTACTTTAATAACAGATCATATTTAAAATATTTAGCTACTAAATGTTTGCTGGGAAGAATGCAGTGGATAGATATGAAATCAGGATATGATGTGTCTCAATAATACTTGTTTGCTACGCCTCATAGCTAGGGCACCATTAGTAGCAATACTAACAATCTTTTCAGCATCTGCAGAAGCTTTATGAAGCACACAATTAAGAACGTCTTTAATGTCACATCCTCGAGTGCTGTCCTTTAATGCAACCAAATCTTAAAGAGTTCTTCACTTCTAAGTTGTACAACACAAACTGAGCAAATATGGCAAGTTGTGGTTTATATTGAATGTCAGTAGATTTGTCCTAAGCCAGACTAAAGGCTGAGCAGTCACTTAAACCTCTCTGTAAATTATTTTCTACATCAGAAATTTGTTTTTCTATTGTAAGTATAGATGCTGGCATTTAGTCAACCATTTTGTGTAACTGATTGTTTTCGGAATCCAAAATAGAAGTTAGTTGTGTGAAATGTTGTTTAATAAAGTCTCCTTCTGAGTAATGTTTCTTTCACTTCTTAATACGAGGGTAATCCCAAAAGTAAGGTCTCCAAAGCGCTGGGATTGCAGGGAAACTGTTTGTGTGGATGTTGGTCATACTGCTTTTTTCCTTCCTCCCCCCACTCTTCCGAAACCACCGCACATCCCATAGCGCCCTCAGTCTTGGCTTGGCAGCCAGTTATAATGAAGCTCCCGTTAGCCACTACCGCCAGGTGCGAAGTTCGCGCAGTTATTCGCTTTTTGAGTGCAAAAGGGGTTAAACCTGTCGAAATTCATCGACAGTTGATGGAAGTGTATGGAGAGTCTTGTATGGATGTCAAAAATGTCCACAAGTGGTGTAGAGAATTTGTAAACGTTCGCACGGAAATTCATGACGAGGAAAGATGTGGGAGACCGTCCATTTCTGACGAAACAATCGCAAAGGTTGAACAAATCGTGCTTCAAGATCGGTGGATCACTCTCGATGAGCTCTGCATTGTTGTTCCTGAGATTTCTCGAAGCACTATTCATCGGACTTTGATTGAAGAGTTAAAATTTCGGAAGGTGTGCGCAAGATGGGTCCCAAGAATGCTGACAGAAAATCACAAAAGCAACACGCTGAAACTTCCCATCAATTCCTTCAATGCTATGCAGACAAAAAGGACAACCTTTTGGATTCAATAGTCACGGGTGATGAAACCTGGGCTTTCCACTTCACACCTGAGACCAAACAACAATCACGTGAGTGGCGGCATTCCAGTTCACCCAAGCCGCGAAAATTCAAGAGAACACAGTCTGCCGGTAAAGTCATGGCAACTGTATTTTGAGATCGAAAAGGGATATTGTTGGTCGACTTTATGGATCCTGGGACAACAATAAATGCCGACAGGTATTGTCAGACATTAAAAAAACTCAGACGGGCAATTCAGAACCATAGAAGAGGAATGTTGAGCAAAGGCATAAGCCTTCTCCATGACAATGCTCGCCCCCACACTGCCCGTCAAACCATGAATCTTCTGCAACAGTTTGGATGGGAAACCATCACCCATCCACCCTATAGTCCAGACTTAGCACCCAGTGACTACCACTTGTTTCCCAAGTTGAAAGAACACTTGGCTGGAAGGCGCTTCGGTGACGACGATGAAGTGAAAAATGAGGTCCATCACTTTTTCAAGAGCATGGCGGCAAGCTGGTATGACATGGGCATACAAAAACTGCCACAGCGTCTACAAAAATGCATCGACCAAAATGGCGATTATGTGGAAAAATAGACAGATGTTAAAGCTTCAAAACTATGTACCATTTGTTGTCAATAAAAGTTTCTTTATATTTTAAAAAAAATTGGAGACCTTACTTTTGGGATTACCCTCGTATTAAAAACCAAGGTAAACCCTGCCATAGTTAAATCTGGTTCTTTCTAAAAGCATGCATAACTATACTCTGGTCATAAAGTTTGTCTTTGGGTGACAATTTTGTTTCTCTTAATGTAAAACAAACAGGAATGCTTTTTGTAAACCCTTTATGTTGCATGTCATGGTGGTATTTGAGGTTACTGGCTTTGAACTGCAACAACATTGACACAAAATACACACTGGTTTACCATTTTTCTCCACAAAAGTAAACTCCTCCTCCCACTCTTTCTTGAATGATCTGTTCTCATCTTCATATTTGCTTTTTTTGGAAAACATTTTAAGATACTAGCTACTTGTACTACTTTCACAAACAGTCACACAACACCAACTCTGAATTGAAATGAAGCTGTGAGCATGACAAAGGAACACGGTTGCTTAAGTGCTTAACCTTAGTTAGCTTTGGTAATTACTGTGGGATGGCAGATCAGCTAGAGATGTAATACAATGTGCAACCTTCTAGCAATGAACAAGGAAAAAGTATGAGTATGATGACATGCTGCACCATTTTCAGTTTGCCAGACATGTCACATGTCTGCCATGGTTGCAACAATAAAAAAAAGCTTACATAAATTCACTATTTCAGTATCAGGATTTTTAAGGAGCTACACAAGAATGGCAGAAGAGCATCACTGTGGCCACTCCTGCTGCATACTTTATGGAATACTGCTGATCATAACTGCTGTAACATACTGCATTCCTGAATTCATTTTAGATCTCCTGTCTTCACAGCATGTACATAAACTAAACAGTATATTTGATTCACTAAATCTGTTAATTAAAATAATTTTTAATTGTGGCACCTACTCATAGCTTTTGATATAAAGATTTTAACAGAAATACTTGTTTTGAAAAGCTCTGAATTAAAAAAAAATTGTGTGTGTGTGTGCATGCATGCATGTTTTTTTTAAACCTCTTATTGTTCCGCATGTTCCATTACAATGGGTGTTACTACATGTTTGGTTTGCTTTTGTATACTATAGATCCTTCTACATTCTAATTTCTGCATCATATATGTAATTTACATTGTACAATTCTTGAATTATGTTTTCCCTAGGTCAATAGAATTTACATTTTGAACATATTCTTTGAAGTATTATTGTACTAGTTTTACTTGTTGGCCATGCTCCTCCTCTTAGAATTCTTCTTCTTCTAGACATTTTCCTTTCCTCCTCCAGCTTGTTGCAGTCATATATTATGTGGCGGTTGTTTCTCACCACCATTGCAGGGACAGTTTGGATCTTCTGAGATCTGAAATCTGTAATAGTATGATGCCTTAATTTTTCCGTGTCCTGTCAGCATTGTGTAAGATTTGTTGTTAGTTCCATTCTTAGTTTCAATTTTTCTGCAGCATTAGTAAAGTATTTTTTTTTTTGTCTTTTGGCCATTGGTAGTATTATGCCATTGCTTTCCCAATTTGCTGGACTTTTATTTCTTAGTATTTTTCTAATGGTACCTACTCTTTGGAATTCTGTTATAGTGATCTATTACTTCATTTATATTAATTGCTTTTTTTGCCAGTTGGTCTGCAGTTTTATTGCCTGTGTGTGTGCATGCATGCGACCCAAATAAAGTTTACCATTTTCCAAAGTGGGAAATAAAGATTCCCAAGAAAATCCTCCTACCCTAAACCACCCTTTCCAGAGAAAATTTTTGTGATTTTGATTTGATTATTTCGATTGAAATACTAAATGTTTAAGATATTTACACGACTAAATAAAATATACATGTTGAATTTTATGTGAATAGCCTGCAAAATCCTCTTCATTCAAAATTATTTCTTTTATAATCCTGAATAACTGGTAAACCATAAGAGATAGACAAAAACTTGTATACAAAAAATGTAGATTTCATTAAAACACACAATCTAATTCAAATAACTTGTTTGTAACATGAGCCATTTCTGAGATATTTATGGATATTTGTTTGAATGTTTCAATAACTTTTGTCAATTTTTTGAAGTGCTGTTGTTATTCAGTTTATTTTCATGTCATACAAAGAGA
Source organism: Deroplatys truncata (assembly GCA_030765065.1). Taxonomy (NCBI): domain Eukaryota; kingdom Metazoa; phylum Arthropoda; class Insecta; order Mantodea; family Mantidae; genus Deroplatys; species Deroplatys truncata. The sequence continues at coordinate 130,092,269 of CM060980.1, forward strand.
GCAAGGAATTTCAAAGCCAGAATATAGCAATCTGCTTTTTAAAGATTTATCACTTAAGCCTCCTGTATCTCCCTCCTATACCTCTACCTACAATGAAAAGTGTAATTACAGTGTTTCTGCAATCATTTATCTCAGTTAACGTAAAGTAGATAAAAAAATCTTTTGAAAAATAATTTATAGAAACTACACAGAAAGAAATTATAGTGGCTAGAAGAAGTCATGTGAATGTAAAACAACTTTGTTTTTTTTTTTAAATGTGAAAAGCACTTTAATTATGACTATAAAGGAAATTTATAATATTCTATACGGAAGACAAGAAGCAGTGATGTGTTTTATCATTAAAGGATGGTGATAGTATTAGTGACACTAACATCACTAAAATCTTTTAATTTACTTGTACATGTTTCAGAGGTCTCTATCATCGGTGTTGTGATGGAGATAAACCGTCCCTGAAACATTTACAAATAAGTTAAAAACTTTTAGCAATCTAGTGTTACTAATACCAACTCATCATCCTTTAAAGTAAATTTATGTTATTGTAAGAAACTGAACATATATGTAGATAAGCTGTGTATACTTTTGGCTGAACAAATATGTTCTTTAAAACAATTGGATGCATGCTATGAAAATGAAGCAGAAATTCATAGAAAATGTGAGGGGAACAGAGTTGAAAATGTAAACTTTTATTTTGAAAAAGTTAATTGATTCTATTTTCCAATGAGTTAGTTACAACAATTCTGCTTTTATAAACGGCAATGAACTCAACAGTTTTTCAACATATGATAGATGTTTTTAATCTATGTGATTAATGAGTCGGGATTTGAAACACTGTACATTACTAAGTTAATTGCTCTGGAAGAAAGGGGGGAGGGGGTACATGGAGAGATAGAGAACTAAAAGAAAGAGGATACTGAAATCAAATCAAACTAAGAATGGATAATATTGAAATTCAAGAACTTTTTGATAGTTTTAATAACAAAAAATCATTGAATATTTACAGGGAAGTAAAGCTAGAATGGGGAAAGGAGACATATGTGGGAAAAGGAGATAAAGTCGCCAGGGAAGGAATTGCATAGGCGAGAACAGGGGTAGTAAAATTGAAAGGTATAGGACAGAGAAGGGAGGTAGACAAATGTCCAATGTGTGGAAAGATGGACAATTATTGGCATGCAATTTTGGAATGTGAAGAAACTAAAGAAATGAGGGATAAATCAATACCGAGGAAATGCGCTAACTTACCAATAGAAATAATAGGAAAAAAGATATTGAAAATAAAATCAGATGAGAATGTTAAGGAAATTGGTAATTATTTAGGTAGGGTAAAACAAAAATGGATGAGAAAATTATATATGGAAGAGATATAGGCACAACAGAGGTAGATAAGCCAAAGAATTGTAGATGTAATGGTTTCGCAGCAAGATAACCACTGTGTTGAAGCTTGCTGGAACCAAGGATAGGTAGGCAGCAACTCACAGGTTGGGAGTTATTGCATTCAGGATAAAAGAATCTGTAATGTTAACAAGTAGGTTAAGGGTTAGTAGTAGAGCTGACCGAATGTAATTATACTGTGTATATGTATTTTGATAGATATGGTGAAATAAATTATCTTATCTTACTAAATTAATTATCTTGGACATATTACATGGACCAGTTGCTGAAGACAGGGACAACCTAATCCTCAAGGCATGTCCAAAGTAATTAGTGATGTACAATGTTTCAACTAACTCATTAACCATGCAGAATAGAGATCTGTTTTGTAAATAAATGAAAAGTTAAGATGAACTGAGAATTAAGCAGTGATTCATTTGTTAGTGGGGATTGGATCCCCATAGCCTTGTGGTACGAGTGGATCGAGGTTCAATTCCCAGTACCAGCCTGGGGATTTTTCACCTATTGGGAGTTCTGGTACTTGCTGCACTCAGGTCATGAAGGCCTGGGATCAATTGGGGTTACTTGATGGAAAAGTAGTGGCTCCTCTCTCAGAGACCATGCCAAAGCTGCCAAGGGCAAGCAGCATGTTAACGACATGCCATTACCCATGCTTTCCAATGTGGTTAAAGACAGGGTGAAATAGTCATGCAGTAGGCCTTGGTCCACTAGGGCTGCATGCCAGCGTGTTAAAATAATAATGGTTGTGGTTAATAGAAGATAGATGAAATGACTTAACACTCTTCTACTGCTTCACTCACTCAAAATTTTGAGGACTTGTTATCCTATTAATGTATTAAGGCTTCATTGCATTTAGTTCCTTTATGAACAGTAGTGGTTCATAATCACAGTTTAGCCCACATTCTGTTCCAGGCTTTTCTGCAAACAATTTGAATTCATAACACTTAGTACCTTAATTATATCATAAATGCTCTGTCATTTGCCTATAAAGCAAGGGAAGTTTGATTGTATTTTAATGTGAAAGATAAATGCAATGCAGTAATATGTGAATGTCCTATGATGCCTATGAATTTACGTTGGTGCTAGTATACTAGGAATTTAATGATAAACATAAAAGTGTTAAGAGATTGCCTCATTTTGATATCGAGCTATGTTAACAGACTGAAGGCTGTTTGAAAATTCTTGTTGGCAAGTATACCTAGTTAAGAGTTTGTTCATCATTCTCCATAGTATGCTATGGTATCTCTGACTCTTGTGTTATAAATGGGTATTTTATTTTATTGTTTTGTTCATATGAACAGCTATCATGTAAATAAAGAGCTTGGTGGTAAAACACAGTGGCAGACATTAGTGTTTCGGAGAAATTGAGCAGATGCCAAGTGATGCTAGTCGTTGCATGTATTCAGATTACAGAAAAACTGTTGCATTCTATCAACTGTTAAGGTATTAAAAACCTAGTGACTGCATGAAAATTTGGAATGTCAGATATTGTTTTATGCACTAGATATCTGACTTCTGCCCAAAATGATGGTTAGAATGTTTTACACCTAAGCCCTTCAGATAATTTTGGTAGCTAAGCAGTTTATAAATAATAGATTGCTTTCTAGTACAAATTATGTTGCAGGTTTAGTTTTTACTTATGTGTATTAAATTCGTTTTAGGCACAAGAAGATGCAGAAGTGCTGCGGTCTTTAGTCATTCCATTGGAGGAAGAAATCCAAGCACTTAAAGAGAAATTGAGGCATACAGATGAGTTGCTCAGGAAGTATGAGGGTGAATCAACAAAGGTAATTGAAAATATTAACTATGAGGTAAATATTAACTATAAGAAATATTTGAAAATGCAGTTAACTTTGAAGACTTTCATACATAAATAGTATAATCATAACCATTTGTATCCAAGTTATATACAGAGTCTTTATTTGGACGCGTGGCTGCATTATTGTAAATTTGCATGCCTTGCACTGTGCTGTTTCTGACTGGTTCTGTTCTCCCTCCACTTCCCCTCCTTTCCATGTGATGGCTAATCAGTTGATGCAGTCTTTGTGTTGTACAAAAATTAATACGTAGTGAGACCTCATGTTTCAACATTATAGTGTGTTAGTGTTGTCTGTATAGTTAAGGACACAGAATCTTCATGTGTGATTCCTATGTGATAACATACTCTTGTAGAGAAGTGAGACAGCAGTTTATAGTCAGATTCTCTTCTGTTCGTGTGCCTTACAGAGAAAAGGTTTGTAATCTTGTGAATATATTTATGGAAACAAGATCTATTATAGATCAGAAACCAAAAGCAAATCTCCATGTTCTTACAGAGAAAAAACTCAACAACATCGGAGAAAAGTTGGAACAAAGTCCAAAGAAATTTCTGAGAAAACTTGCAAAAGAATGAGCAATTTTCCAAATCTCGGCTTGGAATGCCACTAAACTTTTAACATTAAAATCTCTATAACTGTAGAGTTCAGTAACTGCAACTATGTAATAATGTGAGTGGAGTTAATTTCTGCAGTTGGTTGTTGTATAATGTTAATGATCACTCTATTGACCTATATTCAATATTTGTTTATGGATAAAGCATGGACTTATTTACATAGCGACATAAATCAATAGAGTACAGAAAAACCTGATCTTGTTCATGAAATACCATAACCAAAAAAATTGGTGTTGGTGTGCCTTTGAATATTTACAGAATTAAAGGACCCATATTTTTTTCATTTCTGCTGACTGTAAGATATAATCAGCAGAAATGAAATTTCTCCATAGTGTGAAAGGATGTACAAGAATGAAATATGAAACTATATAAGAATTAAGTATATATAACTTAAATGAAAAAGTAGGAGAGTATAAAGACAATTGGAGAGCCTACCTATCTTGAATGAGTAGTGAAAAAACTCCCAGCCTTTGAATAACTATTCACCTCAAGGTAGAAGAGTTGTTGGACATCTGAGGAAGAGATGGTCATAGCACTGTGAAGTCTGAACAGGCAAGGGTGATGATATGTAATCCTTGCAAGGATGATGATATTTTTTGAAACTACAGTGATTGGGCAGAGGTACAGGATAATATAATCACAATTCCTTGAAGAATTGTGTGATACTGAATGTACACAGGTACATTTTCAAGATTCTGCTACAGTGCACAGATGATCTCTCGTTAAAATTAATTGCAGAAATTTTTCAAGATAGTCATAAGTAGGGGATTATGGCAAGTGTGGTCTCCAGATCTTAACCATATATGATTTCTAATTATGGGGGTCCTTAATAGATAAAGTGTATCAGAATAACCGGCATACATTATAAGAAATTAAAGGCAACATAAGAAGACAAATTGCTACAATTTCAAAAGAAAAATTAATGAGTGTTAATCAAAATTTTCTTAAAAGGTATGAGAGATGTGTGATGGCACGAGGACATAATTTTCAACATCTTTTATGATGAAGGTATGTGATTATTGTAGTGATCATTTGCATAAGAAATCTATGCACTTGGATTTAAGGGGCTACGAATATATGTTTCCCAGTGCCAAGGAAATCCCTGTTCAGCTGGAAACGTGTTCAAATGATAGTTCTGTACATACAATGCTTTTCATGTGTGAGTTTGCTGGTCTGTTGGTCGGTATTTGTGTGTATATTGTAACACCCCACGGGGGTGGTTACCCCCGCAGTAGGTGATTACACAGGGGGTTTGGTAGCTCAGAGGTACGGGGGGATGCGTTGGTACCGGGGTGGTAGGCAGGCCAGGGTGGCGTTCTAGGATAGGGGTATTTAAATAAAGCACAGGGGATGCATTGGCCCAATAAATTATATTGTTGCTTTAAATGTGCGAACAATTAGATCGGAGTGAAGCCCCGGAGTGAATTAACAGAACTCAGATTAGTCGCATGCTTACCTGTTGACTGGTGGCGACGGGTCTCGAAACTGATACCTAATCTGACGACTCTCTCGTAGCAACAACAACCTCTTGGCAACAACCACGAGGCAACTCACAATTCACACGACCGAGTCAAAACCCTGTAGTATAAATACATACATAAGCGCTGACTCGGCGTAGTGCAGCGTGGACGAATTCTGCTAACCTGAATTTCACACTTCCTGGTATACGAAATATGTGCAACCTGGTCCGCTACATCTGTCCCAGGTTCCCCAAATTCCGACCCGGAATTTAAAATAGAAAAGGAGGACAAACATCTTAGGGGGTACTAAAACTGTCTACTTAGATGAGGGTTGATAGAAAAAGAGAGAAAAAAAAACAAAATATGGTTTGAGCCTTATACAATTGAAAATGCTCCGGTGTCCTCTGCTGTCCAAGATTCGGATACCAGGGAAAATTTTTTAAGGGTAGGTGAGTACGTAAGGGGTGGTTGCGGCCGCGCACCGCAATCTTGCCAATCTTGGGCGCCGTGGCCCAGTGTTGCAGTATGCGCAATCTTTTCTGTTTCCTTTATTGTGAACTGTATTTTAGCTGAGATTGTGCTCGTGGAGTTACCCTGTAGCTTCGGACCTCCCCGGTGAACTCTGCCGTGAATGAATAAGGTGCTGGGACAGAACCGCTGAGTGACCCTGCATACTTAGCGATTTTCTCGGAAACGTAGTATTTAGTTCCGCGCATGCTGCATTGCTGTGGCCAAGCAGTGGCGTTCCTTCGAGGCGCACCAATGCTGCGTGTTCTGGCGCGACTCCCGTGGTGAGTTATCGGCGTGCTCATACTGGTGGGCATCGTTCGACCTGGGCCTTTCTTGTCGGGCGCTTCTCTTCTTGGTGGTCTAATGGTGCGCAGCAACAGGGTTGTTGTACAAAGACGGATGTCACTTAGGATAAGGTTGGAAGGATTATATTGCGGTTTAAAAGTTACGGGATGAGACTAAACACAGCAGAGAAAAGGTAAATTTAGAAAGTGAGTCGGTACCCCTGCCGATTCCTTGCCTCTCCAAATTTTGAGAAAAAAAAAAAAAGAAAAGAAAAAGAGAACAGAAAAAAACATTAAGTTCTGTTATCCAGGTGTGATGCGACTACTCATAAGTTCTGCTTGACTAGGTATGTTCGTTCGAACAAAATTAAATTTGTACATTATACAATGATTTTTGTCTGTAACTGTATAACACTTCTTTTTTTGTGTGTGTGTTGCATTGTATGTTAGCGGTGGTTAGATGTCCGTTTTTGGCATTTTGCTGATACCTCGCTTCTGTTACCCGGGGAAGAGGGTCGCTGAGGCTGCTGAAGACAGTGGTTTCTCTTGCCTGCTGGAGGGCATCCTCTAAAACATACTTAGTTTTTGAAATTAGTACACAGAAATATGAATATTGCAGATGTTGTGACCAATGAAACACAACAAACACAAAAAAAAACAACAACCATATTTACACTCCATTATCTATTCATCTACTTGTCGCAGTGCTACACGCCACTGAGAAGTGCAAAGTCAAGCTCTGTGCGTGAGGCGACGAATACTTGCGTCAGCGGAATTCAAGACCGGACTGCTGCTTTCGACACTTACCGTTCATGCAGAATTGTATGTTTATGAAAGCGATATCTGTGTTTCTAAGTTTGTGAACCAAAATTGCTGTACCCTTCCGCGTGTGTGGAATGTGTTATGTATCTTGTGTTGCGTAATTCGTGGCGGATACCTGCCTTCATCCCCTTGTGTATTTTGAGCCTTTGATTAATTTTATTTTATTTATCTCTCTAATTATTTCTCCGTTATGTTAGTGTTGATTCTGAGGCGGCATCGGTTGGTGTTGCCAGAATTATAATTCCCTGAGGTGACGTGTGCTGCGGTTCCGCCGTGGTCGAGTTTGAAGAGTTCGACTTTTCCTTACAAAATTTTTTGAATATTCTGTATGCTAACAAGGCCATGACTACCATGCAAACAGTCATAAATACTATTTCTATGATTTCGACAACTGAAACAGGATGCGAGTTTCAAAATTTCTATGTCCCTGCTCCATCTCGTGCATTATCTGCCCTGGTCGTGAGAGAATTTTGTTTTATTTATTTACACTTGCTTATTTGCCACCTTATATTTATCTATTTTGCACGTTGATTTGCTTCGCCTTGCGTGTTAACTGACATTTATTTATTTATTTATTTAATAGCGCTTGGTTGTCGTACCAGAGTGTACGTTATTCGATTTTTTTTTCTACTATTATTTATTCTATATGCGCTAACGCATGTGTAAGGTGCGGAGAAAAAAGAATTCCTGACATCAACCTATAGTTCTCAAAACACATTATCATATACCTATCTTAAATTAATCGTATACTAATACTTATATGAATAACAGTACTTATGAAATAACTTTTCGACCTCCACTAAATCTTATTTCCTATTTATTCAACTCTGCTCCCGACCTTAAGAATACTTCTTTATATTTGCTCTCTGTTGTGTCCCTCGGCCCTACTCTGAACTCCTGGGGGGGATAATGTATATTGTTCAAGTTTCTGTATCCGAACAAAGATATCTGTATTAAGCGAATAACAGGGTCGCATCTCGGATTTCCCATTATATTTTCACTTCCAGATATATTTTCTCTTCATCACGAGAAAGAGAGAGCAAAACAAAAAAATTAAAAAGTAAAAGTGAATCGCGTGGATTATCACTTTTAGCCTAACTTAAGCTGGAGGTCCGAAGATATACTACGTCTTGCATTATCACTTACTACTTAACCTATTTGAGAACTATTGCTGATGTTTAATGTTTTAACCTCTTTCTGTTTCCTGTTTGTTTGTTCTTATGCCTCAGCCTTACTGCAGCGTGGACGAATTTGTGTACCGCATTCTGTCGTGTAATAATGTCAGCACTTTTGTATTGATGGACATTGAGTGATACGTAGGCGATTTTTTGTGTCAATTATATGTGGCAATTGTGTTTACCCGCTGTGCAAGTGTCGCAAGTATGCTGTATGCTCACTATGCATAATAAGACGAAATTCTACTAACGTGGACATTCTGGCGTTTCACGGAATTTCTGGCCTTAATTATGTAATTCTGGGGGCTGAGTTTTTTCATTATCCTTTAGGGTCCAGTGTAGTTCATTAAAAGCTTTGTGGCTCTACCTACCCTCCTTTTAGGGGTATATAGCTTCACCAAATCGCCGACTTTATACTCGACGTGCCGCCTCTTTGAATCATATAACTTTTTATTTTTTCTCTGGCTCTTTACTATGTTTTGGGATGCTAACACCCTTGCTTTTATTATTGCCTCCCGTGTTTGCTGCACAAATAGGTTTTGTGAGGTGCCCTGTAATTGAACGTCTGGGGGTGATACCAGTTTCCGTGCATACAGTAATTCGAAGGGTGTGAACTTAGTACTCCCCTGTTTGCTTGTGTTTATGGCAAACCGAATTTGATGTAAATTATTATCCCAGTCTGTGTGCTGTGTGTTTACGTAGTTACTGATTACTTGCGCGATAGTTCTATTCGCCCTTTCTATTAGGCCATTAGTTTGGGGTCTGTAGGCTGTTGTGAAAGTCGGTATTGTTCCCATCATCTTAAGTAGTTCTTGTGTCACTTCGCTCATAAATACGGACCCTCTGTCCGACAGAATATATTTTGGTGCGCCGTGACGACAGATGACGTCGTCCAAGATAAATTCAGTGACATGCTCAACAGAAGCTTTTGGGATTGCCCTTAATTCCAAATATTTTGAAAAGTAATCACTAGCCGCAATTATGTATCTGTTACCTCTAGAGGACTTTGGGAAAGGCCCCAAGATATCTATGGAGAACCTTTCTCCTATATAGTTGACCTTTATGGGTTGCATTAAACCTGCGGATCGCTGATTAACTGGACCTTTTCGTTGCTGACAGGAAGTGCATCTTCTTACATAATTTTGTATGTCCCTCTTCATTCCAATCCAATAGTAATGTGAATTAATTTTGTGAAAAGTTTTTGAAAACCCGAAGTGTCCTCCTAGTGGATCGTCATGACTATTATATAGTATTTCCTGCTTTAAACTATCAGGTACTACTAACAAGTGCATGTTCCCTGTACTACCAGCATTTTTTCGGTACAGGACATTCGATTTCATCACATATGTTGCAGCTTGTCATGCTAGTTTAGCATTCGCTGTACCCAGCTGTCTTACGGCTTGTATTAGGGGTTTTAGCTGGGGATCCTCCTCTTGTTTTTTAGCTAATTCTATGGGTTCTATGAGACAGGTAATTCTGTCTTCCTGCTCTTGTGCTGTTTCGGGTTCAGGGGGGTCTATTGGCATTCTAGACAAACAATCTGCGTCCTTATGTTTAATCCCTGATTTATGTTGAATTGTGTAGTCAAATTCTTGCAGCATTAAGCTGTAATGTGCCAGTCTCCCTGTTAGATCTCTCAACCTAGTTAGGTGGCACAGGCAAGCATGGTCTGTAACTACAGTTACAGGGTAACCATATATGTACTGGCGGAACTTCGAAAAACCGTACATAACTGCTAACAGCTCTTGTTCCGAAACGCTATAGTTCTTTTCAGCTTTGCTTAGACTTCTAGACACAAAGCCTACTGGGTGCATTTTTCCATCTCGTTCTTGGAGGAGGCAACTAGCTATGCCGTGCATGCTGGCATCGCAGTTCATTTGGGTTTTGGCTCCCGGCATAAAATGTGCCAACACCGGAGCCCTAACCATTAAATCCTTCAGCTTTTGAAAGGTTTCTTGCTGTTCTTGGCCCCATACAAACTTTTGGTTTGCCTTTGTTAGTTCGTTTAGTGGCCTCGCGATCGCTGCAAAGTTATTAATGAACCTCCTGTAGAAAGAAAATAAACCTAAGACCTGCCTTACTTCTTTGACATTCCTAGGCATTCTGAGCTGTGTAATAGCTTGGATTTTGTCTTTATCAGGTTCTATGCCTGCTGCCGATACTTCGTATCCTAGGAGTTTTATTTTGTCCATTCCGAAAAAACATTTTTGGGGTTTTAGCTTAAACGTATGTTGTTCTAATTTCCTAAATACTGCTTCCAGGTTTGCCAATAAGTCCTGAAATGTATTTGCGAACACTATTATATCGTCTAGATATATGAGTGCTTTTTCGTATCGCAGGTCGCCTAACAGTTTATTTCCGATCTCTGTGAATGCTCTAGGGGCATTCGCGAGGCCGAAGCTCAAGGTTTGGAATTCGTACTCTCCGTCCGTACCAAAGGCCGAATATTTCTTACTTTCTTGAGCTAGAGGTACTTGGAAGTATGCACTTAGCAGGTCAAGCGTACAGTAAAATTTTGAACCTCCTAAATAGCTAAGTAGGTCGTCAATCAGTGGTAAGGGATAGGCGGATGCAGCTGTTTGTGCATTGAGTTTTCTGTAATCTACACAAAACCGATATTCTCCTGATTTCTTTTTGACCAAAATTACTGGTGAGCACCAGCTACTCTGTGAGTCTTTTATTATCCCAGCCTCTTTCATTTCTTCCACTTGTTGGTTTATTATTTCCCGCTGTTTATGGGACACCCTGTATGGCTTCTGTCTAATTGGTGTCGTGTTTGTCAACTCTATTTTGAACTCCGCAATGTTTGTTGTCCCTAACTCTTGTAGGCTAGTGGCGAAGGTATGTCTGTACCTGTCGAGTAAATTTCGTAGCTGTTCGTGTTGTCCTGGTTCTAGTCGTGAATTAATATTAAATTTGGCATCTTTGATGTCTATTTGTTTTGCTGTCTCACGTGTGAAAGTGTCTGCCTGGACTAATGCAACTTCGTGTACGAGTGCTAGTGTTGTCCCTTTAAATATTCTCTGAGGGGCGGCGGTATTATTGTGCACTTGTATCTTTTGATTTTGATTATTATTGCACAGACCCGGTATAATGTTAACATGTTTCTTCTGCATAGTGTTAATGCATGGTTCCAGCAATAATGTGTTTGTAGGGAGTGAGGGTATTCTGACGTCTATCTGTGTGGTTGCAAATGGAAGGATTTCTACGTCATGCTGACATGTTGCTTTAATTTTTGTCTCTTCAGCATCTGCTTCAAGTGTAATTTGCATGAGAGGACATTCTCGCTTTCGCTGGCAGCTTACCGTGACCTTCTTCGAATTTTGCAGTGTTAATATAATTGTGTTGTTCCCTAGATCTATAACGGCTTGGTGTTTCTGAAGGAAGTCCATGCCCAGCAATAAACTATGCGGGAAGTGTTTTACTACTATTAGTTGTTCTTTGAATTCCACGTCACCCATTTGGAAGTTAGTGTTAGTTTGGTATTGTGCAGCAAGTAAATTGTTATTTGCAGTTCGCAAAATCATATTTGGGGGTGCTGGTTGCTTGCTTGTACCTACCATGTCGTCATTGATTATGCTTACTGAGCTGCCTGTGTCTATGAGAATGTCGATCCTTGTCCCTGTTAATGTTCCCATAGTTTTTAATGTGTTCCCAGGGTTGATGTTTTCTGTTATGCTTGTTACCGCAGCCCTTATGGGGGGTGATTGATTCGAGGCTGTGCGTGAAAATTTGCATTCCTCCTTCGTGTCTGGCAATTAGCGATTACGTGGCCTACCCGTTTGCAGTAGGCGCACACAGGCCTCGCGGACACCGTTCTTCTTTGATTATATGTGCTTCTATAGCCGCTGGGGGCCTGTCCGTAATTCCTAACGGATTGATGCTGAGGATTGTAATTCTGGGGTGGAGGGCGGGGGTTCATTGTCAGGTTTTGCACCTGTTTTGCTAACTCACCCACCATCTTTGACATCTCTGATACCTGCTTCTGGAGGGTATCGTCTGGCATGCTAGGGGGAATTCCCTGTGCATCGATTAGGTCTACCCTTTTTCCTGCTAGGTAGCGGGCTGATTCTACCCTGCGGATGAACTGTATGAGAGCGTCCACTGTTTGTGGGTTGTAGGGCAGTACCTGTTCTATTAGTGATGGTTTAAGGCCCCTCACGATGTGTTTTACCCGTTCCTTCTCTGTCATTTCGGGGTTTACTAGATCACACAGAGCTATAATGTCATAAGCGTACTGCTCTGTGGGCTCACTAAGGTCCTGCACCCTCTGCCTTAGTCTGACCTCCATCATTTCCTCCTCTGCCGCGTGAATGAAGGCTTTTAATAATCCCTGCTTCAATGTTTCCCATTGGGCGTCCCTATTTCTATGGGCAAAGGTTTTGTACCAGTTTAGTGCGGTACTATTAAGGTAGCATGGTAAATACTGCGCCTTATGCTGGTCGTCCCAATTATTGGCACGCGCTATCAACTCAAACTTATGGAGATAGTCCCTTACACTTTCCCCTGGTTTCCCCGCGAAGCTACCCGGATCCAATGGTGGACGACTAATGTGCATGGGTTGAGGTGCTTCAGTTACCCTTCTACTTAAAACAGGTGAGTCCATTTTACTCATTGTATTTGTGTGTTCGTCTCCCTTATTCATGGCTAACTGTTTTTCTACCCTACTTGTGCTTGGGCCAGAAGTGTTAACGATCTTGCCGGAGTGGAGACGTATTTGACTTGCCGTCTCAGCGTGTGCCGCGATCTCGTTTGAAATTCCTTTCAAATCTGTGATTAGAAATTCTTGGAATTTAAATTGTTCCCCCTGTATAGCTGCTAACTCTGCGCACAGATTTCTAATCTCTTTAGTAGTAGGACTAGTAGAGCTTTGAGCAGGTTCGGCCATGAATAATAACTTAAATGTACTACACTAAAACAATATACATAACTTGAGAAAAGTTAAAAAAAAATAAGCTATATTCTGTGTCGGTGACTCATGATGCAAAGGGTGGGAGGGTGGGTCTTCACCAGATAACCTCAGGTAAAAGGTTATCCCAAAATGAGGCGTGTTTTACACCTTGCAAAAAGAAAAGAGAGAAGGAAAAAAAAAATTTGATTACATCCCCTGGCTGGAAGAGGTAAGGATGTTTTCCCCAATTATACTCGGTGAGTCCGCCACATTGTAGCCGGCGCCTACACCACGTTGTAACACCCCACGGGGGTGGTTACCCCCGCAGTAGGTGATTACACAGGGAGTTTGGTAGCTCAGAGGTACGGGGGGATGCGTTGGTACCGGGGTGGTAGGCAGGCCAGGGTGGCGTTCTAGGATAGGGGTATTTAAATAAAGCACAGGGGATGCATTGGCCCAATAAATTATATTGTTGCTTTAAATGTGCGAACAATTAGATCGGAGTGAAGCCCCGGAGTGAATTAACAGAACTCAGATTAGTCGCATGCTTACCTGTTGACTGGTGGCGACGGGTCTCGAAACTGATACCTAATCTGACGACTCTCTCGTAGCAACAACAACCTCTTGGCAACAACCACGAGGCAACTCACAATTCACACGACCGAGTCAAAACCCTGTAGTATAAATACATACATAAGCGCTGACTCGGCGTAGTGCAGCGTGGACGAATTCTGCTAACCTGAATTTCACACTTCCTGGTATACGAAATATGTGCAACCTGGTCCGCTACAATATTATATATGCCGACCATTGATTACCAACTCATAGAAAAGTACTGTGTATTCTTGAGTGAAATACCTTTAAATATATGTGATGATTCAGGAATATAGAGAATCTGTTTTGAATAGGTATTAGAAATGAAGGGCATTTTTGTAAACCATTTGAGGACAAAATTGCATTCAACATAATGTCAGATTATGGAAAATGAATCAAATTTAAGCACTAGTATTGCGCTACTTACCAACTTGCTGGCAGGACATACTTCAAGGACCTATTGTCCCCATTTTTGGCTGTGGGTATATTAACTGGCAATTCTCCAATCTTCTTCCCTTGGTAACTGTAGTATTATCTGGTGTGGGGTTGGTATATTTAGAGAGATTAAACTATCGTCTGCTGGAATTTCAAAGTTCATAATTTCATGTTCAAATTTTTTTTATATATGTTCTTTCGCATAAGCTCAATTCTACGGGTTTCTGTACTGATTTCAACTGCTTGACTTTTTGCTCTGACATCTTAATAAACATGCTGAAATCAAAATGTATAGACAGAATTCCATCAAAAAGAAAACCAGACATGTATAAAATACACTGTTTAAATTGCAAGAAAACACATCGGAAATACCTGATGTGATATATTCACCTGACTCTCTCTACTCGCTATCTTTTATTAGTATCAAGCTATTCTTACTAAAGCTTATTTTTATATCTACTATGGTTTAATCCAAATAAACCTTTACAGATATAGCTACATTATACATTTCGTTATAGATACAGAGAGTACAGCTATAGTCAGATGTATAAGAACTAGACACTATATTACTAGCCTTAAAATTCCATACTGTTTCCATGCAATCGTGAGAAAGAACTTAAAGTTCAAAGGATTTTGAAGAATGACCAAGAAATGAAAGATTCTAACCATTAATAACGGATATCTCAGAAATGGCTTATGCCACAAAAAAACTTAATTAGAATAAATTGTGTGTTTTAAAAGAGATCTACCTTTTATATATATTACGTTTTCGTGTATCACTTAATGTTTACCTGTTATACAAGATTATACAAAATTTCTTCCGAATGAAGAGGACTTAAAAGCTATTCCCAGAAAATTCAAGATAGACATATTTGTCATGTAAATATCTTTAATATATGGTATTTTAATTAAAATCGTGAGACTTTTTTTAAACAATTTAGTGTATGGAGGTGTGCAGCAGCAGTCATGCCCAGTGGTTAAGCAGAATATTGCCACTGTTTTTCTTTGTGTGTAATCAGGGATCTATTGCTTCTTTTCAAGGATAATGTTCCATTTCCTAATTGCACATATGGTTCTAGACTCTTCCTGTTATATTATTACTTTCTCTACTACGTATAGTAATGTAGGGGAAGTATTGTATTCCACCCAAAAATTCGATACCGAGATTTCACCGGCAATATATGTTTTGAGACCCCCTGAATCCAAAAAAAGCATTTTTGGAAACATGTCCGTGTGTGTGTGTGTGTGTGTGTGTGTGTGTGTCTGTGAACAGCATAACTCAGAAACGAACAGTCGGATAAACACCAAACTTGGTATTTAGGTTCAGTATCTTCCAGAGATGCGACATGAAGGTTTTCAAGAAAATCCCCCCACCTCAGATTACGCTTTACATGAAACATTTTTTGAAAACTTTAATTTTCTCAAAAATGGCTCTAACAATTTTGATTAAAATATCATATGTTTAAGATATTTTCATGACAAATAAAATGTATACCTTGAATTTTCTGGGAATGTCTCCAAAAGTATTCTTCATTGTGAACGACTTTTGCATAACTGGTAAACCATAAGAGATAGACAAAATTTTACTACACTAAAAATGTAGATCGCCTTAAAATACACAGTTTATGTCATATACATTTTTTTGGTTGAGTGAACCATTTTCGAGATATTACATGTTATTCCCTTAAATTTTTCAATACTTATTTGCTCAAATGGGAATTCGTTATTCATTTTTTTGTCTTGGATATGCAAAGAGTATTAATCTTGGCAAAAAGAATGGTGCTGCACATAGCAACCAGCTGTTAAGAGACATTTCTGTGCTTATATTGCCCTTGCAAATACAAAACAAGGGGAACATAGTAGGCTTTAAGTGGTAGTCAAATATTTTTAGAACTGGTCGCTAAGTGTAAAATGTAATTCTCTTTGCCTGTCAAAAGATTGTTTCTGCAAATGTTTATCTCGATTAATATGAAACAGATGGAGAATAAGAGTTTGTAAAAATAGTTTGTACAAGAGTAGAGAAAGTCATGTGAGTGTAACACATCAGATTATTTTTATTTTATTACTTTCTCTACCATGCACCTTTTCCACCCAAAAATTCGATAGCGAGATTTCAACAAAAATACATGTTTTGAGCCCCTGAATCCAAACAAAAGCATTTCTAGAAAATTCTCAGTGTGTATGCGTGCATGCATGTGCGTGCACACTGCATGTGAGAAAGAGCAACACAGCATAACTCAAAAATGAAAAGTCGGATAAATACCAAACTTGGTATTTAGGTTCAGTACCTTCCAAAGATGCGACTTGAGGATTTTCAAGAAAATCCCCCACCCCAACTCCCTTTACATGGAACATGTTTTGAAATTTTTCATTTTCCAATAAATGGCTCTATACCACATATTAAAGATACTTACATGACAAATAAAGCATATATTTTAAATTTTCTGAGAATAGCCTGTGAAGTTCACTTCATTCGGAAGGAGTTTTGTATAATCTTGTAAAACTGTTAAACATTAAGGGATAGATGAAAACTTACTACACAAAAAATGTAGATCTCTTTAAAACGCATAATTTATTTCAAATAAGTTTTTTATGGCATAAGCCATTTGTGAGATATTAGTTATTAATGGTTCAAGTTCATTACTTGGTCATTGTTTTCAAGTCCTATCAACATTCAGTTGTTTCTTGCGACGTCATGGAAAGAGCATGGAATTTTAAAGCTAGCATCCAGTTCTTAAACATTTGACTATTACTGTTCCCTTTATCTATAAGAAATGTGTATTATAGCTATTTCTGCAAAGGTTTATTTGGATTAAAACACATTAGGTAGAAAAATAAGCTTCAGTAAAAATAGTTAGTATACCCATTAATAAACAATAGAGGGTAGAGACAGTCATTTGAATGTATCACATCAGATGTTCTTTTAATTTGTAATTTGGCAGAGTGGTAAGTCAGATTTTTGTTTTTGGATTATTTGATTTTTGTGCATTTTTTGGCTAGCATATCAGCTTGTTTGTTTCCTGCTATTCCCACATGTGCTGGTATCCATTGGAACTGTGTGTTTTCCTAGAGTTAGCAGCAACTTTAACAAATCAAGAATTTAATTTATTGTACTATCACTTGGGTGTTTTGGTTATTGCTTGTAAGGTAGATTTTGAATCACAAAATATGGCCACTTTGTTAAATTTATTTATATAATTGAAAATATGTTGCTGCTGTTTCTTCATAAAAATTTGTTATATATAAACCTACTTATATATATAAATTGAAGAATTTACAGTGTATTCTGATGCCAGCTTATTAGGTTTTGTCCACAAGAGATCCCTCTGTAAAAATGTGTAGCGATTCTTGATCTGTGTAGCGAGTATGGATTGAATATTGTTTAGTTCATTTACAGAGCTTTTTCATAGCTGAACAAGTGCCCTTGGATATTTCTGTGCACTCTGTTCTTTGGGCAGCCTCAAAAGAAAAGTTCTATAGGGTTAGACTAGTGATTATAAAGTTGCACTAACTTGCACAACAAATTTTTAATTGTTTAAAATGAAATTCATATGATTCAGGTTGCAGTTTATGTAAATAGTTGTAAAATTATGCTTCAAATGCAATGTCACCACATAAATACTTGTTTTTACTTCATGCAAATTCAATACTACTTTACAGGATGACTCATTGAAATCATCTGAAGATGCAGGAAGTGTACGAAGTAGGGAAGGTGTGCTCGCTAGTACACAGAATGTTGTTTCTGCAGAAGTAAGTTATTGCCAGTACACATCTTTATGAAAAAAATATTTTATCTTTGTTGTAAGTAAACTAATCTTTTTAAGACAAAATGAAACTGTAGGGGTAAAAAATGTAATGCTGAAACTAAAACCATGAGCATTTGCATCACATGGAATTCACATTTCTTATATTTCATTTCTATACATAGGTTGTGATCATTTATACAGTTTATTCAGATTTTCTCATCAGCACTTTGAATGAATGATGTACCTAATTGCTAGTTGATGTACCTTGATTTGAATGGATGATGTGCAGCGAAACATTGAATCTTAATCAGAGTACAACCTAGCATGTGATTCAACAACGTGAGAGGACAAACCATTGTAAGGAAATTCAATTAGTTAGCTGAATTTATTGTATAATGTCATTTTGTAATATTTAAGTAATGTAGAAAAGTACAGGTCTTCCGCTGTATAAAAAGAGAAGAAAAAATTAAAAAGGAGAAAAAGAAACATTTATTCAAATCGCTTGCAGGAAACTAAATAAATTTGCACATTGTGCTATTTGACTCCTAACCTTTCTATTATTCAAATAATTATACTTCTTGCTTTTGCCATGCAGAAATATAAAATGTATAGCTCGTCTCAACCTTAATGAACAGTATGGAGGTAAATGGAATATCTCTGTCTCTATCTAACGCATACATATTGGCATTAGCTTCATCCTTGTCTACTCTTGCACTATCGCCAAGTTACTAATTTATCATGCAATAACTAATAAACTAAAGGGTAGAACACAACAAAATTGCTTTCTTAGCTAGAGTAAACTAGTGTGCTAAAACCTGCCTTGTCTGAATTCTCTAGCTTTAATAAGATAGCATTATAATTTTTGTAATTAAATATTTTTGGAAAATTCTTTACCTATACAGTAGCAAAGTCGACCAGTGAGAAACGTTTTTGTTTTTGGGTTTACAACAGGGACCAATCAAGACAAAATATTTGGGGGGGGTGGGAATAGTTTTTAAAAGAAGCCGGAATCCTGTAACTTCTTGCATTCTTGTGTAGAACAAACAAAGTTGATCCATCTATTCAGCTAACAGATGCCACGCACAAGGCAGAAGGTGGTTTAATGTCAGTTGTAAGGAAATGGGTATTTTATACACTGTGAAGCATTATGTAGCTTATTTATGTAATATAACAATAAATATTTGTCTTCAATCTCTACTTATCTGGATAAACATTAATTAAATTCAACTGAAGGACGTGTTTCAAAATCCAATTGATTTCATCGTCAGCTTTGTTTTTCAACTCATTTATTTACATAGTTACTTACTGCTGCTAGGTGATGGATTGTTAGCTATTGTATTGCCATCTACTGAAGCAAAACAAATTTGTTAACAGAATCACTCGGCAGTATTTCAAAATACATTATACAATATTTATTCTTTAAAATAAATATTTTCTCCCACACCCTTAAATCTATGGGTCCATTTAAATGTTTCAATAATTTAACTTCAGAATTTATTTCATGACTAAATGACCAGAACATTTTCTGCTACAGCTGATTTGTCAGTGTGTTTGTTTTTAATATTCCTGAAATGTTCTTTTACTCTGGTTTCCGAATGAGTTTAGTTTTTCCAATATAAATCTTGTCACAATCCAAACAGTTTAATTGGTAAATGCCAGACTTTTTATTTTTAGAAATTTTGTCTTTTTTAGAGAAACCTAGCCAATTTTTTATGTTGTATTTATTTTGAGGAACTAAACTTATACCATGTTCTTTAAAATGATTTGTAAATTTTATATTTGGCCAAGGATGATAGGTAAATTTTTTAAAAATATAATCATCTTTTATTTTTTAAGAGTGGAAACATCTTTAATAGCTTTCTGAAATATAAATTTCTGTATCGTTTTATTTATAAAATCAATATTAAAACCATTATTTAAAGCATTGTGGATAATATGCTTATATTGTTTATTAAATTCATCCTTATTAAGGTGAATATTTATCAGCCTATAAATTAAACTATAAAAAAACAGCAAATTTATGTGGAAAAGGGTTACAACTTTTATTTTTTATGTAATTATCAGTATGAGTTGATTTTCTATAAATACCAGAATTCCAATTATTGTTATTTATAATTAACTTGAAATCCATGAAAGGGCAGTTACCATTATGTTCAATTTCTAATGTAAACTTTATAGCTTTATCTTGTAAATTTAAAAGTTTTAAAGCATCATTTATATGTTTATCAGGAACAATAGCAAAAATATCATCTACATATCTTTACCAACTTTTAAAAATTAAAGGAAATACTTCAGTAACTTATATTTCAAAATAGCTCATGAAAAGATCAGCAAGAAAAGGTGAAAGAGGATTACCCATTGCTAAGCCAGTAGTTTTTTCATAGTACTTTGAATTAAAACTGAAAAAAATTTGATGTAAACATAGATTAGTAAGTTTAACAAAATCATTAATTAATTCATCATTTAATTGTATAAAACTTCACAATTTTTTTTCAAAATATCAAAAATGTTTCTCTAGGAATGTTTAGAAATAAGGCAGTTACATCAAAAGAAACTAGTTTATCATTAGCAGGTAATACTATATTGCTGATCTCTTCAACCAATTAAAAAGAATTTTTAATACTTAAACTCTCAAATTTATCAAAACTACTGATTTTTCTGTTTAACCGTTTAGCTAAATTGTAGGTAGGTGAATTTATACAATTTACAATAGGTCTCATTTTATTGCCAGGTTTATGAATTTTGGGAAGTGCATAAATTCTAGGCAAAACTGAATCACTGAGTTTTACAAATTTGTTTTTCTTTATATGGTATAATTCTCACTTCATTAGGAGTATTATTAAAAGTTGAAATGCATAAATTTAATGGATCATTATTGATGCTTAAGAAACCTTTACCTTGTGTAAGAGTTCTACTTATTAATATAAACAGTTTCATCCAAAATCACAATCCTATTACCTTTATCAGCTTAAGTATAAATTAAACCTTTTTCATTCAAAGATTTAATGCTCAATTTATTATTATTATTTCCTTTCGGGTGGTTTTTATTCAAATTCTGTAAAATTTTACTGCATTTAATTAATGATTTATCGGTTTCATTTAAATTTTGACAGGCAATTGCTATATCAGTAACATAATCATTTGTATTTTTTGAAAAATCCACACAGTTTGTAAACCTTTATCCAAAACATTAAATTCCCTTTCATTGAAATTACAATTCGAAGGATTAATTACATCTTTTGTAATATTCAGTTTATTTGGCTTCATTTTATTTTGTTTTAAGCATAATTTATTTTTAAACTTATTTCTTTTATTTCTCATACTGAAATTGAGAGTTTGAAATAATTTCAATTCCAAAATAAGCCAAATGGAATTACCTAAAAATTTAATAATTTAAAATTAAATCATATAATTTTATTTCAGTATTGTTCAAGATTTTAAAACGCAAATTTCAACTTCAATTACTTTTTTCTCTGTCGCTTTTTGATTAGTACTATTATCATCGAGTTTAACAGTTTTCTAACAAAAATAGGAGCTACTTAATGTTTTAAACAAAGATTTAAGAAACGAATATCTGCAAGAATATGTCTTCTTTTTTCTTGTAATTTTGAATTTGATTTAATTTCAGGTTTAGTACTATTGAAATTAAAATTAAACATATCATTGTTAGTTATAAATATTTATTGTTATATATTTGTATTTACTTCACTGTCAATAGCTTCATTTATACATTTGATGTAGGTTATTTATGTAGCAGTTTACAGAAATATTTGTAGTTATGGAGGGAGAAGCTAGAAGAGACAAAATGTTGGTAAACTAAGAAGAAACGCAAAATAATAATGAATGTGTTAGATTATTCAAGAAAATTAGTGTTAGTAAACCAGTAAAAGAAACAGCTAAGGCTACCGGGTGTTCAGAAACAGTAGTGTACAAGGGGCACTATTTATATTTTGAGCCTAATAATTAAAACAAAGTAATTTGTGATTGTAAACTGCTTTATTGTTTTTCAAAATATTCTCCTTTATGATCAATACACTTTTGCATCCGTTTTAACCATTTGTGAAAGCATTTATTCCAGTCTTCTTGAGACACCTCCAAAACATGGTTTTTGAAGGCATCAACAGCTTCTGCCAACGCAATTTATTCTTGATGTTCGGGAAAAAAAAAAGAAGTCATTGGGTGCCAAATCAGGACTGTATGGGGTTGACCCATCAATTCGATTTTTTGAGCCTTCAAATACTCTGTTGTTAGACGAGATGTGTGTGCGCTCGCATTGTCTTGATGAAGAACGATCCTACAGTTCTTGTTGGTTTTCCTTACTTCACCGAAGACTCCCAGCAAACAAATGGTTGTGTACCATTCGGCATTGACCATTTTACGTTCCTCTAAAGGCACTGTTGCCACATGGCCAGTTTTGCTGAAAAAGCAGGCGACCATTTGCTTCGAAGTGCTTCGAGTGCGAACAACTTTTGTTGGATTTGCTTTATCTTGAAACACCCATACAGTCGACTGCTGTTTACATTCCGGCTCATATGCATAGATCCATGATTCGTCACCTGTTACAATCTTATATACGTGTTTTGAGGGACCGCCATTGCATTTCTTGAGTATTTTTGTACACCAATCGACACGAGCATCTTTTTGGGATTGTGTCAAATTATGTGGGATCCTATGAGAGTAAACCTTTTTCACGGCTAAATAATCATGCAATATTTTATATATGCTGGTGGAACTAATGCTTAGGGTTGTCTCAATCTCACAATATGTCGCATGACGTTCTTTCATTATTAGTTTTTTCACAGCATTAATGTTTTCTGGCACAACAATTGATTTTCGATGAACTTCATCATTGAGTGAACGGCGGCCACGATTAAATTCGTTATACCAGCATTTCACAGTGGCAAAGGATGGAGCTTCGTCGCCAAATGTGGAAGTTAGTTGAGCGATGCACTCTCGTCTTGATAATCCATGTCGAAAGTCGTAACAAATCATTGCACGAACATTTTCACGAGTTAATTCAATGTTTTTGTTGAGACACAATTTTCAAGTTAGTGTAAACAAAACATATGATGCTCTATTAAACTTTCCATTGGAAACGTCAGATGGTCAAGGGTTGCCAAGGCTCAAAATATAAATAGTGCCACTCGTATAGGAGGGAGGGAGAGAGAGGGGGAGGGGGAGGGGGAGAGATATATACATATTAAAAATTAAAGCAAAAAATGTGGGGGTGGAAACACATTAGGTTAACCCAATATGATGGAAAGTGCAAAGAGGAATGCAGCAACTTCGTTAATTCTTGGTGGTTTGAAAATATTGCACTCACATCATATATAATTTTGTCAAGGATAAATAGTGATGATACCCTACCAACTTAAAGCTTTCATCATTTTATATCTCCATATTTCTTTGATACATTCTTTTATGCCTGTAAAATCATATTTCAAAGCACTAAAAATACAAAGAGGAAAGATAAATTGCAGGTAAAAATTAAATGTGTTACAGTAGCCTTAAATAGCAGTACAGATATTTCACTATTTGGTGGTGTGTCATTCACAAGATGACATTAGATTGGAAGACTGATCCCAGCTGGGCACCAGAGTTGTGAGTGCACGTGTAGTACATGCAGCAACAGTGCACCGCATTTAACCTGTACTGTCTTTTAAGTATGAGGCGCTATATATTACAAGTCGCCAAGAAGTGGTGGTGGGGGAAGGTTACTTATCAGATATAATGCTTTGGAGCCAAAGCCATTGGATACACATCAATTTAAATTTTAATAAATGAACAATATTATATACTTGAAGCTGAGGATGATATTTTTTAGCAGGATGTGTCACCAAGTCGAGATTTGAAGGGTGCTGCCAACCAAGAGACAGAGGTGCTTCAGTCATTTCCTGTAGTTTCTAGTTCCCCAAGTAAGTAATGATAAATTTTGAAAATAATTTCTATCACATAGAAAACATGAAAGCAACTTTAAACTAGAAGCACATAGTCAAGTATTTTAAAGTTAAAGTAAAGTTAAGGTTCTGCTTTCCATAACATGAAACTGAAGGTTGTAAAAGTATAGAATTCCATTCCAGAAGGTTAAAAAGGGGGGGTGGGAGGATCCTCGTGCATTAGAGTAAAAGCCTAAAGGCTGGTTCATAATAATCTGAGAATGAACTCGGGAACAGAAAACAGAACGGAAAGAAAAATAACATGCAAAAGTTTGATTCATTGTATACCAGGAATGAGAATAGGAATGCATATCAATGATCATATCGATAAAGTGAAAAGTCGATTTTGTGCATTGGGATGTCATTTGTTTGTAATCGACAATTTATATTTTTTCTGCTTCCAGCCAGCATAATGCAGGTTAGCCAATATCAAAATGTGATAGAATAAACATTTTTTAAATGCAGAGCCATTACTGTTTCTGATTCCTTTATCAGAAGTGTTCTGCCAAACATTATTTTTACTTTCTCTACCATGTGCATAGTAGACAGAGAAAAAGATATTACATTCCACCCAAAGATTCAATACCATGATTTCACTAGAAATCAGAAATACATGTTTTCAGGACTCTTGAATTAAAAAAAAAAAAGGAAAGCATTTTTAGAAAAAGGTTCGCGCATGTGTGTGCGTGGATGGTTTATTTGGGTTAAGATAAAGTTGATAGAAAAAAGATCTGATATGTTACATTCACATGACTTTCTTTACTCTATCGTTTATTAGTGGGTATACAAACTATTCTTACTAAAGCTTATTTTCTATATACTACATTTTAATCCAAATAAACCTTTACAGAAATAGCTGCATTACACATTTCGTTATAGATACAAAGGAAATAGTGATAGTCAAACTGGACGCTATATGCTAGCATTAAAATTCCATACTGTTTCCCTGCAATCGCAAGAAACAACTGAATGCTTACAGGACTTTTAGAGAATGACCAAGAAATGAACAATTTGGAACTTTAGTAATGGATATCTCAGAAATGGCTTATGCCACAAAAGACATACTTGAAATAAATTGTGTGTTTTAAAGAGATCTACATGTTTCATGTAGTACATTTGTATCTATTGTATAATGTTTATCAGATAAACAAAACCGTAAGAAAATGCCTTCTGAATGAAGAAGAGTTTAGAGGCTATTCCCAGAAAATTAAAAATTTAAGTTTTATTTGTCATGTAAATATCTTTAATATGTGGCATTTTAATCAAAATTTTTATTCATGTTTTAGAAAATCAAAAATTTTGAAAAATGTTCCATGTAAAGGGTAGTTTGGAGTAGGGGGTTTCTTGAAAATCTTCATGTCGCATCTTTGGAAGGTACTGAACCTAAACATCAATTTTGGTATACATCAGACTTTTCATTTTTGAGTTATACTGTTCACAGACACACACACACATGCACGCACCTACCTGCGCGCATCTTTTTCTAAAAATGTTGTTTTTGGATCCAGGTCCCCGAAACATGTATTTCCGGTGAAATCTTGGTATCAAATTTTTGGGCAAAATGCAATACCTTCTCTTTCTACTAAGCACTTGGTTGAGAAAGTAATAAGCTTTAGTAAGAATAGTTTTACTAACTAGTAAATGATACAAGGTAGAGAAAGTTATGTGAATGTATTCACATTAGATTCTTCATTTTCTAAAAAGTAGCTATAACAATTTTGATTAAAATACCATATGTTAAAGATATTTAATGACAAATAAGATGTATATCTTGAATTTCCTGGAATAGCCTATGAAGTTCTCTTTGTTCAGAAGGAATTTTGTTTAATCTTGTATAACTGGTAAATGCTAAGCAATAGACGAAATCGTACTACACCGAAAAATGTAGATCTCTTTAAGACACAGTGGATTTCAAATAACTTTTTTGTGGCATCAGCCATTTTCAAGATAACCATTATTAATGTTTTGAATTGTTCAATACTTAGCTACATTTTAAAGTCCTGTCGATTTTCAGTTGTTTCTCACAATGTCATGGAAAGAGCATGGAACTTAAAATGCCAGCATACAGCATGCAATTCTAAAACATGTGACTATTGCTATTCCCTTTGTATCTATAACATGTGTAATGCAACCATTTCCGGAGAAGTATATCTTGTTTAAAATTAAATAGATAAGAAAATGAACTTTGATAAGAATAATTTTTATACCCACTAATAATCAATAGAGGGTGGAGAAAGTCATGTGAATGTAACACAAGAGTTTTTTAATTGTTATTGAAGTTATTTCTTATTATAATAGGTTTGTAAAATTTAAAACTATTGTAACTTGTACACAATGAAGCAAATAAACTAATTGGTGAATCAATGTAAAGCACTCTTATTGCTCCACTTACCACATTACTGGCAGGTATGTTTCGGGGACCCATTGTCCCCATTCTCAGCTGCTGGTCAACAAACTGGTGATTGATCTTCTTCTTTGGGCATCTGTAACATCATCTGGTGTGGCTTTGATGAACCTAGAGATTAAACAATTGTCTCTTGGAATTTCAAAGTTCATAAATCGATCCTCAAAACTTTTGATAACTCTTCTATAAACTATTTTTCAACAGCTTATTTTTCTATCTATGGGGTCTTTCAATATGCTCTTTCCTATAACCTCAGTTCCAATAGATTATGCATTGATTTTAACAGCTTGACTTCTATATTGTGTTTTTCTTCCCAGAAGGAATTGGCTATGTCTGATTTATGTTTAGATAAAGTTGAGTTGAATTTGTAACACTTACATCACTCATTTATTGAAAAAAGGAAAAGTTTCTGGAGCTAATTGCTCCCATCATCAATTCCAGGTTGACTGCCGGTGTTGCTCCTCGTGGTGTGCATTAGGATGTCACCTGTCGGGATTTCAAAGTTTAAGACATTGTTCTTGTTATTCCAGATATGGATGTTTTCTCAGACTGCAAGTTCTGTTTCGCCAGTGATTTTCTAAGTAATTTGGGCTCTCTGTTGATGCTATGTTATTCCTTCCAAAAGTGCCAAGCCACTGCTCTTGCTGTTTCTTTTATGGAATTCAAAACCTATTCAATTAACAGCTTATAAAAAGATATTTGCTTTAATGTATGAAGGTTGGGATCACTGTTCACAAATTTGAGCACTTTCTTAATAGTAGGTGGCCCATTATTGTGGAAGAAATGATATACTTTTTGATGCACTGCAATCCAAACAAATTCATCTTGCTGAACTTTGAAACTTTGACCATTGGTTTTTACATTTCCTAAATTTTCTGTGCATAAATAATTTGCCTTTATTAAACCTTTCACTGCATGCTGAATTAATGGTTAATGTTGTATTTCTATATAGTGTTGTTTATATTGCTCATCATTAATGTTTCATTTTTCTAATGCTAATGTTCCATTTTTTCCAGTACTAATGTTTTATTTTTTCAGTGCTATTTGCATTTGTTATCAAAATAGTATATGGTTTCTAAAACTTTGCCTGTTATGTAGAGAGGTAGTGGGAGGAAATGTGATGAGAGGTCATAGAAACTGTAATTATTACGGAAGTAGTGTCACCTCCAAGCATTGAGAAGGCAGAGTGATTTACATTTTGTACTCTACATGAAGACATATTCTTAATTATCACTGGTGTTTTCTTTTTTGTTTGTATTAGACTTTTTTCCTAAGCTAGAACTTCGCTAAAATTCCCTTTTTATTTTCAATGCTCATTTTGGTTTTGTGCATGGCTCTTGTAAATGTTTTGGTATTTGGAAATAGGATTGCCAGTAGAAAATGCAAAGTACCAAATGATCTGTTGGCTTCCAAGGGTTTTGGCTATCTCTTATAATAAAGTACAAAATCTTATCTATTGATTTGATAGTGTGTCTGTCCCATTAAATAAAAAAAAAACTTTAAGAAACAGTAAATAACTGAGTGATATATACATATGTCTTAAATGTAAACTTGCCAAAATTCATTTTAATAAAGATACTTAATTCCTGTAAATGTTCAAAATTCTGCATGAGGATTATCAACCTACCTTGTTTCAAAATAATGTTTAGCCAATTCCATCATCACACGAAATTATGAAAAGTAGCATTTAATGCTTTCCAGTTTAGCTGGTACATAAAGGTATGCAGCAGTTTACTACAGCAAATACGGAATCCTGAATACCAGGGTACATAAAAGTGCTTGAATAAGATTGTGAACAATGCTGCTCGAGGAATGTGTTAAGATGACTGGCTGGGTGTCTACCCATGTCCAAAGGCCAGGTATGACACTTTCGGGTTGCATACAGTTTGAACATAAATGAACCAGCCTTTCTAGTTCTAACTGTAGCATGGTCAGTGTTATTCAGTACATGGTGCTGTATTTTAAGATATTCATTTTTTTTTCTGCAGAGGTAAATGTAATGAACACTTCAGCGACATCTTCATATAATGTAAATGAACAACAGAGCAGTGTGCCACATAAATTAACTCCAGAATCTCATTCGCCTATTACAGAAGACCTTACAAAATCTCATACTGGTGAGTGTTTCCGAAAGATACATGTTGAATAAGTTATGTCTCGCTATGAGACATACAAAGTTTACCAAGGCTATTAAAGTTCCATTGTATTTGAATATGACATTTAGCTAATGCTTATTACAGTTTTTCATTGTACAAAGTCATTAGAAGTGATTGTGAATGAATGTTTAACATAATTGCCATTATAATATATAATTATATTTTTCATTATAGTTTATTGTTACATGAGAAATGCATTGAAAAACGAAGTACTGGAAATAAAATTTTCTCATGCTCATTTACGGAACATTTCCAACTACTTCAATATTTTCTGTTCATAGTTTCCTTAAATGGAATACTACATTACAGATGCTGGTAGTGAGAAAGATGGGGAGAGCCTTGGTTCACCTGTCAGTCAGGGTAAGCAGCAACAAGGTGATTCAGCATCATTGTGTGACATGTGTAGCAATTATGAGGCACAACTTGTTAGAGCACAGCAGCGCAGTCGAGAATTGGAGAAACAAGCGGCAACATTAGAGAGAACTGTGGAGCGTTTCCGTGAAGATCTCGCAAAAGAGTCAACCTTTAGAAAGGACATGGAGGAAAAATGGAACGAGAAGAAAGAAGAACATAAAATACAGGTAAGATTCCAAATTTGTTATTTATATATCAACAGATGTCTACTGTAACTACCTTATATACCATACTGTTATATATTTTTACTTTCTCTACTACGTATGGTAATTAGGGAAAGTATTGTATTCCACCCAAAAATTTGATACTGAGATTTCACCGGAAATACATGTCTTGAGACCCCCTTAATCCAAACAAAGCATTTTTGGAAACATGTCCGAGTGTGTGTCTGTGAACAGCATAACTCAGAAACGAACAGTCGGATAAACACCAAACTTGGTATTTAGGTTCAGTATCTTCCAGAGATGCGACACAAAGGTTTTCAAGAAAATCCCTCCACCCCAGATTACCCTTTACATGGAACATTTTTCGAAAGTTTATTTTCTCAAACATGGCTCTAACGATTTTGATTAAAATATCATATGTTTAAGATATTTTCATGACAAATGAAATGTATATCTTGAATTTTCTGGGAATGTCTCCAAAAGTATTCTTCATTGTGAACGACTTTTGCATAACTGGTAAACCATAAGAGATATAGACAAAATTTTACTACACAAAAGATGTAGATCGCGTTAAAATACACAATTTATGTCATATACATTTTTTTTGTTGAGTGAACCATTTTCGAGATATTGCTTGTTATTCCCTTAAATTTTCCAATACTTATTTTCTCAAATGGGAATTCGTTATTCATTTTTTTATATCCTTGATATGCAAAGAGAATGGAATACTCCACATAGCAATCAGCTCTTAAAATATTTGACTATCGCTTAAAAGCCACCATATTCCCCTTGCATCTACAAGAAAATTAGCAATAAGATTAACATCTCGATATCTCGATTAACATGAAGCATATGGAGAATAAGCGTTCGTAAAAATAGTTTGTACAAGAGTAGAGAAAGTCATGTGAGTGTAACACAGATTTTTTTCATTTCTCATCAATGTAGAGATGAAAAAAAGTACTTCAACTCTAAAATGTCTAAGAAATGTGGTTACCCATCCTCAAATGCTTTGGATAAAGCTTTAATTACAAGCATATTTTCTGCTCTTTTGCATTGAAAGAATGAAACCAGGAATTCTTTCCAATAAAAGCTGCAGATCAAGACATTTAAAAGATAAATGCGCTAAAGATTGTTTAACATAATTGCTTAGCTCCAATTATCTTTACTGTAGTGGCTTTCTTTTAGAAAGGGCGATAGTTACAGAGAAGATGCACAGAAGAGGGCTGTGTGCTCCTCTGTCTTCCTCTCAGATTCCATACCATCATTCAAGCATGCTGCACAAATTTGTAACATACTGTTTGTAACAATACGTATGCATTGCTTGCTATAATTGCTGCTCAGTTAATTTGCCTTAAGAAACTCAGGTGTCACCATTGTCTAATTGTAGCACAAAATATAACAAAAATTTTGGGAACTTCAACTTTAACAACAAAAAGACACTTCAAAACATGTAAAATGAAGACAAGCATATCACACAAGCTTAGCAAATCTGATTGGCTGCAAGATTTCCAGTAGACATTATTGTTGTCATTACACATCAAAGGTCATCGGCCTTCATTTATTAAACCTACTTTAGTGTTGTTGGTATATCATATTTCTCAGAATACAAGATGATCCCAAATGCAAGACAAAACCCTTTTTCCTGAATCTGATTTAAGAATATTGCATTTTATAAATTTAAAAAATCTGATTTGTTACACTCACATGACTTTCTCTACTCTTGTACAAACTATTTTTACAAACGCTTATTCTCCATCTACTTTATGTTAATTAAGATAAACATTTGCAGACTATCTTATTGCTAATTTTCTTGTAGATGTAAGGGGAAAATATATTTACAAGGGCAATATAGAAAAACAGTAGCCTTTAAGCACATACATATCTCTTAATAGCTGGTTGCTAGGTGCAGCACCATTCCCTTTCCCACAGATTAATACTCTTTGCATATCCAAGACAAAAAAATGAATAACGAATTCCCATTTTAGAAAATAAGTATTGAAAAATTTAAGGGAATAACAAGCAATATCTCGAAAATGGTTCACTCAAAAAAAAATGTATATAACATAAATTGTGTATTGTAACGCGATCTACATTTTTTGTGTAGTAAAATTTTGTCTATCTCTTATGGTTTACCAGTTATGCAAAAGTCGTTCGCAATGGAGAATACTTTTGGATACATTCCCAGAAAATTCAAGATATACATTTTATTTGTCATGAAAATATCTTAAACATATGATATTTTAATCAAAATCGTTAGAGCCATTTTTGAGAAAATTAAACTTTTCGAAAAATCTTCCATGTAAAGGGTAATCTGGGGTGGGGGGATTTTCTTGAAAACCTTTGTGTCGCATCTCTGGAAGATACTGAACCTAAATACCAAGTTTGGTGTTTATCCGACTGTTCGTTTCTGAGTTATGCTGTTCACAGACAGACACACACACACATGGACATGTTTCCAAAAATGCTTTTTTTGGATTCAGGGGGTCTCAAAACATGTATTTCCGGTGAAATCTTGGTATCGAATTTTTAGGTGGAATACAATACTTCCTCTACTTACTGTATGTAGTAGAGAAAGTAAAAAGGCAATATCTTCATTTTTAAAGCGAAATTTAAAACAGTATTGTGTATGGTTTTGTATAAATTGAGATGTTGTGGCGGTGGTTATGGCAGCAGTGGTGGAAGCTTCCCTTTCCATTTTCCTATAAAGTTAATTCTAAGTCTTCAGAAAAAGATAAAAATGGTGATGATGTATATGGTTTTCTTTAAGAAGCATTAAGAGACCAGTAACAGTAATAATTATGTAGATATGACAGATAATGGATTGTTACCAATTTGCATGGAAATGTATGAGGTGGATGCAGAAGGAAGTACATGGGAGTGGGGGTCTATTATTTTGTAACTTGTATTTTGCCTCTGTAAAGAAAATTTAGGCGCCAATGGGAATCTTTATAACCATTTAAATATTCTCTAAAGCTTGCTTAACCACACCAAAGCCAGCAATGACTGTAACCTTCAGCATTTCTCTTGTGCACCTTATTCCACTCAACCCAAACCCATGATGTCCGAAGCTATTTCTTTTCACAAGAATTAGGAAAGTGCATATCACAAACGTGTGGGGTTTTTAACCTGAATATTTGATGAAAACATCATTAATTATGTATGTATTGTAATGAAAAGAAGCTAGAAACAGTGATGTGTATTGAATTTATTTAAAGGTGAGTCGAAATTGTTACACTAACATCACTTAAGTTTACTCACTTAACATGTTTCGGGAAACCGTTGTTCCCATCCTCAGAAGGTTAACTCGACTGGCCCGTGTTGTTGGTGTTTCCGTTTTTTGGACTGGATCCTGTGGTGGCATCTTGTGGTGGAGAAATGTACTTCCAGAGAGGTTTTGGTGGCGGCAAATCAAAATTCATTAGATGTGTGTTGTGTTTTAGAATGGTGATCTTCTCCCATGCATCTAATTCGGCTGCAAATTTGGCTGGTTTGACTAATGTAATATTGGGTTTGATGTTGTGATTAGTGATCCAAAAATGGTGTGAAACTGCAGATTTGTCCATTTGTTTGTATTTAATACATCTCATGTGCTCCTTTAGCCTAGTTTCTAAGTTTCTTTTTGTCTTACCAATGTATACTTTATTGCAATCTGAACAATTGATTTTATAGATTCCAGCTTTTTTGTCTTGTGGAATGGGGTCTTTTAACTTGTTACAAAGTAATTTCTCTATGTTAAAAAAAAGCTGGAATCTATAAAATCAATTGTTCAGATTGCAATAAAGTATACATTGGTAAGACAAAAAGAAACTTAGAAACTAGGCTAAAGGAGCACATGAGATGTATTAAATACAAACAAATGGACAAATCTGCAGTTTCACACCATTTTTGGATCACTAATCACAACATCAAACCCAATATTACATTAGTCAAACCAGCCAAATTTGCAGCCGAATTAGATGCATGGGAGAAGATCACCATTCTAAAACACAACACACATCTAATGAATTTTGATTTGCCGCCACCAAATCCTCTCTGGAAGTACATTTCTCCACCACAAGATGCCACCACAGGATCCAGTCCAAAAAACGGAAACACCAACAACACGGGCCAGTTGAGTTAACCTTCTGAGGATGGGAACAACGGTTTCCCGAAACATGTTAAGTGAGTAAACTTAAGTGATGTTAGTGTTACAATTTCGACTCACCTTTAAATAATATTTCATTCCTTTTTCCTTTCGTTCAAAATTAAAGTAAATAGTTTCAATTTCTGTTACTTTCAGTAAGCTTTAAACATTTTACCACAAATTCATAAGAATTGAATTGAATACCTGTAGCAGAAATTATACCATTCTTGCAGTGCAACAATACATGCAGAGGAGTGCAATCATGGGGAAGTTCAGCACATGTGTGCTGTGGGAGAGCTGTCCCATTACTTCTCTATAATGTACATTGCCTGCCCACTTAAGGCTGGTTCGCAACAGCCCGAGAATGGGAACCAATGCAGCATACAAGATTTTGGTTGATTACAACCCGGTAACAAGAATGGGAATGCATATCGATGACCATATCAATCACAAAGTGGAAAATAAATTTTGCGTATTGGGATTTCATTTGTTTTTAACTGACAAATGATATTTTTTTCACCTGCTTCCAGTTCAGCCAACATAATATGGGTAGCTAACGTCAAAATTCGATAGAGTAAGCATTATCTGAATGCATATCCATTTCATTTCCAATTGTTTTAGTTGTACCAAGCTTTCATTCCTTTATTTAATGGCATACATCAAAGTTGTTTATTGTTCCTTTGTTAATTTCTACCAGGTTTTGCCATTGTTTTTAAGGCAATAGGCAATTTTGAGTTGCATATAAACAAACTAAAGATGATGCTTTCACTAAAAGTACCAGTTGACTCAATGGATCTGCAAATGTCAGGATCTGAGGTTAGGAAGCACATATGTTACTAAGTTCTTCTAATTTCATGTTTCCAGCTTGTGACTATAGAAAACAGTAGCAGCTGTTTCATGTCACGGCCACCAAGAATAACCTCTACATGAACAGTCTAATATGTGCATTATGAATCTAATATGCCATGCCCAGGAATGAGAACAAGAAAATTAAAATTTGGCTGTCTTCCTTCCCGTTTGGGTACTCGGGAAAGCTTCCCATTGATTGTGAACGCTCCCATTAGAATACATGTATTTTAACTTTGTCGTTCTCATTACTGTTCTTAGTTGTTGTGAACCAGCCTTTACAGTGGAAAGATATCTTCTTTTTATTTTCTGAAATGTTTAGCAAATGAAGGCTGGAAGAAAAAGGCTCTTAAACATTTTCATTGTCCATTGGCATCTCCCTCTTAGTAAATAACACATACCTATCTCTCTTCCATCCAGCTTACAGTTTAAAATGGTATAGCATATTGAAAGGGCTATGCAAGGTACAAACTTCTTCCCTATCAATAACATTTGTGACTGCATAAAATAATGGTTCTCTCTAATGTGATCAAGCAATTTATGAAAAAGTGGAATACATTAAATATATATGTTAATTGTTCTTCCACACTTGCCATGTGTAGGCTAAAGTTGGAAAGGTATAGCTTGTCTTAACTTTAAAAGACAGTATGGAGGTAAATGGGACATCTCTGTCTCTATCTGTCGTCCTCCGTGGTGTAGTGGTTACCATGCTAGCCTCTAGTTCTCAAGGTCGTGGGTTCAAACCCAGCAGAGGGCAATGGAATTTTTCAGGCATAAAAATCCATAGCATGGCTTCCTTCAGTCCTGTGTCATAAATTTATGGCACGTAAAAGAACCTCAAGCCTGATGAAGGGGCCTCTGAGCAAAATTACCAGTCTTTCACGCCCAATATAGAATGGGATGCTAAGGACTATGGCAGTTAAAGAGCGTCCATAAATAAAACTCAGTTTAATTTTTTCTGTCTCTATCTAACGCATACATATTGCTATTAGTTTCGTCCTTTTCTACTGTTGCACTGTCGCCAAGTTGCTAATAAGTAATAACATGGTGTAAATATTCAGTTATAAATTTCAGCTATTACACATCCTATGCAGAGATTTTTCTCTATCAGATTATGTCATTTTTACAGCCTTTATATATTTTTGTGTGCACAAATTTCTAAAAGCAAGTTTTTCAGTTGAAGTCTAATGTTTGCTATTTGTAAGCTTATCTTGCTGTAACTAATAAACTAAAGGATAGGAGACAACAAAATTGTTTTCTTAGCTATATTAGTGTGCTGATAACTGCTCAGTTTGAATTCTCTACCTTTAATAAGATGAGCGATATAATTTTTTTTAAACTAAATATTTTCAGAAAATTCTACCCCTATGCAGCAGAAAAGCTAACAAGAAACTTTTTTGTTATTGGGTTTACAATGGGGACCATGCGAGAGAAAATATTGAGGAGGGTTGGAGACAGTTTTTAAAAGAAACCGGAGTCCTGCAACTTCTTGCATTCATCATGTATGACAAACAAAAGTCATCCATCTATTCAGCTAACAGGCCAGGTGCAAGGTAGAAGCAGTATAGTTTAACATCAGTAGTAAGCAAGTGTCTGTGTTTTTAGTGAATGGAGCGCTGTGAAGTGTTATGTAGGTTATTTATTTAACATTTTATGTAAATATTTATGGTTATGGAGGGAGAAGCTAGGAAGAGATGAAATGTTGGTAAACTAGGAGAAAATGCAAAGGAATAATGTGTTAGATTATTTTTCAAATAAAATGACTATTAGTAAGGTAGTAAAAGAAACAGATAAGGCTACCAGGGTGTTCAAAAACAGTAGTGTATAGGATAAGAAAGGAACAAATGAAAGGACCTCTAAGAACTCATAAAAAAGAATGCAAAACAGGATGAGGAAAACAAAAACATGCTAGATTAATGCAATATAATGGAACAGTGCAGAGCAGAATGTGGCGCATCGTTCATTATTTGCTGTTTGAAAACATTCTACCCATGTTGAATGTGATTTTATCAAGTGTAAATAGTAATAATATCCTATCAAATTATAGTTTTTAACATTTTATATCTCCACATTTCTTTGATAATATAAAGTTTTATGCCTGTAAAGTGTATTTCAAAGTAGTAAAAATAAAAGAGAAGTTGTAAAGTGCAGGTGAAAATTAAATGTCTTACAATTGCCTTAAATAGCAGTGCATATATTTCACTATTGGTGATGTATCAATCACAAGATGACATTAGATTGGTAGACAGATCGCAGATGGATGCCAAAGTTGCGAGCATATGTAAAGTACATGTGGCAACATTGCATCCCATTTAACCTGTACTGTCTTTTAAGTATGAGACTCAGTATAGAATAATACTGAAAAATTCTATGCCATAGCCAGGATTTGAGCACAGATTCCATGCAGTTGCTCTAACCAACTGAACTATCTCAGACATGCCGGCACAACATTAAATTCCCCAAGTGATTAGCATATTTCCCTGCAAACCACAAGGCATTTTCAAATTCATTTTGGGATAACTTACCCCCAGTGGTGCCTTACAATATCATAAATACTTTAAGTCCTCGACTTCGTAATCAACCACTATTAGGGTCAGTGATAATGGTCGTTAATTAACTATGGTAACTAACAGTTGTCATTGATTAATCTTATAGCAGCCAACTATGAAGCTTGTGACTTAAAGTACTTATGATATTGTATGCTGCCAGTGGGGTATGTTATCTCAAAACGAATTTGAGAAAGCCTTGTGGTTTACCAGGAAAAATATGAGGCATTTGTGTAATTTAATGTCATACTGGCATGTTGACAGGTAGCTCAGGTGGTTAGAGCAATGACATGGAAAGCCAAATATCTGCAGTTCAAATCCTGGCTATGGCATTGAATTTTTCAGTTGATCCTACCTTTCCAATTAAATATAACATTTGATGCTTTATATCACTAATAGGTTATTTTAAAATAATTTCATAGGTGGCTGAACTGAAAAAGAGAGTAGAGGAAGGAGAAGAAACCCTGAAGGAGCTACGACAAACATATACACAGATGTATAGTGAGGTTATGGACCAGCTCACTAGTCTTACTCAGCAGCGAGAGCAGGTTCAAGAACAGCTTGTTAGGTAATTATCAGTTGCAGAAAAGATGATAGAAATAACTTATTGTTTGTGAAAAATAGAAAAACAAGAAAATTCTTTGTTAAATTTAGAAGCAGTAAAGTAACCATGATTTGTTTTTTACCTATTTAATTGCATATGATGCATCAGAATGATACAAGTTTCTGAAGAAATCACTGAAAATTGGTAAATAAGCTAAAGTTTTCATCTAAATTCACAATGGTCCTGGGCTCTCAAATGCCTTTATTGTGAATGCAAAACAAAGGCTACGTGATTGCTGAAAAAAAAAAACAGGAGGCAAATATTCAGTACGTTTCACACTATATGGGATTAAAGCACAAAGCATTGTAAAAGGATAGAATTATTTATTAATTAATGCATAAATTGACTTTGTAGCAGAATTTTGGTTTGATAAATTTTTATATTAGAAAATTTAGTTTAGCAGTGAGAACTCTATATCTTCAGGGCATGAAATTTAGTATTTATTAAATATACTGTCGATATGAGGTATTAATTAATTTTCAGAATTTAAATTCCTTTTTATTATATTTAATAAAATACATTTTATTTTCTTACA
Source organism: Deroplatys truncata (assembly GCA_030765065.1). Taxonomy (NCBI): domain Eukaryota; kingdom Metazoa; phylum Arthropoda; class Insecta; order Mantodea; family Mantidae; genus Deroplatys; species Deroplatys truncata. The sequence continues at coordinate 130,129,734 of CM060980.1, forward strand.
TATTCTTCCTTATAATTTTCATTATATATTGTAGCAACAAATGATAAGCTTTGTTACATATTTTGGATGTAGATCAAACGCAACTGTTTGGTATGAGTGCTAGTTTGGTAATGAATCTTCTTTTAAAGAAAAGCAAACTATTTAGTAATCCTTGGCAACATTCACTGTTCTATTATTGCTCTTCTTTTATGATATGTAAACAAGTAAGTTTTTTCTTCACATATAAATTTTTACCAAAGTTGGCCATGGTTGCTGCTTAAATAAATAAATTAATGCAACTTCTAAATACAAATACAGGTTAATAAAGAATAAATTCATAATAAATGCAATATAATGATTATGATGTTAACATCAAAATTATGCAACGAGCATAATACATAAATATGTATAACATCATAATGAACAAGTTCCATTTACTTCATACTAATATTCAGGCAGGTAAGTCAAATATTATTCTTATTTAATCTTTCTGCTTCAAGTTCATGTTGAAGGCTCTGGAAAGGCTGGTAGATAGACATTTAAGGGATAGGGTGTTCGTTAACATACCCATACATCCCCATTAGCATGTTCATTGGCCAGGTAATCCATGGAAATGGCACTCCACCAGCTCATAGTAAGGACGGAGGGGATGCTGTACTGTGGAGAATTGGCCATAGTAGCTTTCCTGGGCATAGAGGTTGCCTTTGGTCTGGTGGTTTTGGACAAGGTTATGACATCCTTGGAAGGCTGTCAGGCTGTGGTGGTTTTGGGTAATGAAACCATGAGGGCATCAGCACCCCATATAAACCCCAAGGAGGAGGAGTAGTCTTGTCACCCGCTCTGTGGTATCTGATGATGGATCTATTGAACAGACTCAGCAATGGGGAATACAAGCTCAGGGCTATGCTGATGACACATGCCTTTGCAAGTGGAAAATTCCTGAGTACTGTTTCAGAACTCATACAGGGCTCCTTACATATTCTAGAGGAATGGTGTAAGGAAATATACTTGTCCGTTAACCTGGACAGGACTGAAATAATAATCTTCACAAGGAGGAGGAGGATGATGCCTGGGTTGGTAGAGCCCATTCTTTTTAGGAAGAAATTGAAGCTATCTGGATCAGTTAAGTATCTAGGAATTATCCAGGATGTTGGGTTGAGCTGAATAAAGCAAGTGGAATATAAATAGGGACCCCAGATTGTCGGTAAATAAAATAATGTAATAGTGTAAAAATATTATAGTGAGCGGTGTTTTGGGCGGTAAATAAAACTGCTTAACGGTGTTATCTCATGCAAAAAAAAGGGAAAAAACAAAAACACAGTTTAAACTATTTTACTGTGGAACAAAGGGCACCTTACATGTAACTTAAAAAAGAGGAGCATGAAAATATTTACATAGTATACATTTCAACTGATTTACTTTGTTAGAGACAAAGCCACCATAAGTTCGGTGTTCTCTGGCTTAAGATTTGTTCTTAAGTTTGTCATGTTGTTCCCATATGCAGAGAAAAGTCTTTCACTGTCCACATTGGACATGGGTACCCACAATAGTTTCATACACTTCTCACTGAAACACAAGTGATCACATTGAAGTCCAGAAAGTAAATCCATATGTTCACTTCAGCAGCATCATCTAATTTCTCACACACTATGTTCTTCAGAGCAGCATATCCCTCCTTGAATGTCTTCTCTGGCAAGTCTCGCAGAAAAGGTAACATTCTTCTTGCTTTTTCTATAGTTATATCAGTAGATGCCTCATTTGATACTATTTTTTGTACATCAAACAATTTACCTGCAGAATGAATATCAGCAGCTGGATCAGCTGACATTAAAGAATTCAGCTTGGTAACTGACTTTATGCCCAATTGCTTGAACTGACTGATAACATAAGACTTCTTGAGGGTTGGCAGTCTCTGAAGAAGACTTGAAGTTTTCTCTCCAAACGAGCCCTCAGCTACTATTGTGAAGCCATGTGATATATCTTTAAGTTTGCTATATAGTTTATGAACAAATGGATATTTAGATCCCTCAAGCACTTCAATAAGGCAAATGGTGTCTTTGCAGTGTTCAAGAAGGAAAGATGCCTGGCAGTTTGTGATATTTTGAGACCGCATTGAAATACTACTGTGGAATCGGTTTGAATTCCCGCGTGCCGCAAAACTAAACTGACCTGACAACGTCTTGCACATGCGGTCTGTACGGCGCGCGAACGGCACGTTGCCAACTCCACCGCCAGCTGAATTGTGCATGCGCTAGCTTAATTTGAAACGTGGCTCCATCGGCATAATTCCTTTTCTTTTTCAGAGCAGAAGGTAAACAGACTCCTTGCGCTAAATTGTAACGTAATTTAAAGAATATAACTTGACTCCAAACGAATCTTTCAGTATAGCAGACACAAAATATACCTAGACATGCGTTCACATTATGGCAACGTTGCGAGACAGCAACAATTTTCGTGCGAGGGGTACAGAAAACGGAGACAGTGATTGGTAGAAGAGGCTGTCTACTGTCAGAATTGACTTGAACCAGACTTAGAAATGCATGCATTATTTAACAATACTTTTGCGACAGTCTTTTCCAGCCGGCATGAAATGGGGCAATGCAAGCACGAATCGTTAAAATACGGCATTAGAGAAGAATTGCAGGTAGTATTGTCATTTAAATCCAAAGAATAATTTGAGTGAAATGAGAAATCCGTCACTGATGCGGTGTTGCCGAGTTCTGATAAACATGGCATTCCTTTTGTTGTGCATGCCATAGGTGAAGAGAGAAGGGGACGGGGTAGTCGAAGCAGTACCGATGTTTGCCGAAGCTCTGGTTAAATCACAGTGCAGTTTGGTGTTCTGTGCCGTGCAGCATGGCTGTAGCGAATGACAATACACGTATCCGTAAATGATTGATAAGCCAAATATCTGATTGTTTATGTGAAAAGGAGAGACAAACGCCAAAAAAAGGAGAGAGAGAGAGAGAGAAAAATTTCGGGTTATTTTGCACATTTTTTTTCATAACGGTGTTATTTCGCGTTTTCGCGATATAGAACTAATGTCGCGTTATTTCGCGACTCAGAATGGATATATATGTGGAATTTAAAAATAATTGATTAAAGGTTTTCCTTATTGTTCATTTTCGGCCAATTTCGCGAATTAACTACTCGCGAAAAGTCGGGGTCCCTAAATATAAAGTAAAGAAGGCCCACAATGCTCTTTGGCTGTAGGAGAGCCATTGGACTGAGGTTGGGCCTCCAACCAAGGGTGGTCAATGGCTCAACACCTCAGTAATAAGGCCCTCATATCCTATGCAGCATTGGTTTGGTGGCCTGCCCCCTCTGTAAGGGTAGTAACTGCCAGACTAAATTTACTGCAAAGACTGTCATGTTTGACAGTAACTGGAGGAGTGTGGACTACCTCACAGTCCACGTTAGAGATCTTGCTGGACCTTCCTTCTTTGTATTTGTTTGTGAACCTTTTAAGGTACACTCCCTAATTGTAACTAGACTTCAAGAGATTTTTAAATGAAGAGAAAAATCAAGTATATTTTCCAGTGATACTCGTAGTTTGTTATACATTAAACTCGTTCTGAATAAAATACAATTCTTATATGATGGACCTAGGAATCTGACAGATAAAAGGAAAACATTATCTCAGGTTCAAATGCCTTACATTTAAGTTTAATTGTTCTAAGAAGGATGGATTATCTATAAAATAGTTAACCAGTTTATAAAGTAACATTTGATCAGTAACTGCTCTTCTAATACTCAGTTTGTCAATATTAAATTCACCTGAAGGATTATGGTAGCGCATACCATCACTATATTGCTGATCTGTTATATTTCTTCCACTAAAGAAATTTAAGAAACTTTTTCTGAATTATTTCAATTTTATTTATAAGAATCTGAAAAAATGAGTTCCAAATTGGTGAAAGATGTTCTGTTTAGACCTAACATAAGTATTATACAATAAAATCAACGAAAAACATTTAACATCTTTAGAATTTCTAAATAAAAATACCAAATTTTTATGTGTATCTGTAACCATTTTATCAATGTAATTAAACGACTAGTTGTCACGTATGTTTAAACCCAGATCTGTATGCGTTGATTCAACTTACAAGCGCTTGACATTCATGCTGTACAGTGATTTACATATTTTATTACCTCTAGCCATAGTTAATACACAGCATTTATCAATATTAAAAGGAAGATCATTTAAAATACTCCATTCACATTATTATCATCATCCTGAAGTTCAGACTCATCCAAATGTCCTCAATTCTAATGTATGATTTTAAATCATCAGCAAATAAGGTACATTCGGAGTAATTTATACATAAAGGTAAGTCATTTATAAGTAAAAAAAAAAATAAAGAGAGGTCCAAGGTTCGAAACCTGAGGAACTCCTGAATTTACATCAAATGTATAGGATTGGAAACTATCATACATAACATACTGCTTTCTGTCCATTAAATGTGATGTAATTAAATTAATCATAGAAATTGAGAATCCATTTATAGCAAGTTTTGATAGAAGAAGATCATAGTTGATGCTATCAAATGCCATGGTAAAATCAGTATAAATTGTATCAACACGCAACTGACAATTTAATGAATTATCAACAAATTGAGAAAAATTCATCATATTTGTCAAAGTTGATCTTTTAGGTAGGAATCCATGTTGCTTATTATTATATAACTTTTAATGTGCATGTAGATACCATCATACAAAATTTATTCAAATATTTTAGCTGGAGCGCAGATAATAGAAATAGGTCTATAATTTTCAATTCGATTAGCATCCCCAGATTTAAAAATGGGACATACCTTATTTATTTCCACTTTTCCGGAAATGAATGATTTACCATAATTAAATTATATATTATACTTAATGGTTCCATCAGCACAATCTGTAATTATATATGGTGGAATACACTCAGATCCACTAGACTTTTTAGGTTTAAGTTTTCTTACTGCATGTTTAAATTCATTTTCACATATTCTTCCAGAATGTAAAATCTGTGACATATATGGTGCCTGTTCTTTAGGGAGCCCATACACAGCCTTTACAGGTTTATATACAGATTTAAAGAAATCCTCAAATCCATTTGCTATGTTATCATTGCCTACTAAAATATTATTACCTAAACGCATAGTATGCGACTGACCTGACTACTTAGATGATTTTACTTTTTGTAAAACTCCAAAAAGTCCTAGGATCACATTTAATTTCTTGTTCAGTGTTAATAATACATTTCTTATATGCAGAGTTAACCATTGATTTAACTTTCTTTCTTTATTTCCTTAAAAGCTAAAGCACTATTAGCACAATATTTCATGTGCCTTCTATATTCCTTTAATTTAAGAGTGTTAATATCGTAGCTAAGCCAACAAGGATATTTAGTTTTTTTTTTTTTTTTTTTTTACATTTTCGTATAGGTAAGTTGCATCAAATATTTTATAAAACATTTCAAGTGGTTCATTCACATCTCTAGAGATTCCCAATTAGTACTGTTTAACATATTAAAAAGCATCAAATAGTTGGCCTGTTTAAAATTATAAACATAATGATTAGATTTTTCTTTAATGCTTTGAATGTATTTACACTTAAAATTAATTATTAAGGAAGGGTGATAGTTATCCGCTTGAATAAGGGGTAACAATCTACAGTAAGGCCCAATACATTTGATAGCACTATATCAAAGGTTTTGCAATGGCTATTCATAATATTGTTAAATAATTTTAAATTATAAAGAGCCATAAAATTTTGTAAACATCCATAATGAGCTCCTGAATTCTCAAAAGAAAACTCAGTGCCCATCACAAGCGGCAAGTTAAAATCACCAACTAAAATTATATTATCAGAGTAAAAGTTGTGCATCTCAAATGCAATGCATATCTCTCCTTATTCTTAGCACCTCTTTTCCAGTATCTTCTTTTACTTCTTTGACTACATGCCTCAGGTTGTCTTTGATGCGTTCTTTTATTCCATCTACCTTATTTAGTTTTTCTTCGAACTTCCCAAACATTGTCTGTATTTCCACCCTCAGAGTCTGGGTTTAGTTCAATCCTGCCTCTCATTAATAACATAAATATTATGCTTCCAAGTACTAAACAATTCGTCATTATGGTTTGCTCCATTGTAGTTTTCGTAAATTTCTTTATCACAAATAGCCCTATCCTCAATTCTGTGCACAGTAAGTTCTACTCCCATTGTCATCTGTTCCGCTTTTCTTCTCAGTGACAGAGCTCCCAAACACAACCTTCTTCCTCCACTACTCACCTCACACTCTCCGCATACCTGTATTATAGGTACAGACCATAACGTTTTGGTGTAAAATTGTAAGAAACATTAATTCAAGGACTGTAAAATCGAAGTTTCACTGTAATAATAATGATAATAAAGTCAATAACTGCAAAATAATTTTATATAAAACAAAATTAGACAATTGGACCTGGGCAGGGTGGTACAGTAACCTATTCTTGGGCTTGGTTCATACTGGGTCAAACCAGGCCAAAAATTGTGAAAAGCATTAATTCAAGGACTGTAAAATTGAAGTTTAACTGTAATAATAATAATAATAATAATAATAATAATAATAATAATAATAATAATAATAATAATAATAATAAAGTCAATAACTGCAAAATAATTTTATATAAAACAAAATTAGACAGTCGGACCCAGGTAGGTGGTACAGTAACCTATTCTTGGGCTCGATTCATACTGGGTCGAGCCAGGCCAGGCCAAATCTAAGAATTTCAACCTGTGCCGACCTCCACCAGACATGGTACACTGATGGCTCCCGCTTTGGGGGCAGAATGGAGGCTGGTGCTGGGGGCACTAGGACCAGGCTTGCCATTCCCCTTGAAAATTTTGCCACTGTTTTTCAGGCAGAAATACATACGCGGTGAATGTGAAATGGTCCTGCAGACTGGTGGAGGTGGGAGAGTGGATGTAGATAAGCAGTGGCTTCTGATACTTTTTTGTAATTAAATGCACCGTTTTCTTAGAAAAAAATAGTTTTAATCCAAAAAATGTATCATCACCTTGCTGGATTACGTTAATTAAAGGTTCTTAATTTATGACTGTATTCATACAAAATTGAATGGAGGAGAACTTTTTCCTTTGGCATACTTCAATAGAATGAACAGTTTTTGTATAAATTAAATTTAAAAAGTCCATAATTTGTTGCCTCCTTAGTTCTGTTACACCTGGCAACATTGCATCAGCTGTGTTTACTTTTTTCTGATATCGGTGTAGATCATGGGAAATGTTTACTTAATCGCATGCATTTTTTTTTTAATTTTTTTTTTTTGTGTTAAAGCTACAAGTTAAGATCAGAACAATTAAAGGAGGCATGGATGATAAAAGCAACAAAAAACAAAAAAAAGGACAGAAATCTTGTCACAGAACAACATACACCATGTCGTGATTTTCAATGTCCAAATATCTTGACATGATCTTAATTTACGGAGAAACGCAGTGCAATTCTTGATCTGGTCATTGGCTCTATACTGAATGATTTCGTGCCAAGGGCAGACACATTTGTTGCCATTTGCCAGCAGGTTCCATGATACAGATAGTGTAATTCTGAGTTGTCATAATCGAGGCATATGGAACACTTCCTCTAAACTCTTATTTAAAATGTATATCCCAATGTTTTCACTTGTAAATGCTAAATGCTAGCGATGAAGGTTATGATCATTTTTTGTTTCTAAAGCTACCAAGTAAATAATGGTAGTCCATGACTGGGAGTTCATTAGGCACGAAGATAAGTGTAAATTCTGTTTACCACATTTTTTTTAAAATATTTTTATATGTCATACATACTCACTCACACAGAACATAGTTGTCCTCCGTGAACTAGTGGTACCATGCTACCTCTAGTTCCCAAGGTTGTGGCTTCAAACCCGGCGGAGGGTGATGGATTTTTTCAGGCGTAAAAATCCTTAGCATGGCTTCCTTCGGAAGGGCAGTAAAACCGGTGGTCCCGTGTTGTAGATTTCACGCCCAATATAGAATGGGACGCTAAGGACCATTGTAGTTAAAGAGCATCCATAAATAAAACTCAATTTAACACACATCATATCAGTAACGTTAGTGTTGCAAATTTCACTAACTCAAGTTTTTTTGCACTCATAAGCTTATTGTTAAATCATATTGAAGTAACCGTTGGTAAAATTGCTTCTAAAAACTTCTACACCATTTTATACAGATTACTTTTGAGAGAGAGAGAGAGAGAGAGAGAGAGAGAGACTGAAAACTGAAAAGTCGGATAAATACCAAAGTTGGTATTTAGGTTCAGCATCTTTCAAAGATGTGACATGAACATTATTAAGAAAATTCCTCCACCCCAGACTACCCTTTACATGGAACATTTCTTGAAAATTTTTATTTTCTCAAAAATGGCTCTAACGATTTTGATTAAAATATCATGTTTAATGGCAAATTAAATGTATATCTTGAATTTTCTGGGAATGCCCCAAAAGTCCTCTTCACTCTGAATGAATTTTGCATAACTGGTAAACCGTAAGAGACAAAATTTTACTACACAAAAAATGTAGATCTCGTTAAAACACACAATTTATGTCATATACATTTTTTTGTCAAGTGAACCATTTCCTAGATCTTGTTATTTATTTGAATTTTCCAGTACATATACTTTTTCTCAAATGGGAATTGGTTCATTTTTTTTTATGTCCTGGACATGCAAAGAGAATGGAATGCTCCATATAGCAACCAGCTCTTAAAAGATTTGACTCGCTTAGAGCATACCATATTCCCCTTGCACCTATAAGAAAATTAGCAGTGCAATAGTTTCTACAAATTTGTATATCGATTAACATGAAGTATATGGAGAATAAGCGTTTGTAAAAATAGTTTGTACAACAGTAGAGAAAGTCATGTGATTGTAACACATCAGATTTTTTTAGACTGGTAATTAGATGTACATGCTGGCATGAAGCACATTAGTCCCATTTTAAAATGGGTATATTAAAAATTAAATAGAAGCGTACACTTCCCAGTTAGCTAAAACTATAAACAATTTCACATAAATTTCCTTCAAGCATATTGCAGTGGAGTGTAAATTCACATTATAAATTATGCTTTCCTAAACATTTAGCAATTATTAGTATCACATTGTTAAATTCAACACACAATAATGGTGTTAAGTGTGTCATAACCTTTGGAATGCTTATTTTCATTTCAAGTTAAGCATTGCATTGTCACATAAATAACACTGCAGTATGGCATTGCATAATAATTAAAATGTATCTTTTAAACTACATACATAGGTATTATGTGTACACACACCTTAAAACTGTTTAATATCAGTAAGAATTCCATATGAGTTAGATATCTTACCATGGCATAAGCCTCTCAAAAAGAATGGGCCAGATATTCAGGCCTTTAAACATATCAAATAAAATATTTGTAATTATGTGGGAATATAAACTTTGAGATAATGTTTACATATGATGCAGTGAACAATAACCTGTCATTTTCCTGGAATTTTCTGGTGTCTTGTGCCCCACTAGAAACATAATTATGAATATTTACAACTTGTTTGGAAATTTTATAATTGGGTTTTTAGTCTCCTAAATCTTGGAACACACACTATCACTTTCACTTAACACTTCACGTGTATTTAACACACGACATATTTTTCCTCTATCTTGCCACTACTTACTGGCTCTGGTTTAATGTGTTTAGACATTAATCTGACATTACAATTTTTTTTATAGCAAATACTGTACCCTGAATTATTTAGTTACTGTTACAAAATTATTTACTTTCTTATATTGTTGACAACAATTTGTGCATTTAAGAATTTTTGTAATTACTATACATATTTACTAAAATATTCACCCTCTACACAAATATTTACATCTCTTAAATCAGACACTGTTTCACATTTTTCTTTTTGCTACATAAGTATTTGTTTTAATTATTTTTAACCCATTTTTGTTATTTTGTACTGTACATTCACAATACTCTTGGAATTATATTTACGTACTTTTACTTTAATATAGCATTATGCTTCATTTCAAATGCTGTTACAGTTATTAAGAAAATGTTATTTTCCTTTTAAAAAAAATTTAATTATGTCCAAAATTTTATTTCTCCTTTCACATGACGTACATATTTATTTAACCCTCTTACGTTCCAATACATTTCTCTGCAAGTCATCTTTAACTAACCAGCATTTACTTTACATCTCATTGCTATTTACCCTCCTGGATCAAATTGTCTGTGGCTAAACATTACTCGTAGCCATATCCTAACCTTCAAAAATTTGTTCATGAATAACCTCTTAAAGGATTCATATGATATTTCGTTCCCTGATAACATTTGAAAACAATCTAAAGTTTCCTGAACAACACATCTTTTAACAACTGTCATTCTCAATTCTTCTGCTATCATTTTAATTTGAGAATACTCTGACAAGTCTGTAATAATCTGTACTGGATTGGAGTTTTCAATTTGAACATCTTGGTACTTGTTAACTTCAGAAGTTAGTTTTTGATTATTTACAGGCAAAACTTTAACTTCTTCGTACAATTTATTTCTTTGCATTACTGACTCCTCCTGTATTTCTGATCCCTGCTCATATCTAACATTTTCTTTGAAATTCTCCTATCTCACTTGCTATTACTTCCTCATTTTCATCTCTCATTTTTGGCATACTCCTATCTAGCTTCATAACTTTCTTTTCAATTTCTTCCCTGCTTTGATCTACTTTTTGCTCTAATTTCTCATTACTCCTACCAATATCTTCCATTATTTTCCTATTCCTATTTTCCATATCTTCAATGATTTGATCTATTTTCTTTTCTATTTTCTCACTAATATTTTTCATCATTTCCATCATTTCCTTCATAATACTAGCATCAAAATGAATATTTCCTGCTATTCTGTTCTGACTTTGTTTACTAACATTTCCTCCCTCAAATCCTACATTATTTGAGCTATTTTCTGTAACCTGTATTGAATTACAGCTAACTGTTACATTATCCCCTTCCATAATTGTTTCTTCAATATTATTAGTAGCCATTGTTTTCTTTATCCTACCGCTCCTAAGGTACAATTACATTTTTTTTTACCCCCTTTTTTTTTTTTTTTTTTTTTTAGAATTAACATAACATTTTTCTAACCTTTCTGATGCTATCTGCTGATGTAGCTTTGATGTCCAGCTTTCTGCCCCTCTCTCCTAGGTTTGTATGTCGCTTCTGCGTCGTATCATGATGAATCTACGTCGTTTTGGTGTTCCGTATTTGAATACCCCTGTTGCCTTTTAATCTCGGAATTACGATGTCCAATCATCCACGTAGTCTGTCGTCCTTGTAGTTGTTTCTGAAATCTGCGTCTTGTAGATCAGTTCACTGCTCCATTCGTTCCACATCCTGGTTAATTCTGCTACTTTCCTGGTTACTTTGCCCCTTTCCTGGTCACTTTGCCCCACGTTGGGCGCCAATTTGTAGTAGTATTATTTGTAATGTTTGTGTATTTGTTAGCCCCACATTTGGGAGCCAATTTGTAAGTGTTTTTAATGTTATATTAATTTTTGTGATGTTTGTATTTATTTAACATTATTGTAGCCCCACGTTGTGGTAGCCAATTTGTAACGGTATTACTTACAAATGTTTGTGTATGTGTGTTTACTTCACGCGGGGAAGCCATCTTGTGACGTCATTCATTTGTTCGGTTTGTAGCTCCATCTGGTGTTAGCAATTTGCGGCAGTATTAGTTTTTGTTTGAAAGAATTTTAATTTTTATTTTTTATTTAATTCTGTTTCACTGTCCTCCGGCTAGCTATTATCTCTCGGTCGAACATATCTCTTGATCAGGGTGTGTAAACGGAAAGGAATCTTTTATCCAAATATAACACTGATAAAGAAATTTGTTTTACACTTTTATTGTTGAACACGTTAACTATCACATTTACACATTGATCTAGACACTCGCCAAACTGAAACTGTTATAATAACTTCTTACTGATCACTTTTAATCCACGTACTTCAACCTTTTGTATAATTAATTTTACAACACTTTAGATTTTTCATAATTCTGCTACGCGTAACTTGTGAATCTATAGCCGACGTGTAATATTTCTGCTGGACTGAAGGCGACGTGTATCATACAAAATATTTTCGATGAAATGACGGGAATGCGACGTGTAGTGTACAAAGATTTTTGATGAACTGTCGGACTTTACCTCTAACCTACTGCTTTTATACCCATACACTCCGATATGCCTAAAGATTATAACTGAACTGCAATTGGCTAATAAAACGCGCCAACATTAGCGTCTATTTTTATATCCAATGAAAATTATGAATACATATGCTCTAGGTAAATATTCCAGAAGATTCTAAACGGAAAAACGCGCCAACATTACGCAACTTCCTCGTTTCCAATAATGATAAACAGCTCACTCCCTCGCTGCATTATTGCGCGCTATTATTGACAGTTTCAGTAAGGTCGTATAAACTTACTTATCAACAATAATTACAGTCAAGAAACATCTCAAATCAATGTCACATAAAAATGCATATTCATATTACAATCATTATTTACATTTAAGTAATTTGTGATACAAATTACTGCATCACTTGCGCGCCAGTGACAAAACATCTGAATTCGATACATGGCCAACATTACTTAAATGGTTTTATAGAGCATTAGAATAATCCAAGGCGCCGCCAGTAGAAGCAGATTACTCAATGAACAAGTCGTGCCACATTGCCAAATACTCCTATCTTTAAACAGAATTATCTAGTTCACAGTGCATGTAATTACAAAGAAGTGTTTGAGATTTTTATCCATCTACATCCACTCTCCTGCCTCCCCTAATCCGCAGGACCATTTCACTTCCACCCTGTGTATGCAATCTTAGCCTGTGTAATGTTTGTTTTAGTTTGCTAGGCAGAGGCATGCAGGTATCTGCTCAGATAGCCAGGCAGCTTTGAAAGCCTTTACAGCAGTCAAAACTACATACAAATTAATTTGGCAACGCCAAAAGATGTTGGGCAGACTGTGCAGCTACCTGATCACCCTGTTTGAGTTCTTGGACATGCCGGTATTAGAGGAAATGAGATGATAGGCACGCTTGCTAAGAGGGGTGCCAGGCTTAATTTTATAGGACCCGAGTTCTTTTGTGGCATTGCTTCCAGAAGTGTCTTGTAGGAGATAAGCCAGCAACTTGAGAGGCTTATCTTGAGTTTTGGAATAAACAAACCACTGCCAGGCAAGTCCATGATTTTATTTCAGGGCCAGGCAATAAACAGAGTGCGATTCTTCTGAATGTAACTACATCTAAGCCCAGAGAGATTGTTGGCTATCTTACAGGCCACAACACCTTTGGCAGACATTTAGACCCTTTATGCAGGAAATGTGGGAGAGAATATGAAACCCCCCCAGCATATACTATACAAATTCAAAGGATTTGCTATGCATATATTTGGGCTCCTTTTTCCTGAAACCCAAGGATCTAAGAAGGGATATCAAGGAGGGAGGGAATCTAAATATCAAGGACGTGATCCATTTTGTTGGGACCATCGGATTTGATCACATGCCCAGGTTAAAAGGCACAAAGGGCTCCAAGAGTCAACATGTAGGCTTCTGAAAGAGGTACTCAAAGTTTTATCATCCTCATCATCACTGCATAAATTGAAAAAATAGTTTTTTCTGGTTATTTTTGCCTACATGTCTCCTAAAAAGATGTTGCTCTTTTGGCTCAGAAATGTGTGTTTTTTGTTTAGTATGTTTTAAGTTCGTATTAGTTAATCACATAGAATTTGAGAATACATTTGAAGCATTGATTATTACAGGCTACAGAAGGAGAATGACAATTTGCTGGGGAAGCACAGTGCCCATTCTCAGCAGTTACAAAATGAGATGATCAACTGGCCTGATAAGGTGGAGGTAAGTATATCCCTATAAGCCGTTTGTCATCTGGTGGTGCTTTGAGAGAAGACTATTTTTCTTCATTACAACCATAATAACATTCTGCATATCATCTTGAGATACAGCATTTGTAATTAGTTAAAGTCTTGATTAGTATTTACCAAAGGGGAGTTTCTGTCCATTAACAAATAAAGTAAAGTAGCTAAAACTTCACAGACTAAAGTTTTACAGACAGCTTCTATCATGTAGTGGACAGGTAACTGGCTTTTAGTCCAAGGGTTCTGGCTTTATATTCCAATCCAAGCTAGTAATTTTCCTTGAGAAAAGATAATTCCCTGTTCTATCTAGTGTCTGAAAACTATGGACATGAGAGTGGATGTGAGCATGTTTCAGAATTAAATAGCGAAAGGTAAAACACCAGCTAAGAACTAGAAATTGTGTATAGTAATTAAGTAGTAACTACATGTGGTTATGACTTTTAACCTTTCATTTGTTCATTACAAGGGACATTACTGGAAAGAATTAATTGATTTATTCTGTATATTGGGAACACGCACAATTGATAAAACTATTTTTAATGGAAAGTTCATCCTCATATTAATAGGAAATGAAATTGCATTATGTTGTTATATTCTTATGAAAGTAAGGAAAATATGTTTTTTAATCCTTTTTCACAAGGTTCTCAAAATGCTGGAAAGTTAGCAACCAGTTAGGAAGTCATGCCATATGCTTGCGTTTATGTGGAAGTATATTTGTTTGTTAGAGCATTATTTTCTCAAAAGATGGATGATCTTTTTAAAAGGTACAATTGGATAATCTGCCATGTGTGGATGCATTAATGGTCATTTTTAAATAGTATTGACTGTTTTGTGACTGCAGAAATTCACCTATTATAGGCCTGATTATGCAAACTTGTAACAAATCTAATGCTTATGTTGAAAAATTAAGATGTGCTGTTGATTAGTTTCCAGCTGATAGTAATCATGGTAATTGTATTTCTCATTTGCAACAAAATATTAGTCAAACATCTGCTATAAAACTGTTTTTTCATTAGATTAGCTGATTTGTTGCCTATTAACTTGTATTACATAACATAAAACGACATTATACATTGTTTACATTATAAAACACAAATGTAATGCTTAAAAAGCTTCCAAAGCAGTTTTATTTTGTTACATGAAGATGATGGTGGTGATAGTGATGACAACAAGGAATGTTAATTGCTTAGCATAGAATGATCTGATATTTTTATTTTTACACTATAGTTTCTTAATCTGGCACGAAAAAAGATAGGTTATGTTTAGGTAATATTGTATTCATTACTACCTTTTATTAAATATATATAAAAAAAACTTCTAAGACATTAAATGCAGTTCTTAAAGAGCTTAAAAGTGACAGTTGTATTGTTTCGATTGAATATTGAAAAAAGTTAGGTATAAAAACATAAATATTATAATACATTTAACGTGCATCAAAATGATCCTCACAACAATACATTGTAGGTTTCTCCAAGATATGGTAATTTCTTTGTCATGGCAAAATGCTTTTTTTCCTAATTTCAGTTGTTGTTTTTTTTTGGGGGGGGGCAGGGGCATGTGAACAGTGAATTTGCTGTAAGTATGTGAAGCATTGGTACACAGAGGAATTATACATGGTTTGTAACCTTTCTGCTTCAAAATCTGGCCAGAATACATGTTAATCTTGAAACAAAAACATTTTGCTACGTATTATGTTACACAAAAACTGCGCTTAACTGCAATAAAGGTGGAATAAACACAGTATATCACAGTTTCACATAGCACAGCGGTTTATTATTTCTGCTAGTAGTGCCATATAGACAATGTCAGACCAATAAGGATGCATTATTGCCTCATGTGACCTCTTTGCAGACTAAATTGTAATTTAATTATACATATTTAGAGGTATTAGTTTTTACTTACTGATATTATTTTCAGATTTCACATGAAATTTAAAATCAGTATAGTTCATAGATAGATATTTTTTTTCTTGTAGAGCTTATAAGCAATAACATTTTTGTAATTTTCTCAATTCTTAGAATACAAAATCTAAAATTACATAACATTTGCACTATTAATACTATTTAAATTAAAAAACTTTTCTAACTATTTCACGTTGAAGAATTGCTTGCTACTTTTACCCCGTACAGACAACATGCTGGCCATATTAGTTGATTGAAAAACCAATTTCCTCTTATATGTAATGAGTTACCATCAGTGCCGGCTCATGTTGCCTATATCTAGGGGGGCTGCACTGATTATTGGAATTTTAGCTTACCTTAGTTATTTGAAGATGAATTGCATATGGCGATCTTTCTTTGTAGCAAACTTATTAACCACTCTCTCGTTCAAATTCGGGATGTTTTCTATCATTTCCTTTTCTATGGACAACAAGCAAATGCAGTTAGTCTATCTTCTCCAATAGTGTTCCTAAGGAATGTTTTAATTGTTTTCAGTGTAGAGAAACAGCGTTCAGATTCACTTATTGTTAAAGGCAGAGTAATGGCTGTTTTCAAAAGTTTTAACACTTAGAAAAAGTGGAAGAAAGATTATTAGCTCTAAGATATTGAAGCAATTTTACAGGACCACCAATATTCCTGAATTCTTCTCTTGAATAGATGACTGAAAGTTCTGTATGTAGTTTGTCCTTATCAAACACTGGAAACAGTTTTACGCATTCACTGAACGCATTTTCTGGAAATATTGAATTAAATTGCTCAAACTGTGATTCTTGTAGCAGGGAAGACACAGAAAGATGTTCTCTAAACTGGAAGCGGAGATTCAATTGAGACAGTATGACATCACATACTTCTTTGGCTGCTGCTGCTCTGGTTCTGTGTGTTTGAAACACATTTTCTTTTGTGTAGGTTTTCTGCTGCCAAATCACAGGACTCCACTGTGTTTCTTACTTTTATAATTTCAGCAGTGAAAGTAGATATGTACACTTGAACTTTGGCAACATCTATGTGGTGATTCTGTAGTTGATAGTACAGTATTTCTACATGAGGCATAACTAAGTGGAAAAATTAAGCCAGATACAAAACTCATTAGTTTCAAGATACCCCAATATAGCAGATACCTCATTTATTGTCACACTGCTTGAAGTCTCTGATTCTGACAAAATTTGAAAACATTCTTTCAATGCCTCCTCCTTTTCGTAAACAACATTTACAGTCCTGGATTTATAGTTGCACCTCGTTGATCCACCACTGGGTATTCTCTTCCTAACACGCGAATCTAACACTGATGATCGGTGTGGAAAGCGGGAAAAGAAGGCGGGTATAGCAGAAAGATTTGAAAAGAAAATCCTAGCTTTTGTGTTTTGCCTGGCAGCTCTCTCCATTATCAGATTTAATTGATGTGCTAAGCAATCTGAAGTACGCATTAGGGTACACATCTGTAACTTTAACTTGCACTCCATTGATAGCCCCGCTCATTATTGCTGCACCATCAAAACTTTGGCCTATCAGCTTCTTCTTATTATCTTTTAATATATTGCCAAGCTCAGAAATTACAACTTCTGCAATTGCATCGGAATTTTACCCATTTGGAATAAAAAAATCCAGAATCGCTCAACAAGACTACCTAAGGCATTACAATACCTTAAGACTATTACAAGCTGGAACATGTCAACAATATCTGTAGTTTCGTCGGCCATAATAGATACATAGTGTGCTGCTTCCATTTCTTCTAAGATGTTTTCTTTACAAACTTCAAGAATGCACTGAAGTAACTCATTTTTGTATTGTCTGAGAAGTTCCTTTAAAAAATGAATTGTTAAGATGGCACTTAAATAGAGAATCAATTTCTGCTGTATAATTAATCAACTTCCTGAACACCCCTTGATTTTGCGACCCTTCATGCTCTTCATGTCCTCGTGGGGGTAGCTCATGATAACCGCAAAATTTCACACAGTTAATTATCTTTATAAGAGTATCCCTATTTTTTGGACTTGATCGTTGTGACAATCTATTGATTCCTTATAGGCTTGGCTTAAACATGCCTGTACATTTACTGACCCAAGTGTAGCAAACTTAAGCATGTTATTAACATGGTTTTTGTACATTTCATGTTTATGACATTTTTCATATAGTCTCTTCAAGTATCCCCTTTTGAACCCATGCAATGTTGGCTGCATCGTCTTTAATTCCAAATAAAAGACAAGGAAAACAGAAAAGGGAATTGCTGACTTCACAGCCACATATCTGCTCATATTTTGCGTAAATTTCAGGACTGAAACATCTACTATATTGTTTTGGCGGCTTGTTGCAGTTTGAATAATATTTTAACACAGGAGTCGGTCATCCACGCACTTTAATGTCACATTTCTCTTGCAGTGTTAAAGCGCCAAAACGAAGCGACTTTAAATACTCGACTGAATTACTCATTGTTACAAGCACACCATTGACACCAGTATATAAAATCACATTTGATTGTACTTTACTGCCAGGAAACAAAAATATATTTGAAAATATTCACAAACAGACTGATTTCATGAAAACCTGCACGAAATTGCACTTAACACCGCTTTTGGGACTGCAAACATTGCAGTCCAGTGAGTTCACTAAACGGTGAGATGCGCCATAAGCCAACATGTGTTGCAGGCCTACCAGAGAGGGAAATGGAAACAATACGCATGTTAGCGAGTTGTACTGGCAGTCCTCTGATGGAGAAGCGGCTTCACATATGAACTTGCCGTGCAGCCTGATATGAACAAGTTATAATGAATTACAATATATATATATATAGATGTAATCTATTCAGTTTAGGCAATTAAGGCAACAACATTAAATTTGCTCTGGGGAGGGGGCTGCAGTCCTGCAGCCCCCCTTTATCGGCCGCCACTGGTTACTATAGCATTGTTTTTAAAGTAATAGCTACTGACCTCAATATAATGAAAAATAATGAAAACGAAACTGTTGCTGCACTTATCACATTTCTTACAAGAGTTATTAATTATCAAAAATTATGCCATATGACTCCAATATAATTTTTCTTTTCTGACCTTCCACAAAGTAAGTCACTTCTTAGTATTTGTAAAACAGTTTACCTCTGTAGTTGTAAAATTAAATTCTCATAAGGTATTAAACATTAACACTGTAAGAATGTACTTATTTCCTGAAAATGGCAATCGGAGTTCAAGAGAAGTATAAAAAACATTCCCTACAAATACAGGGTGAAATTAAATGATGGACCCATTTTATAAAATTTGTATTTATTAAAGTAAAAATCCAACATGAACCATCTTTATACCAATAAACAGAGGAATTTTCAAAGTTTTGTTTAATACATTATAAATGTTCAATGTGTCCACTGTTTGCTGCACGACAAACATCTACGCGATAGCCGAACTCATCCCACACACGAGCAAGCGTATCTTCTGTTATTGAGTGCACGGCAACAGTGATACGGTTCTGCAGCTTGTCCAGAGTTGTAGGTAGAGGCGGGACGTAAACAGCTTCCATAACATAAACCCATAAGAAATAGTCACATAGGGTGAGATTAGGAGATCTAGGTGGCCAGAAGTGTAGAGCCAGGGATTCATTCAAAAAGTCGTACATCGCTGTGCCAATGGGGCAGAGCTCCATCCTGTTGGAAAAGAGGTTCTGTGAATCTTCCATAATTTGAGGGAACAACCATTGTTCCAACATGTCCAGCTACGTTATTCCAGTTAAAGTTTTTTCCACAAAGAAAAATGGTCCATAAACCTTTGTACGGGATAAGGCACAGAAACACGTTTACCTTTGGTGAGTCTCTTTCATGTTGCAATGTTGAATGTGGATTTTGCAAACCCCATATGCGAACATTGTGTCTGTTGACTTTTCCACTAAGGTGGAAAGTCGCTTCATCGCTAAAAATGATACGCTGTAGAAACGCATCATCCTCCATCATTCCTAGCACAAAACCACAAAATTTGAGACGCTTCTCTTTGTCTTTAGGTTTAAGAGCCTGCACAAGTTGTAATAAGTAGGGTTTGTACAGCAAACACCGTCTCAGAACTTTCCATACAGTATTCCAAGTTCTCTACTAGCTCTATGGGTAGACTTACATGGACTGCGAACAAAACTGTCTTCAATCTGTCTGATGTCCTCCCCTGACACACGTGGTCGGTCTGTGTTTTTTCCTTTATACACACTTCCAGTCTGTTTAAATTGCGTAAACCAATGGCTAATGCTTTTTCTAATTGGTGATTCAATACTGAGTTTGCTACGAAATGCCCGCTGCACTACAATTTGCGACTCACTTTTTGTGAACTGAATAACACAGAAAACCTTGTGCTCCACAGTAGCCATCTCACTATGTACTGACAGTGAAACGCAATGGAGGCCTATTGTGCGAGCACTCTACCAACCGCTTCTAAAACCATCACCGCCCGCCAAAAAAAATGTTGAAACTTCCTCTTTTCATTGTTATACAGATTGTTCATGTTAGATTTGTGCTTTAATAAATACAAATTTTATAAAATGGGTCCATCATTTAAACTCACTCTGTATATCCTTTGTTTATGATTTAATGTAAAGTTATAAGGATCATCTAAAATGTTACATTATATGAAAATAATACTATTTATTATTAATTATTATTAGTTGTGTATTGTTAATGCATATACTTTATACATATATTCACTTTTACTGTAACATACCATCAGTTTTTTAAATAAAACCAAATAAATAGCATTTTTGTAATTTTGAAAATTATTGCATGGTTAATCCTCAAACTGTATGAGCTATCCATGAATAACAAATTTACTGCATTTGCAACTTCTTGTCAGTAAACTGAAACATCCTCTTCTCAAATCTGAAGTTATTAATCAGCAACACATTAATTAAGCTCCACATATCCTTTCTTAAACATTTTTCTGCAGGGTGTGTCTTGCAATATCTTATTGACTGCATTTTAACTGCTTGATTTATTGAAAACCAATCAAACTTTGGCCTAGTTATATAACATCTAGCTACCTTATTCTGATTACATAGTAATTTTATAGGAGTTGCAAGAACTACTGTTGAAGTTCCATGAAGAGCTTATAGCAACCAAGGTAGCTAAGGAAACTATGGAGGAGCGAGAGCAAATGCTGAGGTGTGAGGTGCAGCTACTACGAGACCAAATGAGTGGTGAGCATGAAGAGCGAATTAGCATGGAGGATAATCTCACACAGGAATTGCATCATCTCAGGTAACTACTTCATAATTCTGATTTCTTTATATATAAAGTTGTACAGTTAACATCCAGTTTTGCATATTATCTTCCAATGTATTTTTATTGTGATAAACTATAAATGAGGTAAGTGAATCGTAAGAAAATGTGATACTACAAAACTTTGCTTGCAACATCAACAGCACTAGCTGTAATAGCTGCCTTAATTATACTTTAAAAGTGTTTTTCATCATTGATTTGCATAATTAACAGTGGAACACCAGCATTATGAGTTTATCCTGAGAATGTAAGTTTTTATTGAGTTGGAAGAACAGAAAATTAAGTATTAAAATGGAAAAATTGCAATTTTCAATTGAAGGTTTTAGTATGATCCAATAACTTTAATGCTGCTAGTAGATTTATATATGTATCTGACATAATGTTAAAATAACATTGTTATTTACAGAAATAAAGTATTTTATTTTAATTTGAGAATAATTTTTCATGTTAAGCAAGTGATTCAGTTTTTTTTAATGAACAGCTCTTTTTTACTTTCTCTACTACATATAGTAAGTAGGGGAAGTATTGTATTCCACCCAAACATTTGATACCGAGATTTCACCGGAAGTACATGCTTTGAGGTGTCCTGAATCCAATAAAGCATTTTTGGAAACATGTCTGTGTGTCTGTCTGTGAACAGTATAACTCAACCGAAAAGTCGGATAAATAGTAAACTTGGTATTTGAGTTTAATATTTTCCAAGGATGCAGCACAAAGTCCCCCATCCCAGACTTCCCTTTACATGGAACATTTTTCAAAAATTTTGATTCTCCCAAAAATGGCTCTTAATGATTTTGATTAAAATATCATATTTTTAAGATATTTTCATGGAAATGAAATAAATGTGTATCTTTTCTGGGAATGTCCCAAAGGTCCTCTTCATTTTGATGACTTTTGCATAACTGGTAAACCATAACAGATAGACAAAATTTTACTGCACAAAAAATGTAGATCTTGTTAAAACACACAATTTATGTCACATACATTTTTTTGTCAAGTGAGCCATTTCCGAGATATTCCTTGTAATTTGTTTGAATTTCCAATACTTACACTTTTTCTCAAATGGGAATTTGGCTTTTTATATATATATATTTTTTTTTTTTTTTTTTTTATATGTCCTGGACATGCAAACAGAATGGAATGCTCCACATAGCAACCAACTCTTAAAATATTTGACTATCGCTTAAAGCCTACCATATTCCCCTTGCACCTACAAGAAAATTAGCAATGAGATTAACATGAAGTAGATGTAGCATTTGTAATTGTACAACAGTAGAGAAAGTCATGTGAGTCCAACACATCAGATTTTTATGTCTTGGCAATTACATTGTTCATTATCATCCTTCAGTATGTTTTGGGGAGCATACCTGTCATTGGTCAAGGAGTTCATTAAACTTAGCCGGGAGAATTATATGCACGCCTATACACACACGCACGCACAGTGTTTAAAAAAAAAGTATTCCATATTTTAAGAGGTGGTAGTATGGACCAAAACAAGAAAAAATTGTCCAGTAAACATGGGCTTTAAAATGCATACCGTAAGAACTATGAGCACTTGTTCATTTTCGCTACTGTGAAACATTATCTCTTTTACTGCAAGCTGTTTGCTATTACTTCCAATTTCTATTACTTCTGCTTAAATATTTTTCTGGAATTCCATCTTTCCCAAGGCGTATGGCAATTGTACATTTTAGATTTGACAGTACTTTTGTACATGTTTTATACATTGAAATGCTCTGTCCTTTAACAAGATAATTTAAAATGAGGTATTCTAGTGCATGCATACACAACATTACATTAACAATATGATCCACTGCCTTGAGCTTCAATGATCCAGCATATGTACCAGGACTAGATGGACACAATTGATGAATTATTGCATTGAGCAGAATAAAAACTTACCATAGCCAGGTATGATGCCAGGAAGGAGCTCATAAATTGCAGGCATTTGAACAAAATCAGATTTGAGATTTAATCACGCTTCATGGGAAATGCTAATAATTGTTGATCTTAGAGCTACGGTATTTTGAAAATTTGTGTGCACATTTCACTAATTGCTTTAAAAATTCTGCATTGTTTGCAAGATCTTGCCAAATTTGCTACTTTTGCATTGTTTCCTGAGTTCGGATCCAATATAAAAACACTTTAAGAAGTGTAATAAGCATAATTATACAGTGCGATCAGCTTGGTTTTGGGCTGGGCAGCACATGCATTTATCAAAGTGGTACCTAGAATGAGTGTCATTCTAGCGATAGCATGCACAGTGTCCAATTTCTATATTCTTTCATAATGTTAATAATTGCGTCTGTTATGTTCTCCTGCAGTCCCTCTACAGTGTGAGAACTATTTCTGTAGACCCTATTTTTTTAAGGTTTTCCACAAAAAAATAAGGCACATAAGATACAGGGGAACAGGATGCCACAATCCTTTAGAAATAATCCTGTCAACAAAAACATTTTTTATGTCCTGTAAGGAATAATGGACAATATGGGCAGTTGCAGATTCTTGTTGGAAGAAATGTTTCTCTCATCATCTGACAACATTTGAAAAAACTGAGCATGTTTGTATGGTGTCTGTTTCCATTTGCTGTATCAGTAAAAAAGATGGGCCCTATTATTTGTGTTGTGGTTACAGTATACCATATGCCTACTTTTGGGTCATGTAGTGGAACTTCATGAATTAATTGGGGATTCCCTGTGTTCCAATATCTAATATTCTGTGAAGAAACATGACCATATAAAGGAAATCATGCCTTGTCAGAAAAAATTATCAAATGTGGATCAACAATGCCATCAGCAGCGTTCTGCAAAGGCCAATTACTGAAGGTCACTGGTTTTTCATGGTCAAGAAGCCATAATGCTTGCATGATTGTCACTACAGACAGAGGCTTTTGAAACATCAACTTGCTGCACAACACATCATAGGGCTTTCTTTGGAGAGTGTTCAAACAATGCACAGATTTTGCAAAGTTTTTCCTCCATCAGAACTCTTCATTTCTGCTAAGGATGTTTGGCATTTAGCAATCTCGTTCTTTCTTAATAAGAAGCCTTACAGTTTTTCTAACTGGAATTGGAGCACCTGAAATTGGCTACACACCTGTCTACACGATTCGGTTTTTACATACATGTGATACATAAGAACTCTTTGTTCAACCATGAACTTTTCAGTTGGCATTGCAAGAGAGTAATAATTCACACAAGCCCTTAATGTTAATATTCTTGTAAACACCTAACATAACCCAATGAAGCACATCCCTTTAGGTCCCTTCAGCGCGATTAAGCAAATAACTGAAAGAAATCAGGCCTCCCTTGCTATAAACCGGTTTTACAAATACATATATGGACAGGTGTGGCCTTGCCCAACACGAGCTGACCACACTGTACATTAACAAGATGTTTTCACAAAATTTTATGGCTGCATATTATTTCATTCTCTATATAAATTAATTGCATCAACAATTCTAACAAGGGATCCCAGCTCGAATGGCTAAATCTGAATTGGAAATCCGTTTAAAATATAATGTATCAATTCAAATAGCTATTAATGCCATTCATCTGTAAAATCACGTGAGTTGCCACTAGCATCATCAGAAGGTCAGTATACTAGCCTCGCTCCGTAGTAGCTGTACAAACAGTAAGAGCAAGACTACTAAAGTGTTAGGGAGTGCAGTGCACATAGAATGACAGACATGAGTAAGCTTAATCGAATTAATCCTGTGAATGTGTAGAACCTGCTGCGGGACAAGGTACATTGAATTTACACACCAGGTAATGAGGAGTAGTTGGAGTAGAGGATGAGCCTTTTGCATGCATGTTACATGACTCATACTACAAAATACTAAGGGTATTTAATTTTGAATTTACAGAAAACCAACTCACACAGAAAATTATATTAAAAACAATAGCTACAATCCTACAAGCCACAAACATGCAATTTTAAATAGTATTACAAACAGGTTAGCACATATACCATTGGAGAAAGAGGAATATCAGAAAGAATACCAACACATTATCCACATAACCACTATGAATGGATACCAGAAAAAAACAATAGATAAGAAGATAAAAAAGTTTGAAAGACAGAAATACATCCAACAAATAACTACTTTACTCAGACAACAAAAACCACAAGCATATAGGAAATTCACTTATCACCCTTGGACACATCATAAATTTCAAAGGATTTTCAAGAAATACATCACCCTGTCTCCACACAATAACCACAATATACAGAAACTACTATACAACAGAACAAAAGATCCTTTCCCCAACGATAAATCAGCTGGTATATATCAAATTGTTTGTAATGACTGTAACCTGGTATACTTAGGAAGAACCAAAAGAAATCTTGAAATAAGACTTCGTAGTGGTTGGTTTGTTAGCCCCACGTTGGACGCCAATTTGAAGTAGAATATTTGTTAGTAGTTGGAAGATGCTTCATGTTTATATGCACAACGTATGGGAGCCAATTTGTCGTGGTCACTTCGTGTTATCTTATTTCTGAGCACCTGTTATTGTTTTACTACTTTGAATGTTGGGTTCATTGTCCTCCGGCTAGCTATTGTTTCTCGGTCGAGCACATCTCTTGAACAAGGTGTGTAAACGGAAAGGATTTGTTACTCAAAGATAACACTGATAAAAGAATTTGTTTTTACACTTTTATTACCGTCACAATTAATTAAGTTCACATATTGACTCTTGATACACGCCAGACTGAAACTGTTATATTTTCTAATATCACTATAATCACTTATTTACTGCACATTATTAATTCACGTGTTCACATTTATAAATAACTTTACGACGCGAGAGATTCTGTAGAATTGCGACGTGTAACTCACGAACGATTCTGATGAACTAAGCGACGTTTAACTTCTGAATGATTTTGTTGGACTCAGCGACGTGTAACGTGTGGATGATTTTGTTGAACTGGACAATACTTGCCTCTGGCTTTAGCTTTTTATACTCTCACACCCCGATATGCCTAAAGATTATAACCGAGCTGCTATTGGTTAATAAAATGCGCCAACATTAGCGTCTATTTTTATATCCAATCAAAAACTATGAAAACATATGTTCTAGGGAAGAAATTCCCTCCATTTCTAAGAAAAGCGCGCTAATCTGACGTCATTTGCTTGTCTCTAATAATTGATAAACAACTCACCCCCTCGCTCATTGTTGCCCGCTCTTATTGTCAGTTTCAGTGAGGCCATGTAAACTTATTTCCTAATAATGCTTATAATTAACAAACATCTCAAATCAATGTCATACAATAATGCTTATTTACACTACAATCACTCTGGCATTTACATTATTGTGATACAAATTACTGCCACAACTTAAAGAGAATATGAGATGCAATTACCAAAAGCAGCCAGATAAATCAGCAGTAGCACATCATTTCTGGTCTTCAAACCATGATATCGCTCCGAACATAAAACTCTTAAAACCGATCAACAGCAGCAATGAATTGGAAATCTGGGAAAAAATAGATATTGTCAAACACAGGAATCACCTAATGAATTTCGAACTGCCGCCACCCAGCAGCCTTTGGAGGTTCATCAGCCCAGCACCAGAGAACACCACTAGCCACACACATTCCCCAGACAATAACCGGCAAACTCAGTTGAAAACATGCTGACAAGGGAGCAAACCGTCTCCCGAAACGCGTTCAAGTAAGAACATTTTAGTGATATGGTGTAACAACCTTCAACTCTCTTTATTTTAATATACTATGGGTACTTAACAGAAATACATACTGACACTTTGGATAAGAACAGTGATTGTGAATCTAATGACGGAGAAGAAATAATACATGGGTATGATAGATCAGTTCTGAAACATCATCCCCCACAAATGAAGGAACTGCAAGTCAGAGTGAATGCGCACCTTCATCCCCTAAAATATCAGATGTGTATTGTGTGTTGATGAGCTAACATTGGACAATATATGAAGATATTTTAATCGTGGTTACAATTCGTTCAGGAAGCTAATGAACCATTATAGCTGCATTTGGTCGAAATCCAACTGCAAGGTCATTTTAGATCATGTGATGTGCAAAAGGCAAGACCCAGGCCACTTCAAGAGAAACAAAACATCCAAATTGAAGGCTGTAAAAGCATAGATTGACAGAGAGACTATGGATCAGTAATTCATTCAAACATGGGCTGTGGATGTTGCTAGAGTAGTTGCTCTGAGCAATTTTAAAGCTTTTTGTACTTCGTCAGTAGCTTCAAAGCAGAATATAACATTTCGTCCAGACATATCACTGTTCATTGCTCACAAAGACATTGAAGAAGACCATATTATTAGGCAGAGAGCAAGAAACGTTCGTTGCAGATGTGAACATATTCATTAAAGAAAATAGCATAATTAGGGTAGCATGTGGAGTAATGACCAGAGCCAATTTTTTTTTATGAATTATTGTCCTCTTCAACATTATCCCACAGAGGTGAAAAATCAATAGCTATGTGGTGCAATCTGTTCATAGCTCCTTACACAGTTACACAATAGATAGGACTGTGTCTGTGGATGTTAGAGTGAGCATGTTCTTCATTTGTTTGCAGTAAACACAGAGGACATTTGGTCCACAGGTTACAAAGAATTTAGCAGCAATGTGTCCACAGAATATCCATGTTGAAGTGAGTAAAAATGGAAAAATGACCAAAGAGCACATGAAATGGTATTTACATTTGGTCGTCGGTGAATAAGTTGGTGAGAAAAGTCTATTACTTTGTCATTCTTGGTCAGGACACAAAGATTACAGCCTGATAGAAGAAGTTATTCCAACAAGGAATGTTATTCTAACATTAAAAATACTACCACCAAAGACAACCAAATGCTGCCAGCCAATTATTTTTTAGACAGTACAAATTCTATGCCAGATGTCTTGTTGATTTTGTATGCTTGCAAATTAACAAACTTCAGGTCACATTGCATTATCAATATTTATCATCCGCCTTCACTCTTTCATTTACAACCAGCTTTCTGCCTGAGGTACAGACCTGTGTTAACATATGCATGGCAAACATCTGGTTACGAAGTTAATATTCCTTTTGCATCATTCCATAATGTAATCACATGGCTTTTGATATTGCACTATTGCAGTGCAGATACAACGAAGACGATGTGGCATGTCCACACATAGCCCTTGTCAAGTGTGTATGCTGTTCTATTCCACTGAGTTTTTATCACTTCATTGAAATGCCACATTTGCACTTTGATGACGAATAAGGGAAGAAAATACCACAACATGGCAAGTTCTAGTTTGGGAAATATGGACAGGTACATACTGCATGTGTTCTGTTTCAAGCAGAATAATGCCAATAATGCCTTGGTTGTGTATTTTGTGGATCTGTTTGTCATAGTTCCTTGTTATATGTTATTGCTTCTGCAGCTACTTGGTGCTTCTCCAGTCTTTAGGTTTCTTATTTTTACTTTCTCTACTACGTATAGTAAGTAGGGGGATAATTCTGTGTGACAACTCTATTTATTATGGCGACCGCACGCAGAGCTTTATTGAAGTACCAACATCAGAACATATTATTCGCAGCATGCCAGCCGCTACCAACGTAATATTTAACATCTCTAGACGTTAAACAAATGTGGAACACACACACATTTATGTTGAAATGTCCATGATATCTTGAAATGCGCATTTCAAGTAAGAGAAAACCTGCATTACCAATGGATGTCACACGCAATGAAGACACGCTTAAAGTAACCAATGCGTGTTTTCTGTAAGGGGAAATAAAAAGTGAAATCTGCATAAACATGCGTATAATGCACATAAATATATGCGGATTGTGTGCGAAAACACAAAAATGAAAAAAGCAATGATGCCATAAAACAAAGCACATAGCTGAAGCTAAACATAAATAAAGTTTAAAGCAAAGCATACGTAAACTACACAATAAATATGTATGAAATTTTGGGAAAGTCTGCAATATATGAAGTTTAGAATTGTAAATTTTTTAAAATTCATTTTTTCTCATTCATTATTCTACCACGTACCTAGTAGGTAGAGGAGGTATTGCATTCCACCCAAAAATTCAAAACTGAGATTTCACCAGAAATACGTGTTTTGAGACACCTTGAATGAAAAGAAAAAGGATTTTTACTTAGTCTACTACATACCTAGTAGCCAGAGGAGGTATTTCATTTCACACAAAATATTCGATACCGAGATTTCACTGGAAATACACGTTTTGAGGCCCTATGAATCCAAGAAATGCATTTTCAGAAAGTAAAGTGATGAATACCTTCTCTATCTCGTTAAACAAGCAGGGAACACACAAGTGATGTTGAAATGTGCATATGATGTTTTGTACATGCGTAAAATAAGTAATGCATGTTTTCTATAAGTGTAAATAAAAAGTGAAATATGCATAAGCATGAGTATAACGCACAGAAATATGCGCGGATTATGTTCAAAAACAAAAAATGAAATGCAATAAAACACGTAGATGAAGCCAAACATATATAATGTTTAAAGCAAAGCATACGTAAAGTCTGGCAAGAAAAATAGAAAAATTTATATTTTTTTCATTGTTTCCTTATTCTACAGCATATGCCTTAGGTAGAAGTATTGTATTTCACACAAATACATGTTTTGGGACCCCTAAATAAAAAAAAAAAACAGTTACTTATTCTACGACGTACCTAAAAAGGTAGAGGAGGTATTGCATTCCACGCAAAATTTGATACTGAGATTTCAACGGAAATACATGTTTTGAGGCCCCCTGAATGAAAGAAAAATAACTTTTACTTATTCTACCATGTGCCTAGTAGATAGAGTAGATAGTGCATTCCACACAAAAATGTGATACAGAGCTTTCAATGGAAATACATATTTTGAGGTCCCTGAATAAAAAATCACTTTATATTATTCTACCATGCACCTAAAAAGGTAGAGGAGGTATTGTATACCACACAAAAATTTGATATCGATTTCACCGGAAACGTATGTTTTGAGGCACCGTAAAAGCATTTTTACCTTCGTACCTTAGGTAGAGAGAAGGTATTCGTCAGTTTTGCTATCTAAAAATGCATTTCTTGGATTCAATGGGCTTCAAAACATGTATTTTCGGTGAAATCTTGGTAAAGAATTTTTGTGTGGAATGCAATACCTTGTCTACCTACTAGGTACGTGGTAGAATAATGAATGAGAAAAAGATTAGGTAAAAATGAATTTTAAAAAATTGACAATTCTAAACTTCATATATTGCAGACTTTCCCAAAATTTCATACATATTTATTGTGTAGTTTACGTATGCTTTGCTTTAAAAATTATTTGTTTGGCTCCATCTATGTGTTCTGTTTTACGGCATCATTGCTTTTCATTTTTGTGTTTTTGCTCACAATCTGCACATATTTATGTGCATTATACCCATGTTTATGCAGATTTCACTTTTTATTTCCCCTTACAGAAAACACGCATTGGTTACTTTACGCGTGTCTTCATTGCGTGTGACATCCATTGGTTATCCAGATTCTTTTATTTGAAATGCGCTTTTCAAAATATCATGGACATTTCAACATAATTGGTGTGCTTTTGTGCGTGTGTATGTTCGTTTGACACCTAGCGATGTTAAATATTATGTTGGTAGCGGCTGACATGCCGCAAATATACAGTTCTGACGTTGGCACTTCAATAAAGCTCTGCGTGCGGCCGCCAGAGTAAATAGAGTCGTCACACAGAATTACCAGTAGGGGAAGTATTGCATTCCACCCAAAAATTTGATACTGAAATTTCACCGGAAATCTCCTGAATCCAAAAAAAGGCTTTTTGGTAACATGTCCATATGTGTGTGGGTGGGGGTGTGCGTGCGTGTGTGTGTGTGGGTGTGAGAGAGAGAGAGAGAACAGCATAACTCAGAAACGAACAGTCGGATAAACACCAAACTTGGTATTTAGGTTCAGTATCTTCCAGAGATGCGACACAAAGGTTTTTAAGAAAATTCCCCTACCCCAGATTACCCTTCACATGGTACATTTTCAAAAATTTTAATTTTCTCAAAAATAGCTCTAACAATTTTTATTAAATATTATATATTTAAGATACTTTCATGGCAAATAAAATATATATCTTAAATACACATTTTATGTCATAAGCATATTTTTTTGTTGAGTGAATCATTTTCGAGATATTGCTTGTTATTCCCTTAAATTTTCCGATACTTATACTTTTTCTCAAATGGGAATTCGTTATTCATTTTTTTTTTTTTTTTTTTTTTTTTTGTCCTGGTAATGCGAAGAGAATGGAATAGTCCACATAACAACCATCTCTTAAAATATTTGACTATCGCTTAAAGCCTACCAATTCCCCTTGCCTCTATAAGAAAATTAGCAATAAGATTAACATCTCGATTAACATGAAGCATATGGAGAAGAAGCATTTGTAAAAATAGTTTGTACAAGAGTAGAGAAAATCATGTGAGTGTAACACATCAGTTTTTTCAATCATGTGCCTGTTCTACCAACTATCAAGGTTATTTATCTGTAAAACTTCGTAGTTGTGCATAATCATCTGTATAGCTATAACAGCGAGGCTGGCACTCTGACCTTCGCGCTTGCGGTCACATACATAGTTTTACAGATGAATGGCATTAATAGTTATTTGAACTGGAGCAGCATTATATTTTAATTGCATTTCTGCCGGATTAAGCCATTCAAGCTGGAGTATAATCCTTTGTAAGAAATAAAGAATAAAAGGAGCACAAAAAGCTAAATTTAAAGAAAACTAGTCATTAATACTCAGTCAAAAGTACTGCAAAACTATTCTTAACCTCTGCCTTCATTTTAATCACTGCGCTTTCAGCAGAGGTAAATCATTTTTTTTTAGTGATAGCAATTAAGGTTATGCAACTAAACTTCTAGTTTGCCTCTCCATAATAACAGCACTTGAGGCCAACACCAAAAAGTGCCATATTTTGGTGAGTGAGATGGTGAATCATTCAGAAGAATCAAGCTGATTATTATACCTCTTGTTCAGTAGAATTCAGGACCACAGTAGATAAAATATTTACACTTCAGCATTCATACAAATTAGCATAAGTTTATGACCATAGCATGTCATGTGGTAATACTACTGCCAAAGATGACAATGAAAAGAAAGAAATTATTTCTAAGAAAAAAATCTATTTAACTCTATGCAGAAAAAAGATAGTGACAAGACTATGAATGTTAATGATTGAGGCATAAAAGCAAAACATCTTTTTATTTGGGATCAATAACCAGAACCATAAGGAACAAATGATAGCAAGAGAGAATAGAAGCAGTGCATCAAGATTCCCCTTTAAATATGTTATGTGCTAACAAGCTAGAATTATTTCTGTGAATTTCAAAATAATTAAAAAGAAGAAGGCAGAAGGAGTAAGTGAAATATACGGTTTGTTAACACTTTTTGTATTTATTCCACCTGCAAGGAAAGAAAGAAAAAGCAATTTTAATTGTGATTGTGCACTGAGTATCCATTTACATGTCCAGTTTACAAGGAGATATCCACTCTTTACCATATTAGTGTTTGTGAGCAATTTAGAAAATAAATTTAGGGAAATTCTAGTGTAGCAATCTATGTTATAAAGTCCATTTTAGAGGCCACTATAAGGTTAAATTAAGAAAATCAAGCTCATATAATGTTTGATACAATAGAATCTTAACTGTTTACAGATCTCAGCTACATGTTTATGAAAAAGAAAGGCATGCATTTAAAGGACAGCATGAACAGCTTGAGAAACTGGTGAAAAGCAGCCAGAAAACCGCATCAGATTTTGAAGCGCAATTAACAGAGGCATTACGAATAAAGGTAAATATGGTATTGCACTTTTTACCTGTTAAAAAGTCTTTTACTTTTAATACTCTCTACAGTCTGTCAAAGGTGTTTTCAGTAAATTGAGTTTATATAATGATGCAAATTAGCACATAACCTGTTGACGTTCAAATTTGTCCCATTTACCTTCTCCAAAAATTTGAAAAGTGGATAACAAAGCTCATTTCTCTACATAGATGATGAGCATTGTGATGTTTTGAGTAGTTTTGACAATATGCTGTAGTATACCCATTGTTCATACTTGAACTGAAACTAACAAAGTAACAACTAAGTAATTTATGTAGTTAAGATGGATTAGGAAACAAAAAGAAGTTAGAAACAAGATACTACTTGTGTTATGATCTCCAATTAATAGTTGCAGTTTCTTAACCTGTAATAATATTAACTACTGGTGAAACAGGTAGTTATTCTTCACCCTATTTTCAAGACTGTAACATGTATTAGTTTGTTCTGAGTTGTATAATATAAGTGTATTTTCTTTTGTACTTAAAACTATAACCCTAAAGTACCTTCTGGTAAATTAGGGTTCAATGTGTATATTAAATAGTAAAATAATAATAGCCAGAGAGCACCATTACAAATGCAAGGTAACTTATATCCCCACCGTTGAATCTTTGCACTTGACAGTTCGTGTGGCTTATTCTCACTCTGCTGCGTTCCAGATGGTTCAGGAATTTTGTCCTCTTTCTCTTGGAGTTTCACTCCCTTGTAAATAACAGCTCTTGTGATTAGTTCAAGAGCTGCTGCAGTTCGTTGTATGGCTTTATCAGCAGGAATAGAGGGATGCCCATGAACCTTCATGCACTCCTTCTACTGTTCAAAGAATTCCTGGGTCCTTCTTAACAGTTCCAATGCCTGACTATTAAGTGGCACATCTCGACGCAAAGGATTTTCACTTCATGAATCATCACTCGGTGATCGGCGTCATTTTTGAGACATTGTTGCACTTCAAATCTTGTATAAATAATATGAATGAAATATATATAAAAAAGATATATATATGTATATATACACACACACAAACACCAACAACCACCACAAATATAAATAATAATGAACAATATTAGCTTGCAAAGAACTACTCAATGCACATGCCAGAGATTCACAAACTGAAACACGTGGTTTGAAATAGCTACATCCGGCAACAGAGCCACTTCCAGTTCTGCTTCCGCTTTGTCATAGACCACTCGAAATGCTGCCTTGTAATTGGTTTAGGAAGTCTTAATGGTTAAAGCTTTTCAGCTGTTTCTTTGCGAGTGTACCAACTTAATCGCTAGCTCTTAAGTGCAACGTTTCAATGGCAGGGTATAAGGTTAGTTAACCTATAATAATTTGGCATGGTTGGCAACATTTTTGTGCACAATTCATGCAATGCAGATGGAAATGTGTGTCATTAGATCTTCAAAATAAACATTCTTGTAATTTTTTTGAGCCTATTGTCTCATTTACCATAATATAATTTACACTTTTCATTAAACTAGTGTGATAGGTTTCACAGTTAATATACAGGGTGGCCCATATAAAGTGTTACAGGTGAATATTTATTAAATGATAGAAAAACCCAAATGCCAAGCATTCCAAATCTTATAGGAACATGGGGCCTTCCAAATTGTGAGATGGAAAATATTTGCATAGGGCCCCTTATGGGGCACATAACTTAACCTCAGAATTTTAAATGAAACCACGATAATTTTTTTTTTTAATATTCTGGTTCTCCTCAATAAACTAAACAACTTTTATTAAAACCTTTATATCTAAAATGAATTGTTGAGCTCTTAAAGCTTGTTTTCACTGAAGTATATAGTAGTAGAAAATAGTACTAAATAAACAAGTAAGTCAATAAATACCCAGGTGATTATTTTAAATTACTTCATCAAATGCTGAAAGTAGCCTCCGTTAACATTTAAATCCTTGGCAATGCTTTTGGAAAGGTTTTCTCCAACTGTTAACAACATACAGGGGCTAATAGTGCGAAAAACTTCACGTACTTGAAATTTCATATTATCTTTAGTTGTAGGTGCTTTAAACGTGACTTTCTGTTTTATGTATCCCCATAAAAAGTGGTCCAAGGGTGTTATGTCAGGAGAACGGGGAGGCCAGGTGATAGGTCCAGCACATCCAATCCACCTAACATCAAATTTCTCATTTAGCAGTTGGCGTGTGCATGTTGAAAAATGTGGTGCACATTCCTGCTGATGCCACATTTCTCTTCTTACATTGAAGGGCAAGTTTTCCAATAAGGGAGGAAATTCATGGTTGAGAAAATGACCATATGATTCGCCAGTAATTGTGCCTTCAAAGAAGTAAGGGCCAATGACAAGGTTACCAAACATGTA
Source organism: Deroplatys truncata (assembly GCA_030765065.1). Taxonomy (NCBI): domain Eukaryota; kingdom Metazoa; phylum Arthropoda; class Insecta; order Mantodea; family Mantidae; genus Deroplatys; species Deroplatys truncata. The sequence goes on from CM060980.1 coordinate 130,164,991, forward strand.
GCGACCAATGATGCTGAAAAGGCACATTACTCATCCATTTGGGGTTTTCAGATGCCCCATAATGCATATTATGCCTATTAACTTGTCCAGTATTTAAGAATGTTGCTTCATCTGAAAATAATATGTTTGCCAAGAATGAACCATTCTCTGCAATGGCATTACATAACCACTCTCAAAAAACAACTCAAAGCTGAAAACCTCTTTGTGTGAGCTCTTGATACAAACACATATTATAAAGATGATATTTCTGCTGCTTTAGTATCCCCTGTACTGAAGTGCGGCTAATCCCCCTGTCTTTGGACAAAACATGTTGACTTATCTGTGGATTTACTTCTACAGCAGCAAGAATATTGATAGCATATTCATCATTCACTTTTAATTTCACCTTCAAGCGATTCTTGTTCTTTACACTTCCATCCTTACATAGTCATGTTTTCAGTCGTTTTAATTTCATATATGACATTTTCATCCCATATCTCTCATTGAACACTGCTGCGATAATTTCTCCTGCATTCACCTAATACTAAAATCATATCTACATCAAAATCTGCCATATTTTTTTAATTGAAGAGCCACAGTAAGTAATCAACATGACTGACTAAATACAGTGTTGTATTTTAGGAGTTCAGGTGGCTTTGAAACCACAATACTCATGTTCTTTCATTTGGTACTTTATTTCCTCCCAGAGTCCATGAGGTGTAACAACTTCAATGAAAACATCCTATAACAGCTCAACAATTCATTTTAGAAAAAAACATGCTTTAAATAAGAGTTGCTTATGTAGATAGTTTTGTTGAGTCACACTTATTTACACTCCCTTCACTTTTAAAAGTTATAAAACAATGTAATGTTTTCGAGGCTTGGGTGGCTGAAGCTCTCCTTTTCTTGTCTCCTCCTCCTCCTAAATCCGCTGTCACACTATTTTTGGACAGATCATGATATTGGCCAAAGTATAAAATTGTTAGAAACTACTTACCACCCCAATAGAGTTGGAATATGTGGGAAAATATATATATATATATCATTAAAAACTAGAACAACATAATTTTAAAATCCCACCTTTAAACGAAGTGTTAAAGCTTTGTGCCCCTGACACCAGATGGCAAAAGGATCAGTTACAGTAGGAGGAAGAGGAGGCAAGAAAAAGAGAGCTTCAGTCACCCAACAGTTGATGATGAGGATGAATGTCCTCGAAAACATTACATTGTTTTAAAACTTTTAAAAGTGAGGGTCAGTATAAATAAGTGTGACTCAACAAAACTGTCAACACGAAGAATACTTCACTGTTAATAGTGCTTTTGTTTATAATCTTTAAAAGTTGCTTAGTTTATTGAGATGAACCAGAATATAAAAAAAAAATTATCATTGTTTCATTTAAAATTCCAAGGTTGGTCCCCATATGCCCGTAAGGGGCCCCATGGAAATATTTTCCATATGACAGTTTGAAAGGCCCCTTGCTCCTATAAGATTTGGAATTCTTGGCATTTGGTTTTTTTCTATTTGTTTAAGAGATATTTACCTGTAACACTTTATGTAGGTCATTCTGTATATTGTTTCAGCATGATGCATTTAGGAATGTATAAAGTATGCGTGCTATTCATATAGTGGTTTGTATAGGTTCTGCCATTAGTTTAGTTTACATAAATGAGTTTCAAATACTTAAGGTGTATTTCAATATATTTATACAGTCAATATTGTTCATAGCTGTAGGAGAAAACATGATAGCTGTAGGTGTACTGTCATTTGTATGAAAGTAAGTTAGGGCACTTCAGAGTGTTAAACTACATAGGACTTCACTCCTAATATGGTTTGTTTAGGTTAACGGAAAACAGGTTTAACATATAATATGGGAATGCTGGATTATATAGGTTGCATCAGATTATACATCAATTTTCACTATAGTGGAGCAGGCTACAGTCTGTCTCCTAACAAGTGCTAATGTACATATCATTAAGGTAACAGACATTAAATGAAATGCTATAGGATAGGTACAAGCATCTTATTTGTTTCATTTCTGTGACATGTGAGTGAGTCCATGGCTATCTCATTCACCTATCCTAATGCCTTCATAAATGTGACTGTGTTATTGTTATTTATAAGCTGTTATATGATTGATAATCATAGGATTATAATTTGTACTTGACAGAGCAGGTAAGGAGGTGCTCGCTTTAAGAGTTGCTTTGTGTGGGTAATATTCATTTAAGTTAACAGTACCACCAAACATGTTGAGATGAGGGGGGAAGGAAAGATAAGATCATACACCCAGCTAGAAGTTGTGTTGCTCTTAGAAATTATTACACAGCGTAACTGTAAGAGAAAATAAAACATCTCTGCAGTTTTTATCAGCTTGAAGTTTCCAAATTCCTCATGCCACTCCTCTAGTTTATTTTTCTGATATCTTATTCCTGTTATATATATTTTTAGTGCATGTTTTTATTGATATTAGTTCCAGAAAGAATTAAAAACAGTTAGGTGAAGTATTTGTATTACAACATTGGACAGTTTCCAAATTGCATCAATCATTGTTTATAATTAATTACATATTGAGTACTAATCATAAATTAAATTGCTTCTTCCCCTCCTTATGATGCTTCTTCCCCTATGCATCAGATTAGCTTCATATTTTAACTTTGTTGTGCAATCCAGTTATTGCCATTTAAAGCTTTCTTTGCATTAATAACTTACGTAATTTATATTCAATTAAAAAAATACAAAGTTATGAAGTTGGATTTTTAGAAAAACAAAAGTTACTTAAAGTTACATTAATTTTAAAACTTAGTATCTAAGCAGGTATATAATATATAAATATTTTCAAATTGTAACCATTGATTATACCTTGTATCAAAGTATTAATTTTCAGTATTATCCCAATTTTGTAAATCTGCTTTCTATCATGTTGCTCTTAAGGTGTTTTGCAGTTAACTTTTAAGTTTAGTGGGTACTGTATTTTATAATAGTATTCTATACTTTTATATTCTCTGGACTATTGAGGTTATAAATCAGAATCAATAGCTGCTCTGGAAAATTTCTTTGGACCTCATAACTTAGAATACAGTATAGGAAGGAAAAAAAAGGGGGGGAACTACTCTGATGAATATTAGTCACTCAGAAAAAATGGAAACCTACACTAAAGAAAATATAACAAATGAAAATTCTCAAAAATTTCTAGGTATAAGATTAGTAAATTTCTTTATCTATTACAGTACTTTAAATCTTCTAATACCTTAAATTAAAAAATGTATTATGGAGTAATCTATCCATATCTAACATATGCCATTGATATATGGGTTATTTTCCTGCAAAACCCATATAAAACAACTTACTGCAAAAGAAATGCACTAAGATGATTTATAACTTAAAACCCACTGAAACATGTAAACATACATTCATGAATAATAGCTTATTGACACTCCATTCGCTGTAGTATACTGGTGTGGAAAAACTAATGTGCAGAAAATTGTAGAGTAGAAAGGCAGTACCAAAATCTTGAGGATAGGAACAAGGAAATACAGAAGATTCTTTTATTGTGCTACATGCATCAACATTAAATCAATCATGTTAGTCTTCAATTGTGAAACCTGTTTGTGGTGTGTCAGATGTAAACAAAATGCATTCTTGTACAGTGCTTCTCGCTGTTGCTTGGTGTGCCTGATGCTCAATGCTGCACTTGTGTTATGAAGCCTACTGGATGGTACAGTAATACCAAATGCTTGTCATTTTCAGTACAAAGAGTACATGTGCGTATGTATAGTTTCTCATTGTGTACCAGTACTCATTGGTTGAGACAGTACATACACACTTATCATGTGAGTTATATTTTATTTTGACCAACAAATGAAGATGTTTCATAAAGTCAGATTTCAATTATGTCCATGCAGCGCTTCTGTTATACCGAATTTGTGATCCCATGCATGTAACCTCAAAATACCTTTATACTCCAACAGCCACCAGCAGGTATGCTACTTTTGAGCAAAGGGTACCAGGCAGAGTCAAGGGCTTGTTCGCCGGGCAGCGATAGGTGACATCACAGCTGTGGACAGCTTGCCAATGCAGTGGGGTTTCAAGAATTCAAAGTGGATATGTGATCTTGCATTGCTTGCTGACTTGACTTTGCATTGAATGTACTTAATTTATCTCTGCAAGGTAAAGATAGGTTATAACTCAAATGTGAGATAAAATAAAGGCCTTCAGAATCAAACTTCAATTGTAGGAATGTCAATTTGTAAATAGTAATACTTTCCACTTTCCAAAGCTTGCCTCTCTTCAAGTTGATGTTCAGCATTACTTTAAAAGAGTATGTAGAAATTTTTACTATATTGCAGGAACAATTTGGAATGCAATTCCAGGACTTGAAAAGTCTAGAAATACAATTTGATATATTATTTCCTAGCCATTCACAGTAAACATTGATCCTGTTCCTGAAACTTACTGTTACAAATTATTGACCTACAATGTGAGAGAGAACTGAAAGACAAGTTTAAAAAGAAGGTGGACTTGGTTAGTTTTTATCTACCTTTTTCTCATTTACGGTTTCCTTTCCCAAAATGCAGCTAAAATCTTGAGCATGTTTGGTACCATATATATATATTATTGAGCAGCTCTTCTCCAGTTTGACAGATGGCAAAATAACCTGTTTGATGAAAATCTGAATGCAGTTCTCAGAATCAAGGTAGCACAAAATATTTACAGGTGGTCAAGGGAAAACAGCAACAAAAAATAAAACATGCAATTCAAGTTACAGTTTCAGTGTTCTTTGATTACTATAAGTTGCTTATAAATTATTTCTGATCAGTTATACCATAAATTGTTCTGTTTGTGTTATCTGTCTTAGGTTTTTTATTCTGAAATATGTTGTTCCTGTTATATTAACCGTTGATCAGTTAAACGTGGAACCATTGTTTTTGTTTTATTCCTTCTGATTGAATTACTATACATAATGTATAAAATAATTACATTAACCAAATAGATAAACAAATTTTTACTTTCTCTAATACGTATAGTAAGTAGGGGAAGCATTGTATTCCACCCAAAAATTTGATACCGAGATTTCACCGGAAATACATGTTTTGAAACCCCCTGAATCCAAAAAAAGCATTTTTGGAAACATGTCCCTGTGTGCATGCGTGCGTGCGTGCGTGCGCGCGCTTTTTTTGTGGTGTGTTGTGTGTGAACAGCATAACTCATAAACGAACAGTCGAATAAACACCAAACTTGGTATTTAGGTTCAGTATCTTCCAGAGATGCGACACGAAGATTTTCAAGAAAATCCCCCCACCCCAGATTACCCTTTACATGGAACATTTTTCGAAAATTTTAATTTTCTCAAAAATGGCTCTAACGATTTTAATTAAAATATCATATGTTTAAGATATTGTCATGAGAAATAAAATGTATATCTTGAATTTTCTGGGAATGTCTCCAAAAGTATTCTTCATTGTGAACGACTTTTGCATAACTGGTAAACCATAAGAGATAAACAAAATTTTACTACACAAAAAATGTAGATCGCGTTAAAATACACAATTTATGTCATATACATTTTTTTTTGTTCAGTGAACCATTTTCGAGATGTTGCTTGTTATTCCCTTAAATTTTTTTATACTTATTTTCTCAAATGGGAAATCATTATTCATTTTTTTGTCTTGGATATGCAAAGAGTATTAATCTGTGGCAAAGGGAATGGTGCTGCACGTAGCAACCAGCTATTAAGAGATATGTATGTGCTTAAAGGCTACTGTATTTCTATATTGCCCTTGTAAATATATATTCCCCTTACATCTACAAGAAAATTAGCAATAAGATAGAGTCTGCAAATGTTTATCTCAATTAACATGAAGTAGATGGAGAATAAGCATTTGTAAAAATAGTTTATACAAGAGTAGAGAAAGTCATGTGAGTGTGACACATCAGATTTTTTTTTTACTGTAAATGTAACAGAACTAGGTATGATAAATTTCTGAAAAATTGTAACAAATATGTCTTTAGTTCCATACATGTATTTGCAATGCTATAAATGGGAATATTGGTTCACTACTATTAGACTTTCACATTAGATAATTTGAACTGCTGTGTGTTTATTTCCACTATCATAAAAGCACGTCACTGATGCAACCCAAGCGAGCAAGATCAGACAAACTCTGCCATTGTCTGCTCTACAATTTTCTTTAGATTGTTTTTCCACATCCTGTATAAGGCCAGTATATTTACATTAGAAAACGGAAGTGAAAAAAAAGGAATAACATCTGCCATCATTGTACCGACATATTACAGATTATAGTAGAGATTGTGGTAAGAAAATATCAGAAAAAATGTAATGTTCAAGAATCTAAATTTATACAATAAATTGCCAAATGACATTAAACAACCAGATTTAGATTTATTTATATGTTTCTTTGATATAATATTACAAATATAATTATATCCAAAACATTTTAAAAATCTAGTGCACCTATAAACTAGCTCTCCCATACTTTAACCACTAAGTTGTATATATGGGATAAAGCTACTACACCCTCTCTTCATTTTCCGGGCTGAAACCATTCTGTTGCTCCTTTTTTAGGCTCCTTGTCCACTTACCGCTTGCATTATCTAAAAATGTCTCCACCGTTTTAATAGTTTCTGCCTTTGGGCTTGCCAGCATTTTAACTACTATTACATTTTCTTAGTTTAACTTATCCATTTTTGTTCCATATATAATTTCTCCAACTTCTAGTCTTTTAACATTCTATTAGCCAATGGAAAATACTACCCAATTTGTCACACATAATACATCTCCCCAAGCAATTATTTCCTATCCTTTTTAAGAATATTACTCCTGTGTGCATCCAAGCAAGACCTATTCTTCCAAATTGATCACGTACTTCTCCCTCCCTCAATTTCTTTTAACTGTTTTATACAAAGTCAACAAACTTTTGTCCTCAAAACTAGCTCATATCTCTTGTTTTTCTATGTTTTCTACCCTCATTCTCACTTCTTTCCAAAATCCATGTTATTGTTTTTATCTATTAGCCAAATATTCCTCATACCAATTTCTTCTAATACATTTCCTATCTCCCCAAACCAACTTTCTCTTCCTAAAACATCTTTTTGGAACTGTATGCATTCTTTTATTATATTACTGTCATCTAAATTTAAACATCTGTACCAATACTTCAAAATTCTCTCCACTATTATACCTTCTCTCCCTATCCTTCCTAACTCTGCCAGTGCCATGGCCCTTGGTGAGCTCTTGGGTAGACCCAGAACTTCTACAAACATTCTATCGACTACATCAATCTTAAGTCACCCCTTTGTCACTCCCCAAATTTCTACTCCGTATAGCATCTTTGACTCTACTACTGATTCTTAAAGTCTTTCCATCCAATTCATTGACAGTGTGGGTGTTTTGTATAAGCAGTTTCCAACTGCTTTCATGGCTAGTTTCTCTTTCAATTGTGCATATTTAGATTGCATTTCCTGTTTCCCTTTGCTTCAGGTAGTCAAATGACATTAAACAACTAACTGGATACAAATTTAAAATATTTCTTAACAATAGATGTTTACACAAGGGGTGTCAAAAAATAACCAGAACTTTTTTTGCATTGTAATGCACGCAAGCTGGAGATTAGTGTTGGCAGCACTGGAAAGGTCTGACCTTGAGTAATGAAATGCCGTAAATATCATTCGCCTGGCTGTCCTCAGTTGAGGTGAAGTAGAAGAGCATGTTAACTGTACCCAACATGCAGCAGCATGTATCAATTAGATTTTGTGTTCTTGTTGATAAAACTCCATCACAAACACTTGGAAATGTTGCAGCAAACCTACAGAGAGCAAGTCATGGGAAAATTGAGGTTTTGAATGACTTAAGCAGTTTCGGGAGGGTAAAAATGACCTTGAGAATGCTCCATGTCCTGGAAGATCCTCGACTATGAGCACTAACATCAATGTTAACACAATTGATGTCATGTTGCATGAAGTCCATCGTTTATCGTTATCAAAGATTGCAGAGATTATGAACATATCCTATGGATCAGTTGAAGACATACGAAATGTTCTGGACTATAGGAAAGTTGCAGCAAAGTCGGTGCCTCATGTGATCAATGATGGACAGAAGGCTCACCACATGATGGCATGTCAACAATGGAAAGGAAGGCTTCAGTGAAAACAGATTTTTTGGCAGAGTTATCACATGCAACGAAGCTTGGTTTCATCATTATGACCAGAGACAAAACAGAAAAGTGCCCAATGGAAACATCCCTCAAGTCCAAGACCCAAAAAGGCCAAAGTTCAACCAAATGCAAGAAAAATCATGCACCTTGTCTTTTTTGATAAGTAAGGCATTGTGTATGATCATGTGGTGGATAAATAATGTACTGTTACTGTTGATTACTATTGTGATGGAACCATTAAGGAGGAGAATTGCCAAGAAAAGAACCAAACCTTGCTCAAATGGGATGGATCCTGCATCAGGTTAATGTGCCATGAAGACTCAAGAAACAATCATGGAATTATACATTGAGGTGTTACCACACCCATGTTATTCACCAGACCTAGCACTGTGTGACTATCACCTATTTCCTACAATGAAAAAAGAGCTTCAGGGTTGTCATTTTCATAGTGATTGTGAGTTAAACCATACAATTTCATATATCCAAAAGGGGCTTTAGGGAGTGTTTTAAAACAGTTGACAGAATGCTGTAACCATTGTATTGTATCTGAGGGAGAATACTTTGAAGGTTTGCAAAGGAATTTTAATAAAGGTGAGCACTATTTTCCAGGGAAAAAAAATAATTCTGGTTATTTTTTACACCCATTCATACAATTTAGATGACTTGTAGTTATACAAAGTATTGTTTTTTGTATGATTTAATTTTGTCTAGATTTCTCTGTTTCTTTTTATTTTTAACTGTAATTTTGACAATGTCATAAGTTTGTTAACAAATATATTGTTGATGGTAGTAATAATAATAATAATAATAATAATAATAATAACAACAACAATAATATAAAAAAGAATATATAGGCTTAATTTCTTACTCTTTCTTGGTAATGTATAGAAGCAACAAGAAGAGCAAATCGTGGAGCTGAAGAGTCAAGTAGCATCCCTTCAGCAAGAGCTTGATAATAGTGAGGCTGTGCAGAAGGACTTTGTTCGCTTATCCCAGTCACTGCAAGTACAGCTTGAGCGCATACGAGAGGCTGACACACAAGTAAGGTGGCAACATGATGAAGACATAGAGGAGTGCCAAAGTTGTAAAATTGGATTCACTTTCACCCGCAGTAAGGTATGTATATAAACACCAATTTAAAGCTTTAAGCTCTTTTCAATGAAAGGAACATCTTTGTGCTCTGGGAGGTATGGCCTCTCTAGTCTCAGGTAATTGTTGCTTTTAATTACAGACTTATAGTAACGACACTTAACAGTACCTATACTGCAGTACTACAGCCGTTAATTGGCTGCACATAGTAGAAAGCAATTCGGATTCAAAATGAAATGTATAGCTGAAGGGGTTTTCTAGATGACACAGTTTGTGGTACGCATTTAGTATAGTTCTCTGAAGGAGAATTCCCCCAAACCAAGATTTTCAACTCCTTGAATACATATCTGCACATTTCACCAATTTCATAAGCCTTTGGGTATTTATGCTTTAAAGCTCAGCAAAAAGTATAGGCAATCTTACAACTTCCAAAAACTAATCCTATCTTATTCCAAATTAATAAACGAATCTATACTGTTCTACTTCCATCAGCTAATTTTTAACAATTCTTTTGAAGTTTTGTTGCCTCCAGTACTAAGCAGTGAAATATTGCCAACATGTTTGCAGAACTAAAATGACTACAATGAGTGCCATATTTCAAGTGCATATGGCACAGCTCATACAAAAAGTCTTCCTATAACAAGAATGATTGACATCTTTGGAACAGCTGATTCTTAGAACTATGTCATTTGATCTCCACAACAGCTTGTGCTCTCCATGGTAATGGGAACAAAGGAAGTGATTATGAGTGGCAACAGACCTAAGTTTATTTAGGTCTATTGTCCTCTAATAGTTTCTTTCATCATGGCGCCATCTTTGTTCTTTGGGTTGTATTACTCTCTATCCTCTAAATTAACCTCATTTATGGTTTTAGTATCTTTTTGTGATTTAGGCATGAATGTAATTTTTTGTTTTGCTATTTATACAAAGGGTGTTTATATGCATCATAATACAAGGTAAGTATCCATATAAAATAAGCATGCTATCTCTGCTGAAAGTTATTTAGTTCGTGTTGGCTTTCTATAACACAATGCAGGACAAAGGTCATGCATTCACAGAGCATTCAGCGTAGAAGAAACAAGATTGTGTTGCCAAGTCAGCACTATGCAGGTTGCACAAACTGTGAATATAGGGGACACAGCATAACAGGTTACTAAAAAACATAAATGGTTTATGTGACATGTCAGGGTAGTCAACATTTTAACTTGCCAGACAGCCTATTTACAAAAGATTCATTATTTTGGTCTTCTGTTTTTATAATGCGTCATTGTCATATATATATACACCTACTGCTCTGTAATATTCGTTTCGTGGTGCAAAAGTTTGGTCATCACCCTCCTTTTCTGCCATAATTGCTGATTACCTATAAACTGGATGCAGCTTAAGTGTTAAATTAAGCACTGAACTGTGTTACGGACTTAATTTGTATAGCAAGCATATGTTATTAAATGTTGCAAATCACTCTACAGTAATAGTATGAAGAACAAATTATAGTTACATTATGTATTCAGCATACAAACAAATTTCTTGATTTTTTCTACACAGATTTCTTCCTCCAAAAATGAAACCCCACACAAACAGACAGTGCTTGCACCAAAAATTGCAAAAGCAATTCAGATTTCTAGTTAATTGCAAAGATAAGATTTAATAACCTAATAGCCTAATCTAATAATAATTAAATGCTTGTCTAATTAGCCCAATTAATACAACTAATCTATTATAAATAGTAACATCATTAATATTATAATCAGTGCATCAGTTGGTGATTAAATGGTCGGCTTGCAAAGTTTGAATACATGCAAATATAAAAACAACGTGCCAACATAACAGATGCAATATAGCTAACCTTCCCAATACATATAACAGGTGCGTATTTGTGGAGGTATTGCCAGTTATGAATAGAACTTAACAACCCGAATATCACCAGATTCTATTGTGCGGTCCAAATCTCTTGACATTTTGTGACACCCAATATGGAGCGACCATGCAGTTGCCAAACTTCACTTTGCTTCGTCTGAACGTTACACATTTGTTATAAATGTAGTCGCAATATTCACTTAAAAACTACAAGAAAATATGAAGAGATGTAATAATGGAAATGTAATACACAAAGAAAGAAATAAAAACCATACCTTTCTATGCGTCCTTTGATATTCAAATGGCACGGTTAACAACATATTCTTTTTCACTTTCCAACACATATGAAACAGTTTATGTACTTAATGAGCATGCCTCAGCCTTAAGTTCTTGACATTTCATGAAAGATTTTTGCGATTTTCTTCATTGGCATACCTTTTAAAGAAATTATACACACTGAAGACAACAGCCCTAACCCGGCTGCTATATCCACTGGTACTACTGGGCTTACTAAGCAACACTTTCATGAAAAAGTGAACTTTATAAACACTAGGACAAAGCCTATCACTGTAAGAACTGAGTATACCACAGTTGAATTCACAACTGAGTCACTTAACCTTCTAGCAAGCATGCTGTAAAAAGTATACCAGCAGTATTTTTGCTTTGTCAGTGTTTTAACAATGTTGTAACCTCGAGCTATTGCATCAATGGTGCAAGGAATTCCATTGTTGATGCTTCCTCGAGAATGTGATGACAGTTGTTGGTACTTTGCTTAAAAATCTCAGTTGGCTTATTCTTTATATGGCTTTTTCTTTTTTAAGCATATTCCAAATAACGAAGAGTTGAATGTTGTCAAAAGCACAACATGCTCTTCTCATATAAGGGATAAGTGCTTGGTTCTAAGTTTCGACATTATGCAGAAGTAAGCATAATAATCATTAAAATGTACTTAGCCATTGGTTTTTCAATGGTATTATTCTGTAAAACAAAACCATGCATGATGTTTATTAAAAACCACATCATGCATGGTTTTGTAAGCTGTGTCAGAGGGCTTTGAAAGGATTTTCATGACAAATTTGTAGCTGTATTAGAAAACCTTGAGGTATAACTATTTCTAAATTTATTTAGGACATGGGAATTGCACATTATTAAGTGATAATTGTGTCTGGGACATAACAATACATAAAATAACTATGATAGCAATGGATTTATTACTGACTAATTTTGAAGATTATTACAAGCATAATTATAACTTCTTCTTCTTTATTGAGTGTTGAGCTATTACAGTTCATTTGGGCATGATCAGCGTTGAGCCTGGCTCCTATTGCCGATCATACCCAAGCTTACAGTATTTAACAATCATGTGTGTTGAGTTTGCTTTATTACGCTAACAGTTCCTCATTTAAATTCAATATACTGCTTAGTAATCTTTTCTTTTCTCATTCCCAACTCACTTCCCTTACTTCCTCTGATCATCTTTGAATCTCCATTACTAGCAGGGAGTGGCTACTATTAGATACAAGTTTAATACCTTAAAGTTACTTATTGTGTACCCCATGCTGATCGGCCATAACAACACTTGCCCGTTCATATTAACAAAGGTAAACTCTCCCTCCAAGTCATCTCTGTATTTACCGTTCAATATATCTAGAGCATTCACTTCGCAAAATTCAATAAATCTATCACTTGACTTATCAATACACTTGTCTTTACTTTGTCTGAGTTGTTCCCTTCTAGAACATGTTTCCTTTCTAACAAACATATCCATTCTATATTCACATCCCCCTCACCTATTCTGATATTACAATCCTCCATTATTATTACTTCTCTCTGAGCCTGTTCTATTTCTATACCTATCCCCACTTTCCTACTCCATAATTCTATTCCTGTTGTCTCTAATTATAACTAAAGTCTCTGTTTAAACATTACAAAAGATAACTATAAATTATTAGCGAACCATTAGGTGTAAAAATGTGATTCTCTTTTTTACTTGCTCAGGAAAACGTCGCCTTTTATCCTCATACTTGTTACTTTTCTGAAATATGAAATACGCATGCACGCACATGATATTGCAATTAAGAGTTTTACCAGCGGCGAGCTGTACTGTCCGTATGAGGCAATGCCGCACTGCTGCTATTTGCTAGTGCCGTATTAGTGGACACGCTCAGATGTCAAGAGATTTGGACCACATTATAGTGACTTACCTCATAATAGTGGGAAAAGTCAAAGTTGCACTGTAATAACCTCTTGTATATTGCAATCTCTATAGATTAAACTTATACACTGAATCTATTATTGCTAAGTTTACTTCTGAATTTTTGCCATATTTCTATGATATAGTTTCTTGCATTTAATGTGTCTTTCCAAAATATGCACATATTTACAACTGAAAAGCTCACTAATGAGACTAACTGAAATGATAACTAGATACAGGAAAATGCTGACAATGAAAGATGTGAGGATTTTATGCTGGTAAGTGGCTTACTTCTAAACAGTTATGAATTTATGTATGTACTTTTTAACGTTAAGAGCAAGAACCTCTTCATATGTAATACAGATCAGCATATGTCTGTAGAGATTTGCTAGAAAACAAATTTATTGTGAGCACATTGCAAAGTAACTTAAATATTGTAAAAAATATTCCCTTTTTTTTTTGTTATTTTTTGTGCTCACAGCATTACTTGATGCATTTACAAGATTATGGTAAGCCCACTTTCTTGGTGTTGCAGCAGTGTGTCTGCCTCTTATCCAAGAGAACCCAAGTTTGAATCTCAGTTAGGCTGAGTTACCGAGATAATACTTTTTCCAGGGTTTACCCTTATTCTAAAAAGATAAATGTCACGTAACTCTAAGGACCCTGGGCTCATTTGAGTATCATTTCACCAATTTCATTCATTGATTGTCTGATATTACCTATCCGGTTAAAGGATATTAAACTATTAAATAAGTAAAGAAATATATATGTAGTCAAACCCGAATTAACTGAACTCAGGTCAACCAAAACCCAGATTATCCAAAACGCCTCCAAAAATCGCAAATCCAAAAAATAATGCTGTACTGGTGAACATCCGACCTTAAGTTCCTCTTTCCAAGCCACTGACTCACGAGTCTAAACTTAGCTACACTGACAACTCCCCATCTCTCCCAAGACCATGACACCCACATCAGTCACTGGCTGTCAACACACAAGTGCAGGTCTGTGATACAATAGTGCATTCAAGTGGTTGTTTTATTTACATTGCATGTGTATTTTTGTGCTATGGCGACTAGGTGGAAGCATATTGTGATTACTTTTGCTGATAAATTAGCTGCTATCAAAGAAGTTGAAAAAGAAAGTTTATTGAAAGCTGTTGCAGCTAATTTCAGAGTTGTTGTTTCTACCATTTCAGAATGAGTGAATCTAAATGTGAATTTTTAGAGCAAGCTGTGAAAAATTCTTATAGAAATACACTGAAAACATCTGACTTTAAAAAGTAGATGAAGCTCCTTATCTGTAGTTCACCCAACAATAAGAGAAAGGCACTCCTTTGACTGGCCCAATACTGCAAGAGAAAACTAAAATGTTAGGTGAGGAAGGAAAAGATTTCTGTGCAAGCTCTGGATGATTAGACAGGTTTAAAAATAGATATGGCATTTGGCAATTGAATATGTGTGGAGAAAAGTTATCTGCAGACACAGATGCAATTGATGTTTTCAAAACAGAGTTTGAAGATTACACCCAGGCTATACCAAGGACCAAATTTACAATGCCGATGAAACAGCATTAATTTCAAGATTTGCCTACAAAATCCTTAGCTTCCTCAAAAGAAACATCTCCTCCAAACATAAAATGAAAAAGGAACAGATAACTTCTTTTGGCTCAAACGCTTCTGGCACACACATAGGCTGCCTACAATGTGTATCAGAAAATTGAATAAACCTCAAGTCTTAAAGGATGTTGCCCTACCAATGTGCTAGCAGGGTTTTATAAAGCCCAAAAAAGTTCTTGGATCTCTTGTGAATTCTTTGCTGAATGGTTTAGTGATCAGTTTATACCAAAAGTTGAAAAGTGTTTAACTGAAAAAGATCTGCCTAAGAAAGCAATCTTATTAATTGACAATCAGCTACACATCCTTGCAAGTTGAAAAATGGCGATATTGTTTTGTGTTTCCTTCCCCCAAATGCTACCAGTCCAATTCAGCCACTGGATCAGGGCATAATAGTGATATTTAAACGGCACTACCGTGGGCTATTTTTGAGAACCATGTATGATGAGCTTGAAGGAGACAACTCAGAAAATTTTGAAAACTTGACAGAAATGGTAAATAGAATACCCGGATGCAAAGACATGGATATGTGGGAGGTAGATGAATGGGTTGTTGAGGACGATTTGCTAGAAATCACGGACCAAGAAATTCTAGAAACAGTGTTGCAGTCAAATGCTGACGTGATCAAAGAGCCCAAAGTAGACGGCGTGGATGACAGTGACAGCTGATGATGGTTTTCGAGCACTGGAGGTAAGCCAAAATTAAGAATTTATTCTCTTTCAAAAACCTACTGGTATAGTGTAATGCAGAAATTACGGTATACTGTTGTTAGATATTTTATACTGCCCTAAGATTTGTTGAATAATGCAGTGAATCAATGCTGGCTGACGTGCTTCTAATGAAAAGATGGCAGGACGTCACTGCTCAAAAACATTTTGAGGTACACAAGAAGCAAACAAAAATTACTGAGTTTTTTAATAATTCATATGCTACAAACTATTTAGTACAGTATACTATATATGGATGTACTGAATCCTAAAAATGTAATTCTAAACACCAACAACACGGGCCAGTCGAATTAACCTTCTGAGGATGGGAACAACGGTTTCCCGAAACATGTTAAGTGAGTAAACTTAAGTGATGTTAGTGTTACAATTCCGACTCACCTTTAAATAAATTCAATACACATCACTGTTTCTAGCTTCTTTTCATTACAATATCAACGTAATGTAATTCTAACTTTAATAAAGAACATAAGTGTAAATTAATTTTGAAGATTGAGTTGAAAACATGCTGACGATGGGAGCAAACCGTTCTCCCGAAACGCATTCGAGTAAGAACATTTTAGTGATGTAGCGTAACAACCTTCAACTCTCTCTATTTTAAAAAAACATAAGTGTAGCCTACAAAAAGATTTGTGTATTCATTTCACCTTCAAAACCTTTAAAAATACATACTGTAACAATAGAAAATACTGTAGTATTAGATTTTCATGCCTTAACTGAAAACATTGTTATCTGAAACGACTTCCCCCACTTTAGTTTGGTTAAACGGAGTTGTACTGTAGTATGTTGCCATACAGTGCATTTGAAAATTGTACTTTCTCATTGATCCCTAAAGTGTTAACATCTCAGTTGTCAAGAAAATTGCAGTTGCCAGCTTTATTCAGTTAGTAGGTAATATTTAGAATTAGTTATGTTATAGCACCTGGACACCTGAGTTTTGCTCAGTGATGTCATAGTTTTGCAGAAGTGGAACTTGTAAGATTAATTTTTCTCCATTATGTTAAAATCATTAGTAGTTGTCAAGAATGGGAGTAAGTAAATGCATATTTAGGTTCATTTATTATTTCAAAATCCAGCTTGGAATAACTAATCATTAGTTGTATGCACTAGGATTTAAAATAAAGTTACACAAGTCCAAGTTCAATTATGTTTAGATATTTGAAACAAAACATCTCACTACAAGGACACGGTAGTTTACTTCGTTAATGCCATCAATGATCTCTCTTTCAAACAGAGTAAGCAATTCAATGCAGAGAGAAGAGACAGTTTTACTTTCAGGCTCTCTGGGTGCAAAGTATTGTTGAAGAATGGAGTCAAAGTACTTTGTTGGAGCACAAAATCTAGTGACACATTCAAGAGGTCCCAAGTTCAAACCTCAGTTAGGGTGAGTTACCTAGATAAGGTTTTATGGGGGTTTTGCCTTATCCTGTAGGGTAACTGTAAGCGCTATGGGCCCTGGGCTCATATAGACATAATTTCACCCATTTCATTCATCTCTTGATATCACCAATCTGGTTAAAGAACATTAAAAAAAATTTAATGAAATAGTCTTATAAACTTAAATCTACAAACCTTTTGCACTCTGTATGAAAGCTGTTTGTGTATGGCTGGTAACACTCTGAAATAATACAACAGGGATTGGTTAATTTAGACATAGGAGAATTCCAATTTTTGGGTTATTCGAATAAAAGTACATTCCCCTTGAAATTCCTATTTAAAATTATGTGTAATTTGATGTTTTGAAGCCAATATTTCAAAGTCACACTTTAATTTATTCTTAATGAAAAACTTACTCTGAATCCTAGAAAAGTCGAAATGGTACATCTTAGTTATTGAGGTCTTTAAAAATTTCAAGAATTCATCTTCGATTTTCCACATTCCTAGTTGCTTATTGTTAAGAAATTCTACCGCTAGGCAACCACATTGTCCAGTGCTTTGTGTTTTCAGTCAACAACTTCAGCTGGTACGTAACTGTAGGCTATTTATTGGCTGCTTTCACAATGTCAAAAAACAGAGTGTAAACATAAACACAACAGAACAAACTTACATTTCTGTAAGTAAAAACTGGTCTGTTTAATGGTCATGTGTACAGTACTGTATGTGTATAGTGTATTACATACTTTCTACTGATAGTCTTTTTGTGAATTTTTTTCTGCTGAATTGCTTGAAATATTGTGTCACACTATTATGACTACACATTTCATGGATAAAATATGGAAATTAACAGGGTGAGTTGCACTGCATATTATTTATTTGCATGAAATGAATTTATTTCAAAGTGTGCTTTCTATAATAAAGAGCATATTTGTTAATTCGAAGTTTGGATAATTTGAATTTTTTAAATTTCCCCTTTGAGTTCAAATTAAAAAAGAATCCACTGTTGTTGATAACCGTTAAGAAGGTATTTTTATTCTAGATTAGTCAGAACTTCTGCTGTTATAATTACTTAAAATCTCATATCTAGGTAGGCGGGCAACATAGCAAGTTTATTGTGTAGCATGTTTTGTGTGTATGTGAGACAAACTTTTATGGTTAGATTTCCTCAGTTAATGAAATACATACTGCATGGTATCAATGTGCTTATTCATTTCATTTTGAATTAAAGTTGAAGTTACATTGGCAGTAATAATAGTACTTCCTACAGGATACAGCTATTGGTTTGAGCATTCAATTTTGATTAATCATATTTATTGCATAAAATAAGTGAGCATTTGCTGTTCATAGAAACGTCCAGCCCTTGCACCAACTAAATACAAATGTGTGAATAAGTCTATGAAATGCAATCTAAAACATAGAATATCACAAATGCAGTATTGTAACTTAGGCTATTTATGAAGCCCATTGCTTGCAATAAATTAATTTTTATGGGTTGTCTTAAAGCTTAATCAATGATTGACATTGCCTTTTTGATTCATGGCTCTAGATTGTATCAGGCACCCCACTCAAAAGGGGCACCAGAAAATGTGTAAAAGAAGTAAATGGAAAAGAAAATGAAACAAAATTTGAATATGGCATAGTTATATGTGTGAGAAATGAACATTAAACCCTTAATTTAACGGACCTCCAATTAATGGACCAAATGTAACTAATGTAGCAAATGTGGTTGGGAGAAAGAAACTGTTTAAGGCTAGAAATTTTACTAGATTTTTAAAAGGCAAAAGTGATTGTAATTTGGAGACGGCAGTAGCTCTTATGGTCCACACCTTGGTTTAGAGGTTTTACACACAGAACAACAATGCCTCCCCCACCACAACTCGTTTTCAGGTGCATTCATAAAACTGAGTGAGTACTCACAGCTTCAAGTGTCAGTTCTAATCAGGAAGCCCCTGATTCATTAATACATTTGGCACGTTTTCTCTAGCGCATGATGGTTCTATGGTGCATGTGATTGCATTTTTACATTGTGGTAAAATATTATTTTAATCTGTGAATGTTGCAAGTATAAATAAGTTATTGTAGTACTGCGCCAGGGCAGTGGTGCTTAATATGGGCATAAACAGGAAGCATTGCACGATTGTCACTGAGTGTGCTTACAGCATTGGGAGAGAACCCTACCTTGCAATTACCTAAGTTTGTTCTTATATGCAAGAGCAAATATTCTGAAATACTGGATTTATTGAGAATGTTCAGTTTTAAATGCACGAGCAAATATTTACTGTAATATGAACTTGATGTAATTGAGATTAAGAAACTATTACAAAGGGAACTATTAAAGTATTCTGTGCCTTGTGCACTTTTGTATAATAGCAAATACTTTAAAAGCCTTTTCATTACATTAAACTTTACGAGGGGCACTACTTATATTTTGAGCCTTGGCAACCCTGAATGTTGTAGGTGCCATCTGACATTTTCAATGGAAAGTTTGACATTTTTGACCATAATCTACTTCAAACATTTTGTCAATAGAGCGTCATTTGTTTTCTTTACACTAATTTGAAAATTGTGTGTCAACAAAAATATGGAATTAACTCGTGAAAATGTTCGTGCAATGATTTATTACAACTTTCAACATGAATTATCAAGACAAGAGTGCATCGGTCAACTAACTTCCACATTTGGCGACGAAGCTCCATCCTTTGCCACTGTGAAACGCTGGTATAACAAATTTAATGGTGGCTGCCGTTCGCTCAATGATGAAGGTTGTCCAAAGTCAGTTGTTGTGCCAGAAAACATTGATGCTGTGCAAAAACTAATAATGAAAGATCGTCATGCGACATATTGTGAGATTGAGGCATCCCTAGGCATTAGTTCCACCAGCATATATAAAATATTGCATGATTATTTAGCCGTGAAAAAGGTTTGCTCTCGTTGGACCCCACATAATTTGACACAATCTCAAAAAGATGCTTGTGTCGATTGGTGTACAAAAATGCTCAAGAAATACAATGGCAGTGCCTCAAAAGACGTAAATAAGATTTTAACAGGTGACGAATCATGGATCTATGTGTATGAGCCAGAACGTAAACAGCAGTCGACTGTATGGGTGTTTCAAGATGAAGCAAATCCAACAAAAGTTTTTCGCACTCGAAGCACTTCGAAGCAAATGGTCGCCTGCTTTTTCAGCAAAAGTGGCCATGTGGCAACAGTGCCTTTAGAGGAACGTAAAACAGTCAATGCCGAATGGTACACAACCATTTGTTTGCCGGAAGTCTTCGGTGAAGTAAGGAAAACCAACAAGAGCCATAGGATCGTTCTTCATCAAGACAATGCAAGCGCACACACATCTCGTCTAACGACAGAGTATTTGAAGGCTCAAAAAATTGAATTGATGGGTCATCCGCCATACAGTCCTGATTTGGTATCCAATGACTTCTTTTTGTTCCCAAATATCAAGAATAAATTGCGTGGACAACGATTTTCATTGACAGAAGAAGCCGTTGAAGCCTTCAAAAACCATGTTTTGGAGGTGTCTCAAGAAGACTGGAATAAATGCTTTGAGAAATGGTACAAATGGATGCAAAAGTGTATTGATCATAAAGGAGAATATTTTAAAAAGCAATAAAGCAGTTTTCAACCAGAAATTACTTTTTTTTAATTATTAGGCTCAAAATATAAATAGTGCCCCTCGTAATAGAAATGACTGTTCATCAAAATGTCTTTAAAGTCCTATGTGACCAGTATGCTTGCAATCATGCCACAGTCCATTCTAAGCCATCTAAGCAAACCTTTGAACTGGACAATTGCTCTATACTACACGTTTATGGCTTTAAACTTAATATCATAATCTGTTAAAGCGTTTTACAAAGACCTATTTGGCTTGCTTTTAAAGACCGTTATAACGAGACAAATGCATATTACCCCTTGTTTAAAAGTTCTCTTCTCTTTCCATAAGTTGTACTGTAAGTTGGAGAGCCACTGTTGTGTTATAATGTTGGCCAGATGCTGAATTTCCTAGGCCCTGCTTAGCTGACGAACATGGCAAGAAGAAGCGGTCCTATCCTTCAAGTAGTTGTTGATGCAATGAACTATTTATACTGACCAGTGTTCCATCTGAGGGCTCGACGTTTTACTTTCCAAGCACCAGGTGAAAGAGAGGAGGCATGCTCACTAGTCAACCAGCCTTTGCTACTGAAGCTGTTTTGATACTTGATGGTGGCCACAGAGTATAACAGGCTGCTTACTCATGAATAGACAACAGGACTTAGTTCCTCAGCTGGCCGCTGCTATACTCATACATCTGAGGCGTTCCTTATAATGCCACAGAAGCTACCGGTAATAATGTCAGCAGTTAAACGAAAGCATGTGAACTTGACCATAACACAGAAACTAGATCTAATTAACCCATTCGTATCATTTGATGACCACGGCTTGTATTGGCTTTTTTGGCATATGAATCGTACGAGCAGCTCAGCTCGCAATGCTTTATTGCTCTACATATGAGGGCGGATTGATAAGTCTGACTTTTTAAAGAAAATAACAATTTTTTTCAAAAAATCAGTTTTATTTCTGAACATAGTCTCCTTTCAATTCAATACACGTCTAACATTTCTCCAATTTTTTTTTAACCTTTCCAAAAAATATGATTTTTCAAAGTCTGCAAAATATGAGGTGGTTTCTGCCATGATGTGTTCCCTGGATGTGAATTTCTTCCCAGTGAGCCAATTTTTCAGGTTTGCAAAGAAAAAGTTGCTTGGAGCCAAATCTGGAGAATATGGTGGGTGAGGTAACAGTTCATAGCCCAGTTCCACAAATTTTGCGATAGCAATGGCTGACTTGTGTGCATTATGCTGGTGAAAGAGAACCGTTTTCTTCAACAAATGGGGTCGTTTCTTTAACAATTCCTTGTGTAACTGATCCAGCACTGCAGCATAATATGAACCTGTGATCGTTTACCCTTTTCTAGGTAATGGATGTCATCACCCCTTGTGAATCCCAAAAGACAGCTATCATGATTTTTCCTGCCGACGGAATGGTTTTCGCTTTCTTTGGAGCAGGTTCGCCGAAGGAAGTCCACTGCTTTGATTATTGTTTGGTTTCAGGTTGATACTAATGGATCTACGTTTCATCATTAAGTGATTTTTTTTTAAGCATTAAGTGTTACCATCCTCAGTGCTAATGGATTTAAATCTTATTTCTTGGTTAATTGAGTAAACATTTAAATATGACGCCATTGGCTTGATGATGATGATGATGATGATGATGATGATGATGATGATGAATCGATTGTGTCTGGTTTTAAATTATCAGAAGTAAGAAGCATATGGATGACAACTTCAAATAGATGGGGAGATCTTCATATCTGAAAGTGTTGCTTATTATGAACATTTCAGGCAGTTTCGATCTTTGGTTATTAAGAAACAACATTCAGTGGGAACACAACTAAAGCTTGATACTTTCTTTCACTCTTAAAATAAGCTCATGTAAATAGCTTTTAGTTATAATATGATATGCACATTAAATATTTTACATTTACATCATATAGTACAATGTCAAGTGTAATATTTTATTTTAAATTTTCATTATATGATTCGTGATTTAACAGGCTTCTGATTTTATGGACACCCTTTCACCCCCATTAGTCCGTTAAATCAAAGAGAAAGCCAAAGGTTTACTGTACATTACAAGAGATGCTGGAAATGACCAAATGACCTCCCTTAACTTTTTAACACAGTTCAACACAGTGTTGCATGTTGGTGAATGTGGCTGCTAGGTTCTTTCTCTGGTTCACAGAGGTTATTCCATTGTAATTCATCAAGGGTGCATCGTTTGTTTCTGGTGATCTTGGGGGCTATAATCCTTATGAAATGATTTCATCTCAGCCATGCTCAATCAAGAAGTGTGGTTTGTCACAGTAGAGCAGAAAAAAATAGTTCCCGAATATGTGGGCATCCCCCGTCATATCGATTCAATACTGTTTCACTGTTCTCCAACTTCCTCACTAACTTTTGTATGCAATGTTTTGATGGTATTTGTCAGCCACCAAGCCGTTACAAAAACTTTGTCTAATATGTCATAAAGGAACCACTAATCCAATACTGCTTCACAAGAAACATGCACTCTTAAACAGAAAGTGATACACCACTCACACACCAACAGGCACATCACATCATTTACTCAACTTCTGCTAAACTGGAACACAATTGCCAAACACAACTCTCTCTCTCTCATCCCCCTCCCCCACAGATTTAATTTGACCTGGAGCTATCCCTTCTATTCCAGACCATACAAGATAATTAATAATACTACTTTCTACAACTATTAGCTCATACATTGCTGTTATCAGACTATGATTATAATTAACAAACTAGTTTATGCTACATACTTCAGTTTAATTTTCTCACCGGATCCATTTCTTCTTAACTCTAAATAAGAACTCTCCTAAATTAATAATATGAGATATTTAAAAAAAATGTTTTTTGAATTACTACAATTTTTACCATCTTCAGCCATTTATTATTTTGAATAATAATAATAGTAATAATAATTTATTACAACCTTTAAATATAGTGTGCAATAGGCAAAGTCATTTGGTGGGTACATATAGGTAAAATTAAAGTATACAAGAACATTCTGCAAATTTATTAGTGCTATAAAATGGATTACCACACAACCATAATTTGACTTTGCATTTTAAGTTATTTTCCATTCAGTTCTTTTACATAAGATGGCAATCTACTATAAAATCTAATGCTGTGAATTAAATAATTATTCTTAACTTTCCCTAATCTTGAACATGGTATATTAAGTTTACATTTATTCCTGGTATTGTAATTATGAAGATCACTATTTGGTGAATAATGACCAATGTTCTTGTGTATATATACAACAGAATTTCAAGTATATAATAGTTGTATAGTACTGTTAAAATTTCCTCTTGTCTAAATGTTCTTAAAGATACATTGGTAATAGTATGAATAGCCTTCTTTTCCAACAGTAAAATGTCCTCTGATCTTGCTACTATGACCATAAAACAATAAGCCATACTTATAGATGCTTTCAAATAATGCATTATAAATTTGTTTTAAGTAATTCACCAGAATTTTACTATAGATACTTCTTAATAGGTATACCACCTGTGATAGTCTTTGCAAACATAATCTATGTGGTCATTCCAATTTAATTCTGGGTCTAAAACATTCTTAATAACTTTACATTTTGATTAGCCAAATTTCCTGTAACTTGTGTAAGGTTAAAAACAATTTTTTTGTGTTATCTGTGTTAATCAAGAACCCATTACAGTAAAACCATCTATTTATATCATTCATTGTATCGTTACAATAATCATTAAGAATATCAATATCATTATGTGTTATAATGAAAGTTGAGTAATCTGTTTTAAGAGGTACATTTTTAGGTAAATTATTTATCTAATAAGAAACAGAAACGGTTCCAGAATGGTTGGGAATGCCATTCTTACCATTTATGTAAACTACATGACAACGTTCAATTAGGTAAGATAAAAAGAAGCTATACTCAGTGTTTATTATTCCGTAACAATTCAATTTTTTAGGAAGTTAAGGTGTGAGATATAGAATCGAAGGCTTTACTAGCATCAAATAATAAAGCTAGGGCATGACCTTTATCTTTGTAGGCCTTATAAATTGCCTTTAAGAGATCATCAATTGCATCCATTGTACTTTTTGCAGGGGAAAATCCAAACTGACACTGTGTAAGAATATTGTTACTTGCAAGGTATCTCTTAGTTGCAATAAGACAAGGCTTTCAAAACTTTACCAAGTATAGGTAAAATTACAATTGGTCTGTAATATCTTGGTTTTTATTTTTTATTTTCTCTTTTTATAAATAGGGCCTGTCTTAGCTCTCTTTAATTTAGCAGGAAAATTGCTATTTCCAAAACAAAGATTAATAGATCTTGTGAGTGGTACTGCTATAGTTCTTGATACAGTTTAAACTCTTTCCTCCAGATATCTATGCCTTTGCATTCTAATAAAATATGGCTTGCATTTTCTTTATTCCTGCATATAGGGCATATTCCTTCTTTTGTTGCTCCCCTTTAACCTCCAAACTCCCAGTTTAAACCATGTAATACCTTTTCTTTGCTCCCTATTATGCTTCTCAATGTACATCTCCTTCCCATCATTACTTCCAAAATCATATAAAACACAACTTGCAGAACCTCTGTTGACATATTTACGGAGTACAGGTTACCATGTCAAGCTTCTTACGTAATGGATTGTCTTGTCTTCTATCCAAATGTTATCGCATTCAGCGAAATATTTATGCAATGATGTGACAAACTCTGTGTCCCTTTTCAAGTGGGACACCCTGTATGTACACAGTTAAATTGCTCCATGAATCTTTTATGTTAGTTCACATTGGTTGGAAATCATTTAATAGTATACGATAAAAGAAGCCACAGATTGCCTTCCTTAAGGTTAAACTGCACTTCATAATAATTATGAATTTATAAAATCTTAGTATAATTTTGTGAAGCAAAGAATACATTAAGTATTGCTATGATTGTTTTCTTTTTTTACTTACCTAGAGTAAGTAGAGGAACAAAAATTTCATACTGAGATTTCACTGGAAATAACATGTTTTGAGATTAATAAAAAAAAAAAATCATTTTAGTGAAAAGGCATCTGTGTCTATGAACAAAAACAAAAATTCATGTACTCAATAACCAAAATTCAGTTAAATACAAAACTTTTGCTTAAGTTCAGCGACTTCCAAGGATGTGATGAATATTTTCAAGAAAATCATCTGAAACCAAACATATGGAATGGTTTTCATTATTTTTTATTTTCTTAAAAATTACACTAATGACTTTGATTAAAATACCATATGTGTAAGATTATGCATGACAAGTAAAATGTATATCTAAAATTTTTCTTTGAATAGCTTGTGAACTCCTCTTCATTCTGAATGAATTTTGTATAATTTGTAAACCATAAGAGATGGACAAAAACTTAGTGCCCGCCTCTGTGTTGTGGGGGTTACATGTCTGCTCCACATTCAAGAGGTCCCGAGTTTGAATCTCGGTAGGATGAGTTATCCAGAAAAGGTGACTGGGGTTTTCCTTTATCCTGAGTAGAGAAATTTGGGTAACTTCAAGCTCTATGGACCCCAGGCTCATTTGAACATCATTTCACCAATTTCATTCATCATCCAATATGACTACCAGGTTAAAGGATGTTAAAACTTAAAACAAACAAAAACAAAAAGAAAACTTGGTACACCAAAAATGTAGATCTCGTTAAAACACAGAATTAGTGTTAAATAAATTTCTTGTGATGTTAACCATTTCTAAGATATTTTTTATTACTGGTTTCAATTATCAAATACTTTATACATTTTCAACTGCTAAGTTACTGTTCATTTTTTTTTCTCTTTATGCAAAGAGAACTTAACACAGCATCCTGCTTTTAAAAGATTTTACTATCATTTCAGCTAACTGTGTTCCCCTTGCCACCTACAGTGAAGTATGTAATGATACCATTTCTGCAAATTTTACCTTGATTAGTACGAAGCAGATAGAAGAATAAGCTTTTGTATGAATAGTTTGTAGAGGAGTAGGTATAGAAAGTTATGTGAATGTAACATTTTTTTTCCCCCATTTATTCCATTCAGTGTGTTAACACAGTAGGTAATACCACCCAGCTGTGACTTTGCTGATGTGCAATTGTTTTACTTATTTATTTTAAAAAGTCTATGGAAATTAGTTTTCCTGGAGATAAGACCTATCCAAATAGATTTTGATTTCTCTTTCCAGTAAATTTCATCAATATCCATCAAGCAGATTTTGATAATGGAAATAAACTTCTATATGCAAGACTAACTAGTTTAATACGCAGTATAGGATATAGTTAATAATCAATAATTATTCAAAGTTAGTGGAAAATATATTCCTTAGGCATTCAGTTTTATTGAAATAAATGTTAAAAGAATCTTAATTTTTCTCTCTTTCAGCAACACTGCCGTCATTGTGGGCGAATCTTCTGTGTCAACTGCCTGTCACATACAGTGACTAGTGGACCCAATAACCGGCCTTCAAAAGTTTGCGATGTATGCCATACTTTACTGGTGCCTGACACAGCGCCATATTTCAGCACTGAACCTCCTCATACACCAGATTAAGTATACGTGTTTAACGTCCTCTATTCATGTGAATCTCTCATTTTTGCAAGTATTATTCATCAATGAATAGTTCAGAAGACAGTAGCAAATTTGTAAGGAGCAGTGAATTTTTAAAGTATTGTCCCTGTATAAAAGTGAATACAATGTTCTAGTGTTGTAATGTGCTTTAATATGGAGGAAAGATGTCTGTTTTTTGATCAGTAGTTTCACATTAAAGAGCTCTGAGAAGACATCTGAATATACATAAACACATACACATTTTATTCCATAAATTTATCTTATACAATAGGATCTTGTACATGTTACTGCCAAGAAAAGAAAATCTCATGTTATTACAAACTAATACAAATTTAATATGTTTTATCATTGATATTTAAAATGTTGCTACAGAAACCCTCTTGTCTCAAGTATTTAAAATGAAAAATTGCCCATCACTAATATGATTAGGCTGAAGATATCACAGCAAAATTTCAGCATGCAGCAAATAGCAAGAAGTAAATGAAGCCAGTAGAATAGGAGAGAGAAAGAGATTGAGGGAAGTTGAAATAAAGCTAGTCATCTCTCCAAGCTAATTGAACCATGAAGTATTGTGTTTAATAATGTAAAAGTATTATTTGAAGAAACTTTGTAGCAGGTATTAATAAATTACAAACCTGTTTCTTCTTTTTCTTGCACGATATAAATGTATTAATATTCATGAAATCTGAATGATATATATAAAATATAAGGGCAATTTTTTTTAATTTCTCTCTTAGGGTCCCCCCTTTTCTTTCTTCTTGGGAATGAAGCAGGCCATTAGAATAGTCTATGGATTTTAGTAAAATTGTTGGCATTTTTTATAACTTGCTGTTTATGAAAAATAAGCAGAGATTAAGATGGTGCCAAATTTGATATATCAAACAGTACTAGAAGTCAGTTATTCCTATTTCATTATTGAGTATAGTTTCACCTATTGAACTTTACATCTTAGAGCTTTTCCCGGAATTAGCACAATTTCATGCCATGGCAAATCTAACTGCTGCCTGACAGTGGTGTGTTTTGACATATCTTCATTACAGGAAATCCCTGTTTTCTGCAAGCTCAGTTGCACGATCCAGAGATCTGCGGGAAGTCCTTGACTTTGAACAGTAGTTGTGTAAGTAACTGAGTCATTTATGTGTTAGAGGGTAACTATTATCTAAATGTGTTGCAATCTTACAGCTGAGCCTGGAGCAAACTGGAATCTCTTGAAAGTAGGCAAGTGTCAAAACAACATGTTAGATTTATGTTGACATGAAATTGCACCAACCTCAGAGAGAAGGATTTCCATAGTAATAAAACTCAGTTTTTAATTCACTTCAGTTCCCTGTTGCTAATCAGGTCATTGTAATACTTACTCATCCAACCATGGAGACGATTAAGAAATTTTCAGCTCTGCTTTATATTTTTGGATGTAAAGTTTGTATGCTGCCTATTTCTTGGATCTTTAAAATAGTTATTAGCAAAAGTGAAGAATGCAAGATATGCTTAGTGATAAACTGGAAATATCATTTACAGAGCATTTATATGTAAAACTTATATAGTTACAGTATCACTGTTCAACATAGTTTTCTATGAGTTCAGTGCACTATGCAGGTATTAGATACCACAGAAAATAAAAGCACTGCTGTGGGGCAGATGCACAACTACTCATGCACTGCTAACTTAGTATTGTCACTCCAGAAACCTCTCTCCATTCTTTCTCCACTGGATCAAAGATGATGCAACGTCTGGTTTGAAGGGTGAGGGACATGTTCAAGCCTAAACTTCTGCTTAACAGGCATTATTGCTCTAGTAGTATGCTGGCGCTTATTGATGAGTTGGGGATACAACCATGTTATCAAAAAACTTCACTGTTTCTAACAAATAAACTTTGGAAGGTGTGAGTAGATGGCACTGATCACACTGTTTCCTCTGAGCTTGTAATACTTCAAAACTGATCATTTGTGATCCCAGAGAACTTAATTTTGTCAGTACTATACTATATCTGCATCTAGTGCATTGTCACTTTTGTTCTGGCTCATGGAATTTTACCCAGCAATATGCTACAGATATACTTCACCTTCAGCGTTGCACAGTTCAGAAGCTGTTGCCAAGCATTCTTTAATTTCATTCATCACTCACTTGGACTCCCATCTTACATAAATGTTCCCAAAACTTGGCAAAGCCAATGCTAATATCCTATAGTGAAACTACCTCTCTCACTTTTATGTTGTGATTCTCCAGGACTTTTCATCTGGTGAAGAATCTTTCTAGAATTCATGCTTTGTCCAACATTTTTTAGTGCTGCAAAGGCACTATTGCCTTGTAAACTGAAAGTGTCCTCTGCTATTAGCAGCTCATCACTGCCTAACTATATTTGCATGCACCTGTATCTCTTATTCATTACTGTAATTTTTATGGTTTTCCATTGAACAAAATATAACAAAATGTGAGCCAAGAAACTAAGGGTACTAAAGCCACATTCTGTGCGCTTTATAAAATTGTCAACAAGATAGCTTGGTTTAATTAGAATTCAAAGTTACATGCTTCATTTTTATATCTGAAATAAGTAATGCCTAAACAAACCTACTAATGCTGAGGTAATGTGATCAGCTAAACGGGATAAACAATTTTGGTATCTTAACAACTCAGTTTCTTATTTAATTCGTGGAGTTACTACTTACCTAGGATTGTACAGATTCCTGGATGAAAGTAATGAAATCCACAAGCTTTCTGCAGAATGCTGTGGGTTGCAAGCAAATAGAAAGCTAATTCATTCTAGTGAAGAAAGTAACAGATTGTCAGCAAGAACAAAAATATATTTCAATTTTTGTCTCTGAATCTATAGGCAGGATTCGTGGTAGCATGCTTGCCTATAATTTGGAACCCATGGATTCTATTTCCAGTCTAGAACACCCTGGTTCACTTAAATGAACCACCACTGTCACTGTTGCTGCTGCTTGGTATATCCTTAAAGAATAAAGGATCCTGGGCTGGCAACTGTCCTAATCTGCATATTTAATGTCTCATACTCTTCCCAGCATTTCTGAATTTGGATATATAATGAAGTTGGTACTAAAATTCAAGAAATGACCTGCTAAACCCAAAGTTAATTACATACTCTTAAGGAATACCAAATTTATTTATCCTAAACATTAACTTAAATCATTTTAGTGACAATAATGAACAAAGTAGGCTTGTAGCATTGATCCGATGATAAAAGTATATAGAAGGAGAAGCTACATGTATAGGATGGGCAATATTCAATTCTCTGAGCTTTTCAAGAACTCCTATTTGGAAAAACGCCTATTTGAAAGTACGTTTATAATATTTTTTCATCTGTATAAAAATATGTTATATCAGAATGCTATATTTTCTCATTTATAATTAAGCAGAAATATACATGTTTTGAAATTTTAGTGTTGCTCTTTTCTGAAACCCTTTTTATGAAAGCATGGTTTGGATAGTGATTATGAGAAAATGAAATCAGATATTGGAAATTACAGCCACTTTTAAAAATTGAGCTTACTCCAGAGTAGCTGAGTATTCGTTTTTGTTTGCTATTCAAAAATAAATATGAATGGCATAACAGTTTTTTGTTAGTTGTATTTTGCTTTTCTGGAGTTAAAAATAATAAGCATGCTATAATTGTGGCTGTTGATCTGTATAAAACTGAATAGAGGACTGACCAAAGTATATGAAATGTATGATAGTACAAAAATGTTAAATAGCAGCATGGCTTTTTAACTAAGTCCAAAGCATAATTTAGAAATAGTTGAAGATACCTGCATTTGCAGCGATATGTATGTTTCAGTATCAAAGTCTTAGTTTTCCCCTCCTTTCTTTTCAGTTTTCAAGCATATTATTGCATTGAATGTCACTGTTATACCATGAGAACATCATGTGACTGGAAATCCTGTATTGTTTCAGTTTATAAACTGTGCAAGTTGAAATTGTCATATGCAAATTGGTGCTTAATAATTAACCAGTAAAGAGGTGCAGAGTGGATATTCAGAAAGATGTATTTTCCATTTAGATTACATTTTGAGCAACATATTTTGTCTTGTATTTTATTTTTTCCCCCATGTAAATTATAAACATTTTGTTATCTTTTCATACATTATTCTTTTTGTAATCGTATTGGAGATTTAATGCAATTGTGCTGTATTTCATAAAAGCAAAGTAGTTTTCATTGCTTTAGTTTGACCTATATTTAGCCAGTTTTAAATAAAATTCATGCATTTTAAATTTCTTTATTGAGAGTACCATAAAATTAGTGTACTCAGATTTTCAAAAAGATAAAGTTTAATTAAATAAATCTATGAAATGTGTAATTTTACTATCACTCCACTCATTATGTTAACATCAGCATGTGAAATGCTTAAACATGCCTTTCATGTGATTGAGAGACCTTTTGCCATGTTTCACTCTGCTGTTCAGTGCAGGGAAACAAATTTACCTATGAAATATGGGCAGTGCATTCCAACTCCACATGAGGTACAATACGTAACCATCAACTGTAAATATGAACAGAATCTATTTACTAAATTGCCACAGTAAAGCAATGCCACATGTTAACAAAATGAGCAAGGCGATTACAGAAGCCATGAGGCAGAAAAGAGCATGTTTCAATGGAGCAGTCTTGTAGAATAAAGTATTGGATAACTGGTGCACATTTTTCCCTGGTAAATTAGGGTATAGATTTATACATTTAAAATGGAAAGTGATAACTGCTCATTAAATCTTAAGAAATCTTTCAGTTTAAATGCAGAAAAACTTAATGCAAGAGGTATCTAAGTTAAAATTAAGAGAGGTAACAAAGTAGACAAAAAAAATATATATTAAATGTGTTGATTGTTAAATTTTCTATTGCTACTGCCCATGACAAAATTGGGAATAAGTTGTATGTTATATACTTTATTAGTGGCAGCACTGCTGGTGATGTCACCTTAACTGTGATACAGAGAGTTGTAAATTTGATTTTGTTAACTGTAAGGTTATTTGACTGGTTGTTTACATACAGGTATTGTGATTAAATGAACTTGATAAAGAAGAGCTAAGGTTAAAATGTAATTTTTATGCCTCGTTTAAGGCTGTGCAGAAGTTGTGAATGGCATTATTAAATCTGCACTTTTAAATTTGCATTCAGAGTATAATTGAAATATTTATGTACAAGGAATAATTTTCTCAGGAAGCCAAATGCCCAAACAGAGGAACTCGAAGAGTGCATTAAATAATTTGGGTAAAATCGGTTGTAGAATTCATGTGTGTTTAGTTTTAATCATACTCTGTATATTTGTGTACCCATCTCCGTGGTGTAGGGGTAGTTGTCTTCTCCCACACATTCCACAAGTCCTGAGTTTGCATCTTGGTGGGGTTACCTGGATAAGGTTTCTTACATGGTTTTCCCTCATCTTCAGAAGACAAATGTCAGGTAACTGTAAACTTTCTGGATCCTGAGCTTATTTGAGCATCCTATAACCATTTCATTCATTCACTATGTGATCTACCTTTTTAAAGGATGTTATGCTTAAAAAAAGAATAATTAAAATAAAATAAATATATCTATGCAGTAGTTATAAACTCTTAACATAAAATTTGTTAAAATAACTAATGTATATAAAGTGGAACAATTTACCATAGTATATGAAGGTTATTTCAGGCATGTTTTAATAACATATTACATAACCCATTTGAATTACTTGCCCCATGACAAGTATTTAAGAGACCATAAATTGTCATTCACCCGTGTTTAAATACTGGACTCACATCTTTTACAATAGTGACATTAGTGTATAATATAATTGTAGATGAAGTTATATTTATTGTAATGTAAGTCCTTTTCCAAGTATAAAACATTTGGCAAACCTATACACCTGTGTAAGAATTTTATGGCTGCATAGGATGTTTAGTAAGTTTATGAATTCCCCAATGTTTTATTTAGTTTTAATATTGCATTAATATCTTAGGTGTTGTCTAGGCACTCCTGACATATCTGAGCACTTTCTCAATTCATGACAAAGATGTAAAATAGAAAGTGTAATAATTATGGTTTTCATTAAAGTAACAATGAATGAGAATACAAAGAACCATTAAGAAAGAAAACAAATTATAATTTATAATGTTGTATTCAATCCCTGTCATTTAATAATAATAAAATTAATAATAATAATAATAATAATAATAATAATCTTTATTGCCCATAGATTTGTTTTACACAAATATCAAGCATAGTCATTTCTATTACAATTTTACAGTTCATTCACGGAATACATACATTTCTTAAGTATTTTTAAGTTCCTTCTTAAATCATTTTGAAATTTTATATTAGTTGGCAATTTGTTGAAAAAAATAGTTCCCATAACGTATACATCTTTTTCAGTAGATACTTAACTAAATGCAGTTCTGTAATAATTTGCCTTACACCAGGCACCTATCTTAACAATTACACCACGGAAGTCATGTATAGATTTTGACCTATGAGACATGAATACCATTACAGCTACTGCACAGGATTGTGTTGTGGTTGTATTTCACTTCTATGACAATAAAAATTAAATAAAGCAGCTGATTTACTTCTTCCATCGAGTTATAGTCCATTAGATTTATTTATTTGTTTAAGCGCTAAGTTCATACATGGTTTTGGACTGACCTTAACCCTAATTATTTGGTCAGCCATAACTATTTCAGTATATAAATACAAAAGTTAAAATATTACACAGATGTCCTTTGTCAACTAAAGGTTAATCTAAATTTGCCTGTTTTTCAACTGACCATTTCCATTTCATCTTCACTTTCCATAAAAAACTCCCCTGGTTTGGGAATCTGCTTCTGGTCTTCAAAAATATAAGTGCAATTTCTTTGATTCTCAGAAACCATTTCTTACTTATTAGACTTACCCTCCAGTCATTAGTGGTTTTACATTGTAAGATAATGTGAGTTTCATCTTCCCTCTCCCTGCATATAGGGCACATTACAGGGATAACCTCCCCCCTCGTCCCCCTTAGTTTCCAAACCCATAATCAAAACCAGGTTAACCCTTCTCTTTCATTCCTTTTGCAAATTAAAATGTACTTCTCCTTTTCTGGCTATCTTTTAATTGTAGTAAGCCAGTGAGCTTTCCTCCCTAAACTGGGCAAATAAAATTTGTCTATCCATGTCTTCCATTCTAGATCTCACTTCCCTCCAAAAACCTCTTTCAAAGTGTCCAATTTTAACCCAAAAGTCTCATAACCCATTTTTAAATAATTGCTCTCTAATTTTCATCAACCAGACATTTGACATTTAACCAAATTTTGTTCTTGATGTATCAAGCATATTTTCACTATATCAAGTAACTCTTGGATCCAAAATAAATATTTCAGTAATTTCTCCAACCCTTTCACACTTACCTTTCCTAGCTCTATTAAAGCTGCTGCATTTACGGTATTGCTAGGGACTCCCAAAATTAATTTACTTCTTAATATAAAATCCATATTATGCATCCCTCGTTTATGCCCCAAGTTTCCCCTCCATAAATCCATTGAGACTCAACCAAGGCTGGCTGCATAAAGTCTTTCAAACCACTTAATGTGTATTACTGGCATCAAGTATAAACATTTATGTATCACTGTCAAGGTCATTCTTCCTTTTGCCATTGTAAATCTTTTCTGTCTCTTCCAGCCTCTATTACTACCCAGCTGAATACCCAGATGTGAGAAATCACTAACAACTTGAATTTCTTTGCCTGCATAAACCATTTTTCATCTTTGCGCAATTTATTTTCCTTCTTGAACACCGTGATTTTAGTTTTATCCTGATTTACCTTCAGTCAATCTCCCCTATACGAGGGTGGTCCGAAAAGTTTCCGACCTAATAAAGATACAAGACATTTTTTCAGAAATTTTTTTTTATTTTTCAACATAGTCTCCTTGTAACTCTACACACTTCTCCCA
Source organism: Deroplatys truncata (assembly GCA_030765065.1). Taxonomy (NCBI): domain Eukaryota; kingdom Metazoa; phylum Arthropoda; class Insecta; order Mantodea; family Mantidae; genus Deroplatys; species Deroplatys truncata. The sequence continues at coordinate 130,200,087 of CM060980.1, forward strand.
GTGATGCTCCCATCTCTGTAACCCGTCCAAATAGTACTCAGCGTTTTTCTCTGCAAAATAATTGTTCACGAAGGTGATTGCCTCTTCATTTGACGAAAATCTCTGTCCTCCGAGCACAATTTTCAGATGAGGGATAAAAAGAAGTCGATTAGGGCTAGATCTGATGAGTATGGCGGATGGTCAAGCAGTTCAAACCGTAATTCATGGATTTTCGCCATTGCGACCGCTGAGGTGTGAGGTGTCTTGGTGAAACAGGATTTTCTTTTTCTGCAAATGTGGCCGTTTTTCCGCAAGTTCTGCCTTCAGCTTGTCAAGTAATGATGCGTAGTATGCTCCTGTAATGGTTTTTCCTTTTTGAAGATAATCGATTAAAATAACTCCATGACTATCCCAAAAAACAGTCGCTATCACTTTCCCAGCCAAAAAAACAGTTTTTGCTTTTTTTTTGAGCCGGTTCCCTCTTTGCAATTCACTGTTTGGACTGTATTTTTTTTTTTGAGCATATAATGGTGTATCCAAGTTTCATCTTCAGTAATTAATCAGTGCCAAAACTCGGATTTATTGTGCCTAAACTGTGCCAACAGAGCTTGGAAATGTTCATTCGAACATGTTTTTGGTCAAACGTGAGCAAACACTGTACCCAACGCGTGGACAGCTTTCTCATGTCTAAATGTTGATTTAATATGTGACAAACACGTTCTTTTGACATGTTCATAGCCTCTGCTATCTCTCTCTCTTTAATTCGGTGGTCGTCTAACACCATTTGGTGAACTTTGGCAGTTTTCGTCGGTAGTTGCAATTTTTGGACGTCCCGAACGTTCGTCTCCCAAGCTCTTACGGCCACGTTTAAATTCAGCTGCCCAAAATTTCACTGTGGTAAATGATGGTTCAGAGTCCCCATACACAGAATCCAACTCATCTTTGATTTGCATAGGCATATTTTATTTACGAGTGCTGCCATCTTCATGTTGAGGTCGAAATTTTTCAGACCACCCTCGTAGCTATCTTTAAGCCAATTGCTGATATTGAACATACCACCAGATCATCTGGCATAAGGTAACCCGGGGATATCTACATGTTTAATTGCAGGCATGTGAGTGCAGGTATTCATCAAACAATCCAATATCATCAATAAACAAATTAAACAAAATGGACTTAATTTACATCCTTGTCTGAGCCTCTCTCCTGTCGAACTGCTCTAGTTACTTCCCCAACACCACAATTAACACAAAATCTATTTTGTTAATATAGCTCCTGTAGTATACCAATCACATTAGCAAACCTTTATTTAGTTTTTACCATAGCATTTTTCTATCCCCTATTCATATGCTTTTTCTAGGTCAATAAATATGGCATACAGTCTGCCCCTTTTCTTCACTAGATATTTAATTATGAATACATTATCCACTATTCTTTTTCTTTTCCTGAACTCTGCTTGGTATGGAGATATCCGTTTATTCTCTTCGTCCCAATTTTGTATTCTCTGTGCCATAATTCCTGTGAAAATTTTTCCAAAGTTAGATAACAATGCAATTCCTCTGTAGTTATTGTCATTAGATCACACTGTATTTTACTTTTAGCAAGTAAATGTACCAAGCATTTCAGCCTTCTGCTGCTTCAATTTGGAAACATTTGGCTATGGGTAAATTGTGGACTTAATTTGATTTTAATACATTAGATGTCAATAATTTACAGCTTTTGGATTTTTTTAATAATCTAGAAGAGCAATGCTTTCAAAATATGTCAAAAACTTTATATATGTTTCAATAAAATGCTATAATTAAATATTTCGAAATTCCCATTTTAAAATAAACTTTGCTGGATGAAAGATGGAAGGAGAAAATTCTAGATTTTCTTGGGCTTCCAGCCAGGTGTAGAATTGGTTAGAAACCGACGTTTTGGGAATGTGCATCATTCTTATCTTCAGAATAACTGAATTATACAAATTAGGATTCCTCCATATTTATACTAACGTCTGTAGAGCTTAGTCTGGACCTGTTAAGAAACAGGCTGAGCATGCTGAGGTGGCCAAAAGCAGAGACATTATAGAAAACGATGGAAGGAGGAAATTTCTTTCTGATTAAAAGATTTTTTAAAATCTTAATGTAGTTTCCACATGAGTTTATACTTCCTGTTAATCATGAAGATGAGCTACTGGTTTAGATAAAGCTTGGCCCATATAAAATTAAGTGCTGTAAGTTTTTATGCCAACAAATAGATCCACCAAATACACTGTCTCCTATCTCTTTGAAATGTAACAAGAGTGCAGGTAATGATGAGAATGCAGTGACATCCAGCGACAATAAGCAAGTATTTCTTTTTCATTCCACAGTTTCATTATTTCTTTATTTTCTGTATACATGTGTGTAAGGGTTTAAACTGAAAGTATTTAAGATCTTTTAACATAACAGAGAAACCGAAGGTCTTTGAAACACATCATTTTGTTTATGGCAACTATTAATTCTCTTAATTACTTACCATAGGCTTCTGAAAGAAATGCAAATTTAACAAAGTATTAGCAGAGCACATCATCTGCTGCACAGCTTTGAGCTCTATGGAAGGACTGATGTATATGTAACAGTTATATTTTATACAAAATTCTGCTGTGCAAATACAATTTTGTGTTCCATAAACATGCAGAATTTTACAACATATAAGATTGTCTCAAACATGTTTGATTAGACCTAATTTTAAAAAAGGTGTATTACATATAGGACGTTTTTGTAAATAAAACTATTGTTATGTCTGATGAATTGTTCAGTGATTTTATGGAATTCTGGGACTGAGTTTTCCACAAATTTGGATGAAAAATCACTTAAAAATATTTCAAACCATAAGAAAGATAACCAACAGTAGACATTTCTTCCACCTATTAGCCCCAGCAGACATTTTTAAATACTGCTGCCCATCCATATTTGGCCTTAAAAACACAGAATGAAAAACACCCATTTCTAAAATAGCATTTTTATCCCTTCAAGATATTTCAAGCACCCAGGCTTTTTACCAATTTTAATGAATATTTTTACTTATTACTTGTGTATCGATCTTTACAGTAACATGATTTTACAGAATTGTGAAAATAAGTTGGTTTTAAGAAACTGCACACAACTTTTTAAAATACGGGTCATGTTTCTTAACCATGTTGCTTCCATTATTACTCTTGAGTTCCAACAACCTTGTAGAAGGAATGTGATGAGGATGGCACTGTTACTCCCTGGTTGTGGCTTGATGAACCTTTTCATCAAATTATCTCCTGTTGGTATATCAAAGTTAAATACATGGTGTTTGTGCTTTAGGATAAGTATACAAAACATTAATACACTGTTTTCAATAGCTTAATACACAGACTACTCCATATCCCTTGGACACAGAGGACTTTCAAAAAGAAAAACAACATATCTTAAAAGTTGCAGAAACAAATGTATTCAGTACAAGGACAAGTGAGAAAAAGATAAAAAGAGCCAAAAAATTGAAAAGGACAAAAGACACTCTCACCCATAAGAGATACAAAATTCAGTATGTTCATGTATCAACCAAAATTTCAAAAAATTTAACACCACATCTCCAAAGAACTCCAACTCAAAAAAGAGTTTACTGGATTCATATATGAAAGATACCATAAACCAAAAAAAAAACAGGAATCTAAAAAAAATTAACAGCAAGCCGTGCAGTAAGTTTTATATTGGAAAAACCAAGAAGAATCTGAAAATAACGGCAAAAGAATGCTTCAAATACATCATAATATTGATCCAGAGGCTATCTTGTTTAAGAACATCAATGAGCACAACACCACTTGTTAAAAGCTGATATACTGATGGGAGATAATTTGATGAAGAGGTTCATTGAGCCAGCACCAGGAAGCAGCAGTACCACCCTCACAGCATCCTTTCTACAAGGTAGAACCTGATGCGATGATGGACTTAACATGCTTCTGAAACATGTCCCATATTTTAAAAAGCAAGTTTCCTAATATAGATTATTTTCATAATTTTTACATACATTCTAGAATTACCAAACTAAGATCCTAGAATGCAAAACTTAATTTAAGCTAGACACATTTAGAAAAAGTGTGAATATTGAAAAAAGAAAATTTTATATAATTTGAAAATATAAATATATATATGGGGACTTAACCAAGGGACTTAATTTAAAATTTCATCTCAGAATTATTTAAAATATCATAAAGCTTGCATAAAAAAATAACCATTTTATATCTGAATATAAAGTGCATGAAACAATTTGATTGTGTAACTCATTTGCATATTAAAAACTTGTAAATTAATATTCCCAAATTAATTATACATATTTTGTAATTTGCTGATTATTGATACAATGAAGTAAAGCCAATAAAAATGTACAACTTAAAAACCTCTGTCCTGGGGCTGTTATGAAAGTATGAAGAGGTTTTGAATTTACCCACTACAGATGTAATTATCAGCATTTTAAGAAAAGAAATTATCACAAATTTAATTCATTTAAATAAAGCCTGATCCAGCTCTACAGAAGATTCTCAAGCAAGGTTGTCAGAGACAGCAATGCTCCCCAATTTCCATCTGTTTTTTGCAGGTCTGTAAGAAAAACAGTCTTAACAAAGTGCTCATTTTGTGAGCCAGTCACAGGCCAGCAGCTCATGGAGAGAACTGGAAGTAATGAATTAATGAGCTAAGCAGAGACCAACCATTCTGTACAGAAAATTCTTAGTTGCCATTTAAATAGTAATAAAATTGTTTCAAGGAGTTTTGCAGAGTTCTTATGATGGCATAGTCATATAAAATGTCTGGGAAGAGTATTTAATGGCAGCTCAGTTTAAGAGCCTGCAAAGTCTAGCTCTAGACTGTTCTTAAAGTCTTAAACACAGGAAACCGTTCATTTACCAGGATGGTTAACATACATACAATCACATGCTAAACTATTGAAAGCAATTTTAAACAGTGAAACTTTTTATTTAATTTTTTTTTTAATTAAGTCCATCTTCGTTGTCAGTTGTATGTTCAATGGCTAGGAATGGTCATTTTTTGCAAATATGGTGTGCAAAATGACAACTTATGCTGCAGTTTGTACACTCTTGGAATGTTTATAATATACTTGACCACCATTCTGGAAGGCAGAATGGTAATGTGAAAAAGGGAGAGTTAGCTTTATGTAGTGAAATTAACACAATAAATGTTACCCATTCTATTATGACATTTAAAACAAATTAACTCCATTTAAAATCTTAATTTTGGGGTGTATGGAAAACAATCGCAGCTATAATCCTAATGACAAAGTGTTTTTAAGTATAATGTCAGCTAAACTTGCGACTCAGGTTCCAGTAACAGTAAATTTATTATTCAGTTGAAGGCTCTTTCTATCTTTCTGCATATAAGTTGTAGGATGAGTTGCTAATTTCAGGCACTGTGTTGGATGATTACGTTTAAAGACGCTCAACTGCCAGGTCATTAGCGCCCTTGTAAAGTAGATCATGGCAAAGGCCGGAGATGAAGATCAATTTGAAAATCATAGCAAAAGTCAAAAATAAATAGAATATATAAAACTAAACCAAGAAGTACGAAACGCCTGATATCAATATGACTAAATCCGCATTTGAAAATTGACACAAATTTAAAAACCCTTTTAACCGCTTGGTTATCTTCCACTAAGACCTCTGCAAGACTGTCCGGCTGATGCAGAGTGTCCCAAAGATGTGCTGGAGGAATAAACTAGCATCACATGACGGACCGACAGATTTGTGCTACACAGTGGACAAAGAGCAGTGGGGTTGCCCTTAAAAAGATAACTGCGTAAAATTGCAGTGGTCAATACGCAACCGACCCAAAATCAACACCTCACGGCGAGAGGAAGTTACCCAGTTTATCGAAATGATTTTCATTACTCTAAGGCTTATTTCCGCGGAGAGCCTTAAACACCGAGAGTGGTGCTGTCCGCACAACAAACAGTCTTCTGACGTTACACGAGATATTGCAACACTGGCTTCTGTGGTCGCCGCCTTAGTTGCCAAATCCGCCAGTTCCTTCCGCAAGCCAACGTCACCAGGAATCCAAGCACACTCCCATTAATGCTCGAGGCGTGTAAAACATGGACCAGGAATCCAAGCACACTCCACATTAATGCCAGAGGCGTGTAAAACATGGAGGGCATCCTGGGTGTGCTGTACAATGGGATGGTAGCTGTACAGCTCACGAAGGCTCTGAAGTGCACTAAGGGAATCACTAAAAATGAGACAGTCTCCCAATTTTCGAAGGCGCACATACAAAATGGCTGGGTATATGTCATACAGCTCTGTGCTATAAATGGAAGTGCTATCATGAAAACCGAATATATGGGGTTCTGCTCCATAAACATAAGCACATCATCCAACACCGTTGGTGCACATAGATCCATCGGTGTAGATAAAAATTCGGTCATTGTAAACTTGACAACAACAAAAATCTAAAAAAACAAGTGCGGCATCGTAGGTTTCCTGTATGCTGTCATCCCAGGATCTAGTAAGATATCGCACGTAAACCAAGGGATGCACCCTCTCTCCCTTATGAAACATGCTAGGCATTTGAATATCATGCTTTCTAAGAAGTTCCCCGAAACGAACACCTGTAGGTCTAGAATTAATCAACTATTGCTCAATAGTTAGTCCAACGCGGTGTTGAAAAAAAGAGGCGAACGTTGGATGTAAAGGCATACATTTAAACACAGCCATAATTTCCCAATAGGACATCACGCCGATATTGCAGAGGTTCTGCCGATTCCGCGTAAAGGCTAATAACTCGGCTATTTATAAAAGCGGGGAGTTGCAGTTGAGCAGGCGTAGCGAACGGACGTGTCAGCGAATAGCTCCGTATACATGACACGAAGGAAACATTGGGATATCTACAGAAATTTACCGAGCGAGAATCTGAGCGTTTAATGCAAGACGTATAAAATACCAGAAGATGAAAATGGAAGAAGGTACATCAATGGTATTGTTGATAATAGTAGTGACCATACTAATAATTGGAGAGATAGAAATGAACCCGGGACCGGGATTTTCGGAACAGAATGTGGTGGGCTTACTGTGGGGGAAAAAAATGAACGAGGAATTGTTAAGAGATCAGAAAAATTGAGAAAGACTGGAATCCAAACTAAGAGAAAATAGACGGACTAAAAGGAGCAATAAAAGGATTCGAAGAAGAATACAAGGAGTTGGAAATACTAGAACAGAGAGTAACAAATTTGGAGAGAGAGAGAGAGAGAGAGAGAAGAGGAAAGACATATCATAATTTTTGGAGTAGCGGAAGAACGAGGAAAAAGACCATGGCAGCAAGTACAATTTTGTAGAAAGAAACAAGAGTTGCAGATACAACAGGGCCGTATTTAGAGGGGTGTTTCTAGGGTTCAACCCCCCCCCCCAAACTTCTGACAGTTTTATTTATTTAAATTCATAGCAAACCAATGTGGGAAAATGTCGTTAGATAACAGTAAGTCTATTGCTAGTAGCACATTTACAAGAAAAAGGGAAACTTAATATGTCGACTTACATAGGTAAGGCGACCATACATTCCGATTTTCGAAGCAGTCTCCATGTTTTGTGCTGTAAGGAATATCCTCATTCTGGTGAGTTTTTCTTGTCTATATAATGTCTCCAAGCAATCTTCTTATCCATGTAACGTCTATATACTACGGAGTAGATACATGGTAACTGTGGGGTACTGTTAAGTTTAGATCTACTTGTGGAAAACCCTCCCCGAAATTTTTTTCTGGGTACGGGCATGAGATACAAGGTTTTGAAATAATGGATTCATTTCGATTAGGGAGAAGAAATTGGAACAACGGACCGATACTGGTAAAACTCAGCACCGTGAAGTTTAAAATGTTAGTTCTGCCAAACGCAGGAAAACTTATTAAGGGTACCAAAATATGTATAGAGCAGAACTTCGGGAAAAAAGAAAGGGAACAGGGAGACATTTTGTTAAAGGAAATGATGAAGGCCAAAGAAGAAGGAAAAAAGCATATGTTAGAGGACCAACCTTTGGATCAACGGAAGAAAATGTGTCATGATTTAGCAAGGAGCGGACATTGACGGGCGAAGAATTTTACGTCAGTATTCGGTAGAACGAGAATCAGGCAGGACAGCGGGAGAGGAGAAACATAAAAAAGAGGAGAGGCAACGGCATGTGACGTCACCAAGAAAGGACGTCATTCCTAGCGATGAGCTAAAGGATGACGCAAAGAAGTTGGTGGTAGCAGCATCAGCAGGTCTATGAATAAAATTCATGACGAGGCAACTGGATTAAGTACCCTGTCATCACCAAGTGGAAATATATTACAACTAGAAGTTCAGCTAAGAGAACAAATTAATTCACGGAGGACAAGGCAAAGAGGAAGAACAGACCAACTAAGATATGATAGATCAGGGGCTGTAAAGGGAATAGTGATCTCGGTGGTTATACGGAACATGGAAGGGCTGAGGAAGAAAATTGGTAAGGGTGAAATATTCCAAGTGTTAATAAGGTTGGTGTGTTGGCAGTAGTGGAAACTTGGTTAAATAAAGAGACATAGTGGCTATTAGTGATTATGACTTCTATGGCAAAGAAGGAGTGAGGGAGAAAGAGAAAGGGCGGCCGTCGGGGGGGGGGGAGTAGGTACACTCATGATGAAGAAATAAAACTGAAAGCACTAGATGGAATAGGAAGAGGGGTGGTATTGTGGTGCATAATGGAAGTAGGAGAAGTGAACAAACAAACAAAATCTGATGTGTTACACTCACATGACTTTCCCTACTCTTATACAAACTATTTTACAAACTCTTATTCTCCGTCTATTTCATATTAATCGAGATAAATATTTGCAGAAACGTTCTTTTGACATGTAAAGAAAATTACATTTTAAACATGGTGACTAGTTCTAAGAATATTTGACTATGACTTAAGGCCTACTAAGTTCTCCTTGTTTTGTATTTGCAAGGGCATTACAGAAATACAGTAGCCTTTAAACATCGACATATATCTTAATAGCTGGTTGCTAGGTGCAGCACCATTCCCTGTGCCACAGATTAATACTCTTTGCATATCCAAGATAAAAAAATTGAATAACGAATTCCCATTTCAGAAAATAAGTACTGAAAATTTTAAGGGAATAACAAAGCAATATCTCGAAAATGGTTCACTCAACAACAAAAATGTATATGACGTAAATTGTGTATTTTAACGCGATCTACATTTTTTGTGTAGTAAAATTTTGTCTATCTCTCATGTTTACCAGTTATGCAAAAGTCGTTCACAATGAAGAATACTTTTGGAGACATTCCCAGAAAATTCAAGATATACATTTTATTTGTCATGAAAGTATCTTAAACATATGATATTTTAATCAAAATCGTTAGAGCCATTTTTGAGAAAATTAAAATTTTCGAAAAATGTTCCATGTAAAGGGTAGTCTGGGGTGGGGGGATTTTCCTGAAAACCTTCGTGTCGCATCTCTGGAAGATACTGAACCTAGATACCAAGTTTGGCGTTTATCTGACTGTTCGTTTCTGAGTTATGCTGTTCATAGACACACACACGGACATGTTTCCAAAAATGTTTTTTACTTTCTCTACTACGTACAGTAAGTAGGGGAAGTATTGCATTCCACCCAAAAATTCGATACCGAGATTTCACCGGAAATATATGTTTTGAGATCTCCTGAATCCAAAAAAAGCATTTTTGGAAACATGTCCGTGTGTGTGTGTGTGTGTGTGTGTGTGTGTGTGTGTGTGTGTGTGTGTGTCTCTGTGAACAGCATAACTCAAAAACGAACAGTCGGATAAGCACCAAACTTGGTATTTAGGTTCACTATCTTCCAGAGATGCGACACGAAGGTTTTCAAGAAATTCCCCCACCCCAGACTACCCTTTACATGGAAAATTTTTCGAAAATTTTAATTTTCTCAAAAATGGCTCTAACGATTTTGATGAAAATATCATGTTTAAGATAATGTCATGAGAAATGAAATGTATATCTCGAATTTTCTGGGAATGTCTCCAAAAGTATTCTTCATTGTGAACGCCTTTTGCATAACTGGTAAACCATAAGAGATAGACAAAATTTTACTACACAAAAAATGTAGATCGCGTTAAAATACACAACTTATGATTATATACATTTCTTTTGTTGAGTGAACCGTTTTCGAGATATTGCTTGTTACTTCCTTAAATTTTCCAATACTTATACTTTTTCTCAAATACGTTATTCATTTTTACTTTCTCTACTACGTATAGTAAGTAGGGGAAGTATTGCATTCCACCCAAAAATTCGATACCGAGATTTCACCGGAAATACATGTTTTGAGACCTCCTGAATCCAAAAAATCTGATGTGTTACACTCACATGACTTTCTCTACTCTTGTAAAAACTATTTTTGCAAACGCTTATTCTCCATATGCTTCATGTTAATCGAGATATCGAAATGTCAATCTTATTGATAATTTTCTTGTAGTTGCAAGGGGAATATGGTAGGTTTTAAGCTATAGTCAAATATTTTAACGCTGGTTGCTATGTGGCGCATTCCATTCTCTTTGCATGTCCAGGACATAAAAAATGAATAACGAATTTGAGAAAAAGTATAAGAAAATTTAAGGGAATAACAAGCAATATCTCGCAAACGGTTCACTCAACAAAAGAAATGTATATGACATAAATTGTGTATTTTAACGCGATCTACATTTTTTGTGTAGTAAAATTTTGTCTATCTCTTATGGTTTACCAGTTAGAAAAAGTCGTTCATAATGAAGAATACTTTTGGAGACATTCCCAGAAAATTCGAGATATACATTTTATTTGTCATGACAATATCTTAAACATATGATATTTTAATCAAAATCGTTAGAGCCGTTTTTGAGAAAATTAAAATTTTCGAAAAATGTTCCATGTAAAGGGTAGTCTGGGGTGCGGAGATTTTCTTGAAAACCATCGTGTCGCATCTCTGAAAGATACTGAACCTAAATACCAAGTTTGGTGTTTATCCGACTCTTCGTTTTTGAGTTATGCTGTTCACAGACAAACACACAGACAGACACACACACGGACATGTTTCCAAAAATGCTTTTTTTGGATTCAGTGAGTCTCAAAACATGTATTTCCGGTGAAATCTCGGTATCGAATTTTTGGGTGGAATGCAATACTTCCCCTACTTACTATACGTAGTAGAGAAAGTAAAAAAGCATTTTTGGAAACATGTCCGTGTGTGTGTGTGTGTGTGTGTGTGTGTGTGTGTGTGTGTGTCTGTGAACAGCATAACTCAAAAACGAACAGTCGGATAAACACCAAACTTGGTATTTAGGTTCAGTATCTTCCAGAGATGCGACACGAAGGTTTTCAAGAAAATCCCCCCACCCCAGACTACCCTTTACATGGAACATTTTTCGAAAATTTTAATTTTCTCAAAAATGGCTCTAACGATTTTGATGAAAATATCATATGTTTAAGGTAATGTCATGAGAAATGAAATGTATATCTCGAATTTTCTGGGAATGTCTCCAAAAGTATTCTTCATTGTGAACGACTTTTGCATAACTGGTAAACCATAAGAGATAGACAAAATTTTACTACACAAAAAATGTAGATCGCGTTAAAATACACAACTTATGATTATATACATTTCTTTTGTTGAGTGAACCGTTTTCGAGATATTGCTTGTTATTTCCTTAAATTTTCCAATACTTATACTATTTCTCAAATTCGTTATTCATTTTACTTTCTCTACTACGTATAGTAAGTAGGGGAAGTATTGCATTCCACCCAAAAATTCGATACCGAGATTTCACCGGAAATACATGTTTTGAGACCTCCTGAATCCAAAAAAAGCATTTTTGGAAACATGTCCGTGTGTGTGTCTGTCTGTGTGTCTGTGAACAGCATAACTCAAAAACGAACAGTCGGATAAGCACCAAACTTGGTATTTAGGTTCAGTATCTTCCAGAGATGCGACACGAAGGTTTTCAAGAAAATCCCCCCACTCCAGACTACCCTTTACATGGAAGATTTTTCGAAAAGTTTAATTTTCTCAAAAATGGCTCTAACGATTTTGATGAAAATATCATATGTTTAAGATAATGTCATGAGAAATGAAATGTATATCTCGAATTTTCTGGAAATGTCTCCAAACGTATTCTTCATTGTGAACGACTTTTGCATAACTGGTAAACCATAAGAGATAGACAAAATTTTACTACACAAAAAATGTAGATCGCGTTAAAATACACAACTTATGTCATATACATTTCTTTTGTTGAGTGAACCGTTTTCGAGATATTGCTTGTTATTTCCTTAAATTTTCCAATACTTATACTTTTTCTCAAATTCGTTATTCATTTTTTTTATGTCCTGGACATGCAAAGAGAATGGAATGCGCCACATAGCAACCAGCGTTAAAATATTTGACTACCGCTTAAAAGCTACCATATTTCCCTTGCATCTACAAGAAAATTACCAATAAGATTGACATCTCGATATTCTCGATTAACATGAAGCATATGGAGAATAGGCGTTTGTAAAAATAGATTGTACAAGAGTAGAGAAAGTCATGTGAGTGTAACACATCAGATTTTTTTTTATGTCCTGGACATGCAAAGAGAATGGAATTCACCCCATAGCAACCAGCGTTAAAATATTAGACTATCGCTTAAAAGCAACCATATTCCCCTTGCATCTACAAGAAAATTACCAATAAGATTGACATCTCGATATCTCGATTAACATGAAGCATATGGAGAATAGGCGTTTGTAAAAATAGATTGTACAAGAGTAGAGAAAGTCATGTGAGTGTAACACATCAGATTTTTTTATGTCCTGACATGCAAAGAGAATGGAATGCGCCACATAGCAACCAGCTTTAAAATATTTGACTATCGCTTAAAAGCTACCATATTCCCCTTGCATCTACAAGAAAATTACCAATAAGAATGACATCTCGATATCTCGATTAACATGAAGCATATGGAGAATAGGCCTTTGTAAAATTAGATTGTACAAGAGTAGAGAAAGTCATGTGAGTGTAACACATCAGATTTTTTTTTTTGGATTCAGGGGGTCTCAAAACATATATTTCCGGTGAAATCTCGGTATCGAATTTTTGGGTGGAATACAATACTTCCCCTACTTACTATACATAGTAGAGAAAGTGAAAAAGTGTGCTTAGGAGTAGTGTACAGCCCACCGAGCGTTTCAAGATTCTATGATCAAAATATGTTCATGAAAGTGCAACAAGACCTAGAAGTAATACAGGGTAAATATGTAGAAATATATCTAATAGTTGTAGAAGACTTTATGTAAGGATAGAGGGAAGAGAAAATCAGAATATGCGAAGTATAAAACAATATAAAGAATACAGCAGATATAGGAAGAGCAGAGACAAAATATGCAATTGCGTGAGAACGTATTTGATTGACTTTTGTGAAACGAATAATATGATTGTATGTAATGGATTAAAAGGTAAGGATAAAGAACGGGAGTTCACATTTACAAATAAGAATGGACAAAGTGTGATAGATTATACACTTTACTCAACATAGATGCATAGTGTGCAGATTTTGAAGTCACGAACAATGATTTTACTAGTTGTCACTTCCTATTAAAGGTAAGCTTTAGCATTAAAAACGAAATTAAAAGAATGGAATCAGATAAAAACAGTAAGGAATCCAGAACATATAGATGGATGGATAAAATGGGGAAATATTTTGCACAGAGCTAGAGGAGGGAGTGGAAATAATAGGGTTAGCATATCTAAAAATGTTAATACAAAAGGGTGAGATAGAGGGAGCTGTGTTGAGAATGGAACAGGTAATAAAAAAGGCAGGGTGGAAAATGAAGGAGAATAATACTTATTCACAAAATGGAGAATGGTGGAATGATCACGTATGTTACGAGACAGAAAAAAAAGAGAAAGAGAATTAAAGAAATGGGGGCAGATAGGAAAACAAAAAGATAAAGGAAAGCTTTGATACAAAGATGAGGATATAAAAGTCTAATGGAGGCGGAAAAGAAAGAATGGGGGGAACTAAGTCGTAAAATGAATAAAGCAGCAAAAATCAGGATACGAAGGCAATATGGAATATATATATAAAAGAAAAAAGTGGTGGGAACAACATACAGGCTGATACATGGAGCCATTGTTTTAAAGGTTTATACGGGGTGCAAACATTAGTCAAAGCTCAAGAGAGTTTCAAAGATCGAATATAGTATAAGGAGGACCTAGATGAAGTAATTAAGTTAAATGAAGTAAAAACACAAACATTAAAGTTAAAAATCTGATGTGCTACACTCACATGACTTTCTCTACTCTTGTACAATCTAATTTTACAAACGCCTATTCTCCATATGCTTCAAGTTAATCGAGATATCGAGATGTCAATCTTATTGGTAATTTTCTTGTAGATGCAAGGGAAATATCGTAGCTTTTAAGCGATAGTCAAATATTTTAACGCTGGTTGCTATGTGGCGCATTCCATTCTCTTTGCATGTCAGGACATAAAAAAATCTGATGTGTTACACTCACATGACTTTCTCTACTCTTGTACAATCTATTTTTACAAACGCCTATTCTCCATATGCTTCATGTTAATCGAGATATCGAGATGTCAATCTTATTGGTAATTTTCTTGTAGATGCAAGGGGAATATGGTTGCTTTTAAGCGATAGTCTAATATTTTAACGCTGGTTGCTATGGGGTGCATTCCATTCTCTTTGCATGTTCAGGACATAAAAAAAATGAATAACGAATTTGAGCAAAAGTATAAGTATTGGAAAATTTAAGGAAATAACAAGCAATATCTCGAAAACGGTTCACTCAACAAAAGAAATGTATATGACATAAGTTGTGTATTTTAACGCGATCTACATTTTTTGTGTAGTAAAATTTTGTCTATCTCTTATGGTTTACCAGTTATGCAAAAGTCGTTCATAATGAAGAATACTTTTGGAGACATTCCCAGAAAATTCGAGATATACATTTCATTTCTCATGACATTATCTTAAACATATGATATTTTCATCAAAATCGTTAGAGCCATTTTTGAGAAAATTAAAATTTTCGAAAAAACTTCCATGTAAAGGGTAGTCTGGGGTGGGGGGATTTTCTTGAAAACCTTCGTGTCGCATCTCTGGAAGATACTGAACCTAAATACCAAGTTTGGTGCTTATCCGACTGTTCGTTTTTGAGTTATGCTGTTCACAGACACACACACAGACACACACACACACACACACACACACACACACACACACAGAGACACACACGGACATGTTTCCAAAAATGCTTTTTTTGGATTCAGGAGGTCTCAAAACATGTATTTCCGGTGAAATCTCGGTATCGAATTTTTGGGTGGAATGCAATACTTCCCCTACTTACTATACGTAGTAGAGAAAGTAAAAATAACAAGACCTGCGGAATCGATGAGTTACCAGGTGAATTCTGGAAAGCATGGTGCGAAAATGATGAGGGCAGGTTAATAGTTAAATGACGATACCCCTGGACGAGAACATTTCGAGATAGAATTAATTGCTCTAGCAAACAGTGTGACGCTTAATACCGATCCCTGGAGCACTCCGTTCTCCTGAACAAAAAGGTTCGGAAAAACCAAGTCGATCTTTACTCGGAAAACGCGGTTTTTCATAAACTCCTGAATGAACAGTTGTAAGCGTCAACGTATATTCCAAGTGTGTAAGGAACGTAGTATCCCTGCTCGCCAACACGTATCATAATTCTTCTCAAGGTCAAAAAATATCGCAACGGTTTGACAATTCATAAATCCGTTCATGATCTGCATTGATAATGATATCGGGTGGTCCAAAATTGAACGGCTTCGTCGAAAACCGCCCTGAATGTTGCTCAGTAGGTTGTGAGTTGAGGCAGTATTTTATATCACAACACTGTGAATGCCAGAGTGATTGTAATGTAAATTAACATTATTGTATGGCAATGATTTTAGATGTTTGTTAGCTATAAGCATTGTTAGGAAATAAGTTTACACGGCCTCACTGAAACTGACAATAGGAGTGATTAACAATGAAGCGATGGGGTGAGTTGTTTATCACTTAGAAGAGACAAACAAATGGCGTCAGGGTAGGGTGCCTTTCTTTAGAAATGGAGGGAATATCTTCCCTAGATCATATGTTTTAATAATTATGATTGGCTTATAAAACAGACGCTAATGTTGGCGCGATTTAGTAACCAATAGCAGCTCTATTATAATGTTTAGGCGTATCGGGGTGAGGGAGTATAAATTCTTGAGCCAAAAGCAAGTATCGCGGGTAATTCTAAAAAGACTAAACTCACACATTATTAAGAACAGTATTCTAGTCCAGGAACAATTTGGATTTAGGTCAGAACATTCCACGACGCTCCAATTACTAAGACTAACCGAACAAGTCACTAAGGGGTTCAACACAAATAAATCGACGGGCGCCATCTTCTTGGACATTGAGCGCGCTTTCGATAAAGTATGGCATGCGGGCCTCATTCACAAGCTCAAGTCTTACAACTTTGCAGATTCTATGATCGCCCTAGTCAAAGATTATATTAGCAATCGACAGTTCCGAGCAATGGTGGAGGATTCCCCCTCCTCCCTTAGTCCTATCAGGGCGGGAGTCCCTCAAGGAAGTTTGCTCGGACCGACCCTCTTCAATCTATACATAAATGACATGCCAGAACTTACGCGTACGGAAAAGTACATATATGCCGATGATACGGCACTAGTAACGCAATCGACGCAACCTAGGATAATACACCAAAGGCTACAGAGCGCCCTAAACGAGCTCGAGCCATGGTACACAAAGTGGCGAATTAAAATAAACACCAAAAAATGCCAGTCAATAATTTTTACCAAGAGAATACAGCATAGACTACCAAGGCATGCACAACCGCCACTGACATATAACGGCGAAAGGACCGAATGGAAGAACCAGGTTACATACCTTGGCGTAACGATGGACCAAGGCCTCACCTGGAAACAACACATAAATAGGGTAAGGGCAAAGGCCAGCTTAACAAACTCTACCCGGTCATTAACATTAATAGCCAACTTCAATTAAACATGTGTCTCACGATATATAAAACTCTAATAAGACCCATAATGACGTACGCAGCCCCGGTTTGGGGCTATGCTGCGAAATCGCACCTACACAGGCTACAAACCCTTCAAAACAGAATATTAAGAATAATAGCGAAACTCCCGCAGGTCACTCCTGCACACCTCATACACGACGAGTTGAAATTGCACTCGATTGAGGAATTCATAAAGCTTCAAAGCTCCAATTTATATACTAGAAAGGGCACTAACTATAACCCTCTCATCCGCGATTTAGGAACCTACAACAACGAGAGGGACAAACACAAAAGACCTCTATCGTTATTCGATAGAAACATTGGCCTGGGGGAACCAGAGGTAAATATTCAGGCATACTTAGACGCCTTATTGGTAACGTAACCAAAGATTTTATCAGTGAACTGGCCATTGCAATGGCGCCCTCTATCTAACTAGACTACAGTGGCCCTTGAAGTCCTTGCACATTTTTGTCAAGGCGGTCCCCGGGGAGGGGGCCCCCCTACCAGGGTGACGTCTGAGTGCAGCTGGGCCAGGATTGGTTGGGCTGCGCTGCAGGCGGGCACCCAAAGATCAACCAAGGCATTGCTAATGGAAATGACTACAAACACCACTCTATCCCTAAACACTGACACGGCTCACAGCCTAGATAAATACTAAGTACTAATGTAAACGTAATGCTAAGCAATATTATTGATCATTGGCGAGGTCTTGCAGCCTAAGAATAACATAATCACTAAGTACTAATATAAACGTAATGCACATCAATTTATTGATCATTGACGAGGCTTTGCAGCCAAAAGAATAACATAATCATCCAAGTAATTTCTTACAGGTTGACGACGGGATTGAAGGCCGCCAAGAACGGTTAGCCGGTGTTGACGGCCTGAGGTCCAAGCAATTAATATAAATTCAATGTTACCACTTAGCACTAATGACATTGCCCTAAATTTCAGGACAGCAGACCAGTGCACATTAATTCAAGTGAAGTGGACGAGGTCTCCATCCGGAGACACAGTGCTTCAATCCTCAACTCCTCGCTCCAAATTCCCTAGGGCGCAAGTAGGGCCTAGGTCATGCTTGCGTCCAGGCTCCATTCTACACCTGGCTTAGGCCCTTGTGGCCGGCCAATATATCCTCTCCACGACTGCGCTGGTGCAATAGCGGTACAGCCACACCATCACTCCCGAATACATCTTTATCCTTCTTCCTTATTTCTTCCGGTGGAGGAGTTTTTAGTGGGTATGCCGACTATTGGTGAGTCCCACACTCTCAGTCCCGACTCCCATCGGGGCTGGGGTAAGTGATTAAATCATTTTCTCCTCCACTCGAAAAAAAAAGTATCGCGCAGTTCTAAGAAATCTCTCTCGCGAGGTACACGTCAGGCAGTTCTAAAGAATCATTCGCGAGTTACACATCACGCAGTTCTACAGAATCATTCACGAGGTACACATCACGCAGTTCTCAGCAATCTTTCGCGAGTTACACATTACGCAGTTCTACAGAATCTCTCGCGTCGTAAAGTTAGTTACAAAATGTGAAGTAGGTACGCGACAACTATTACGACAGTAATTACATTCGGAAATATAACAGTTTCAGTCAGGCGTGTATCAAGATTAAAGATGTGAAATTAATTAAGTGTGATGACAATAAAAGTGTGAAAATAAATTCTTTTATCAGTGTTATCTTTTAGTAACAACTCCTTTCCGTTTACATGCCCTGCTTAGAGATATTTGCTCGACTGAGTAATAATAGCTAGCCGGAGGACAAAGAACCCAAAATAGTAAAACAATAACAGGCGCTCAGCAAATAAGATAACACGAACAGATTACTGCGACAGAGTTTCCAGCCACCATACCAACTGTCCATCGATGAGGCATTCCATCATCTTGCAAACGCAATTGGTGAACGAAATAGGACAGAGCTGGAAGGAAGATGGCGGTCATTTCCAGCTTTCAAAAAAAAAAAGAAAAGGTGAGCTAAATTGTGTTTTAATGAAATTTACTTTTTTGTGTAGTAAAATTTTGTCTATCTCTTACGGTTTACCAGTGATGCAAAAGTCATTCACAATGAATAGGACTTTTGGGGACATTTCCAGAAAATTCAAGATATACATTTCATTTGCCATGAAAATATTTTAAACATACCATGATATTTTAATCAAAATCGTTAGAGCCATTTTTGAGAAAATTAAAATTTTCGAAAAATGTTCCATGTAAAAGGTAGTCCGGTGAGGGGAATTTCTTGAAGATACTAAACTCAAATACCAAGTTTGATATTTATTCGACTTTTCGTTTTTGAGTTATGCTGTTCACAGACAGACAGGTTTCCAAAAATGCTTTATTTGGATTCAGGTCACCTCAAAGCAGGTATTTCCGGCGAAACCTTGGTATAGAAAAATAGAATACTTCTACTAACTATTACGTAGTAGAGAAAGTAATAAATTATTTTGCTGATCTTGTACTCTTTTTGAAACCGATATCGGAGTGTGGAATAGTGTAGGTTTTTCTGACATCAGTAATTTTCACAAAGCAAAGCTTGACATGGGAAGACACAGTCAATTTATCTGCAATAACGAAATTGAAAACCTTTGGTAAAACAAGGATACAATTTCAACTAAGTGAACAATGCAGGTCGGATGTTTTGAAACACAATGCCGAAGTTGACTCTGATAGAGAAATAATGAAACGATGAATCTATGTTTCTTGCCTATTGGCAAAGCAAGGGCTACCCTTCAGAGGTCATAACGAGCATAATGAATCCCTTAATCAGGGAAACTATACTCAGTTCTTGCACATGCTATCCAAGTATGTCATTAAATTAGACACACACTTACAAACCGCTAAAGTTTTCGAAGGGACGTCAAATCGAATTCAAAATGATAATATTGAAATTATTAGTGACGTAATGCTAGACATAAGGAAAGAAGTAACCTGAGTACCTTTTGTTGTCTTAATGCTGGACGAAACGACTGTTGCAAAATTATCTGAGCTTTCCAATGTCATTCGTTATGTAAACGAGGGTGAAATTCAGGAGATATTTTTAGGCTTTACAGAAGTCAGCAACAATCGCTCTGAAGTTGCGTTAAGTGAACATGTATATAAAATCCTTACAGGATTTCAGTGTGAGTCTGAGAACAAGCTCGTAACTCATGGATATGACAGGGCTGCTATATTTTCTGGTCATTTAAATAGGTTGCAAGCGCTAGTGAAGAAAATACTAAGGCGCTATCCGTCTACTGTTATGCTCATCGACTTAATCCAGTTTTATCGCAGTCAATACAATTCATAACGGAATATAAAATATTTTTCAACACATTGAGTGGTTTTTGTTCATTTTTTCCCCATTCAACAAAGCATATAAGTGCACTGAATGCATCGGAAGTCAAAAGAGGTTTTCATCGGTGTCAGTTATGCGTTGGAATTACAACTTTAGGATTGTAAACGCGATGCATGAAAATAAGGCAGAACTGATCTCATTGTTTAAGCATATTGTTGATGACCCAGACCCCTGGGACACTGACACTTTTATTTGTGCCAGAGGATATTTAGCATCATTGAAGGATTTCACCTTTTCACTATTTCTGTCATATTTTTGATCTCACTGATACATTATTCAATATTCTCCAGATAAAAGCTTTTGATGTAAATTATTGCACTGCGAAAGATAAAAAGACTATTTCTTTCATTCAAGAATATCGAAACAATTTTGATAATATAAATAGAACACTAGAAGAAATAACACCAATGAGAATGAAGCTAGTAAGCGATGTCGATAAGGTGAATAGTATCCCAAAATGAAATATTTGCGTCTTTACGAGATAATACACACGATAGTTAGTCAAATGGAAAACCGATTTTGTGATTGATAACTAAAAGTTATTGAGCTACTTGATTTGAAAACTTTTGAATCTTTCAAAACAATATTTCCTGAAATTTTGTTAAATCAGGCTATAAAAGTTTGCGAAGTGAATTATGGCTGTTTATAGGTTGTCAGACTTTTCAAGACAGGTCAGCGTCTGAGAATGCAAAGTTTTTGAAAGACACCGAGTTAGAAGATGAAGCATTTCCAGAAGTTTATCAATTATGCTGCCTCATAACTACAATTCCAGTCAGCTTATCTACAGTAGAACGAACGTTTTCCTATTTAAAACGCGTAGAGAGTTAAGTACGTAACACTCAGTGCGAAGACAGGTGTTTCCAACTTTCACTGTTATCAATCGAAAAGGCTCTATTGCACAAAACTCAAAGTCAGATATTTTTATGATCATGTCATAGAAACATTTGCCCGCAAAGGAGATAGGATGCACAGATGAAGGCCTCGTAGCTCAAGTCAGTAGAGCACCAGCCTGCTGCGCGAGGGGTCCCGGGGTGGTCAATTTTCTCTAGCCAAGATTATTCCCTATCCTCCCCCAGAGTCTGGAGCTGTGGATGTGCGTGTGATTTAATGAATAAAACTCAAAGTTTACCAGAAGTCCAATGACAAGTAAATACAAGTTAAGACTATAGGAAATAATTTGTTTCAAAAAGAAAGGTCTCCGGTAAGAACATTGTAGTTAAAGGCAAATGGAACTTGGAAAAAAAGATTTCCATTACAGCTGGTCCCCTTATGAGAAATATCACCGCATGCCAGTTAGGTCAGCATACAGTGTCCAGTTCTAAAACATTTGACTATCGCTATTTCCTTTGTATCTGTAATGAAGTGTGTAATGCATATTTTCGGAAAGGAAATTGTTTATTTAAATTTTATTTCGATTAAAATGAAGTAGATAGGAAATAAACTTTAGTAAGAATAATAAACAAAAGAGGGTGGAGAAAGTCATGTCAATGTAACACAATATTTTTTTGGAAAAAGGGGTCCACATGTGTGTGTTTCTGTGAACAGCATAACTCAAAAAATCGGATGAACACCACACTTGATATTTAAATTCGTACCTTCCCAAGATGTGACAAGATTCTCAGGGAAAATCCCCATCCCAAACTACCCTTTACAAGGAATACTTTTGAAAAAAAAATTATTTTCTAAAATATTGCTCTAATGATTTTGATTAAAATACCACATATTAAAGATATTTGCATGACAAATAAAATGTATATCTTGAATTTCTTGATAATAACCTGTAAAGTTTATTTGGAAGGAATTTTGTATAATCTTGTATAACTGGTAAACATTAAGTGATAGACGAAAACCTACTACACAAAAAATATAGATCTTTTTAAAACACACAATTTATTTAAAATAACCTTTTTCTGGCATCAACCATTTTTGAGATATCCCTTATTAATGGTTAGAATAGTTCAATACTTAGCCATTCTTTTGAAGTTTTGTCAATTTTCAGTTGTTTCTCGCAATATCATGGAAAGAGTATGGAATTTTAAGGCCAGCATGTAGCATCCATTTCTAAAACATTTGACTATTACTATTCCCTTTGTATCTGTATTGCAGCTATTTCCAAAAAGGTTTATCTTGATTAATATGAAGTAAATAGAAAAATAAACTTCTGTAACAATAATTTTTATACACGCTAATAAATTATAGTGTAGAGAAAGTCATGTGAATGTGGCACATCAGAGTATTCCCAGAGTTGTGCTTTTACTCAATACTATCGGAAGGAAATTGAAACTTTATTTTTTTTTATTTCTATGTTGTCAATAAATACTTTTGTATTCATGTTTCCTCCTATTATGTCTAGATGATCATAAAGCTTTCTTTTTTCTCTTGAGAAATGAACTTCCAACAAATGCCCCAAAAACTTTGCTTGAGAAACTTCATTTATGCTATAACTATAATACCTAATAATTTTTATGGTTAAATCTGAACTGAATATGTGCTTTATCATAATTTGCTCAAAGTTATTAGCATCAAACCAATATCTAAGCTGTTCAAATGGCATATTACCTAACAAGGAACACTCCACTCATTCCAAACAGGGATTTCATTCAGGTTGCAAGGTTAGCTGGCTGAGATGGTGTACTTATCAGAAATTTAAATGATTTTGGACCAAAACGATATTTAGCACCATTTTTTTTTAGTGTTAAAGTTTGAGTGGTCAGCCTTTGGCATATAGAAGGAACATAAGAATAGGATTACTTGGCAAAATCAGAGAGACTGCTCTGATGAGTGGCTCAATGTGCCAAGCATAAGGCCTAATCGAAACCTCATCTCACAAAAATGGCTCTAAATATCACTTTGGACTTAAACTATTTCAACCACGTCAGTTGGCCAACCTCGCAACCCCAACAAAATCCCATTTTCAAATGGGTGGAGTTTTCCTTGTTAAGTCTGACAGTCCAGATATAAATGCAGCAGTATTATGTGCAAATAGTACACTACTTTTTACTCTTTGTTAAGATTATATGGCAAGTCATTAATGAATATAGAGAATAACAAAGGACCAAGTATAGAGCCTTATGATACTCCTTTAATATCTAATAATCTCAGGCCTAGATTTAGAGCCATTAAGTTTTTCTTTCTGAATTCTATTCATTAGCTATGCTTTGAACCAGTTCAAGAAATCTTATCAATGCCATAAGAATTCAATTTCTGTATCAGTAGATTGTGATCTATGCTATCAGATGTCTTAATTAACATAAAATATTCCTATAGATAATCCCTTTTTTTACTAACATGTTATCCCAACAGGTAGGCAACATTTTCCGTTGGCAGTACTTTTCTAATACAAGCTGGAAGCCAAGAGAATTTTTTATTTCACATAATTCATAATACAATTATAGCATACAGCTCTCTTCATGAGATGCTTATTCACTGTTACTCCTAAAAGGTTTTATAGCATGCTTCTGGAATACTTTTGACATCTATATCAAGCTTTATATTATGTGGCTATTTTTTATGATCAAACTCATAGCTAATAGCTAATATGCCATTTGAACAGCTCAGATATTGGTTTGATGCTAATAACTTTCAGCAAACTATGATAAAGCACATATTCAGTTCAGATTTAACCATACAAATTATTAGGTATTATAGTTATAGCATAAATGAGGTTTCTCAAGCAAAGTTTTTGGGGATCTGTTGGAAGTTCATTTCTCAAGAGAAAAAAGAAAGCTTTATGATCATCTAGACATAATAGGAGGAAACATGAATACTAAAGTGTTTATTGACAACATAGAAATAAAAAAAATCTGATGTGTTACACTCACATGACTTTCTCTACTCTTGTACAAACTATTTTTACAAACGCTTATTCTCCATATGTTTCATGTTAATCGAGATGTCAATCTTATTGCTAATTTTCTTATAGATGCAAGGGTAATATGGTAGGTTTTAAGCGATAGTCAAATATTTTAATGCTGGTTGCTATATGGCGCGTTCCATTCTCTTTGCATGTCCAGGAAATAAAAAAAATGAATAACGAATTTGAGAAAAAGTATAAGTATTGGAAAATTTAAGGGAATAACAAGCAATATCTTGAAAACGGTTCACTCAACAAAAGAAATGTATATGACATAAATTGTGTATTTTAACGCAATCTATATTTTTTGTGTAGTAAAATTTTGTCTATCTCTTATGGTTTACCAGTTATACAAAAGTCGTTCACAATGAAAAATACTTTTGGAGACATTCCCAGAAAATTCGAGATATACATTTCATTTCTCATGACAATATCTTAAACATATGATATTTTAATCAAAATCGTTATAGCCATTTTTGAGAAAATTAAAATTTTCGAAAAATGTTCCATGTAAAGGGTAGTCTGGGGTGGGGGGATTTTCTTGAAAACCTTCGTGTCGCATCTCTGGAAGATACTGAACCTAAATACCACGTTTGGTGTTTATCCGACTGTTCGTTTCTGAGTTATGCTGTTCACAGACACACATACAGACATGTTTCCAAAAATGCTTTTTTGGATTCAGGGGGTCTCAAAACATGTATTTCCGGTGAAATCTCGGTATTGAATTTTTGGGTGGAATGCAATACTTCCCCTACTTACTATACGTGGTAGAGAAAGTAAAAATAAACATTTTTCCATTTCCTTCGGAGTTATGAGTTTATAATTTTCAGAATAGTTTTACTTTCTCTACTACTTATAATAAGTATTGAATTTCAACCAAAAACCTTCAAAACTGAGATTTCACTGGAAATACACATTTTGGGTTTCCTTGATTCCATTAAAAAAAAAAAAAGCATTTTTAGAAAAGTTCTGTGTGTATGTGCATGTGCAGAGAGAGAGAGAGAGAGAGAGGGGGAGAGAGAGAGAGAGAGAGAAAGCACTATTACTCAAAATTAAAATACCAAAACATGGTATTAAGTTTGGCATCTTCCAAGGAAGCAACACAATAATTTTCAACAAAATCCTCCACCCCTATCTGCCCTTTATATGGAAGAATGTTCTTTATTATTTATTCTATCAAAAATGGTTCTTAATGATTCTGATTAAAATTCCATACATTCAAGATATTTGCATGACAAATGTATATATTAAATTTTCTGTAAAGTCCTCTTGAATCTGAATTAATTTTGTATAATTTGTGAACTGTAAGATATCTACACAAAAAAATGTAGTTCTCATTAAAACACACAACGTATGTCAAAAGTTTTTGTGAAATTAACCATTTCTGAGATGCTTCATGTTATTGGTTTGAGTTATCAACTATTTTATTGTTTTTTCAGCTGCTAAGTTGCTATTTACGTTTTTCTCATAGTTGTGCAAAGAGAATGGAATTTTAAAGCCAGCATTTAGTGATCTACTTTTAAAAGATTTGACTATTGCTTCAGCCTACTGTATTCTCCTTTTATAACAAAATGTGTAATTAAACCATTTCTGCAAATGTTTATCCTGATTAACATAAGACAGATAGAAGAATAAGTCTGAAGAGAAATGGGTAGAGAAAATTATGTGAATGTAACACCAGAATTTCCTACTACAAACAGATATCATGTATCATCTCTAATACTTTATGTTTATGTTTTCCACTATGTTCTGTTCTTTAGATAGGATGCATTCTAATTTTGCAACTCCTCAGACTAGATTTTTCCATTTTTGAAATAGAATTTTTATATTTAGTCAATCAAAAATCTTAACTCAAGTGTTATTATAGCTTCATGGTGTTAATTACATTATTGCATTTATGATCCACAAGACATTAAATTATTAAAAATAAATAAAAGACATTGGATTTAAGGTTTATCAAACTACGAAAACAGACTTTTTGTCATTATGTGGTATTTATTTAGCCATAATTTCCAGCATAGTAATACATAGCATTTCCAGCATAGTTGAAATGTGAAAATGGCAGCAACAATAATGTTTGCTGCAAAAAATGTTTTTTCATATTGATCACTTTCTGGTAGCTGTTGATATGTTAGAAAGGAACATTTTTTGGGGCACATTTCACACAGCAACACTTGGTGATCAAGAAGTCTACATGTAGACGGCACAATGCTGCATTATGGGAGAGGGAAAGCATGCCATGAAATGGAGAGGTAAAAGCAGGTGGAATCTAGCCTGGCCTGCACTATAAGCTGTGTAGGAACAAGGTATAATTTAATCATAAAGGAATTAAGTAGCAAATCAAACTAAGTAACGCTTATAACGTATACTGTTGACTATAAAATATTTGCATGGCACATTTCTTTTCAGTCATCTTCAATGAGAAAAAGTGATCAGCACACTTTCCTACACATTTATTCTACACAATGAAAAACGAAATAGCTTATGTATTTTAATTATTTATGTTAATCCCATAAGTGAATATAACTTGATATTTAGCTCAGTTGCTTTACAAATAACAGCTTTATACAAGTTATATTTACTTCTTAATTATTAAGCCCTGTTCTTCCATAAGTTTATATTTATATCCTGCTAATGAATGGCTACATGTCAACACTGACAGATCCAGGTTACCAAATAATGGTGGTACTGGTGCTTGTACAGTATGCCCGTTCTTTTCTTTTCATAAAAGATTAAGTCTAAATTCTACAAATTTTGATGGTGAAATGTTAGCGATCCTTCTCAGCTTACAAAATCATCTATTACTATCCAACACATAATCAATGATCTTACATATAAACATGAAACACCATGGACAAGTGAGCAAATCCCCAAAAATAAAAATACAATATACCTTTATCCGGTCACAGCTAGCGAAGTGAGTAAAATAAAACCTCCCATGGAATAGATGAAATTCCTGATTGTATTTTTAAAAACTGTTATCAGCTTTTTATTGCACCTCTTTGCTATTTAATTAATGCTTCCTTCTCAATAGGCATGTTTCCTGAGTATATGAAAATTGCAAAAATAATACCTATATTTAAAAAGGGTGACAAGAGTAAAACTGAAAACTATAGACCAGTAGCAATACTATCTTCCATCTCAAAAGTACTAGAAAAGGCTATGTATAATAGATGTCAAAACTTCATACAAAAACATAATATGTTAACTACAGCACAAAATGGGTTCATTAAAGGTAAATCGATTGAGACAGCCATATTTCAATTTCTTAGATGCAGTATACAGTTCACTAGATAAAAAAGAAAACAATATTGGAATATTTCTAGATTTTTCCACGGCCTTTGACCTAGTCAATCATAATATTTTGCTGAAAAAAATTGGAATTCTTCGGGGTAAGAGGTCTGGTAAACGACTGGTTTAAGTCATATCTAAATCAACATGAGCAACTAGTTGAAATAGTACAAGCAAATTCTCATAATAATACATCTGAAGTGTATAGATCTAATAAAAAGTGTGTAACTTGTGGAGTTCCCCAAGGTTCAGTTTTAGGGCCTTTTTTATTTTTATTATACATCAATGACTTAGTAAACTATCTGCATCCAAGTAACATTGTTTTGTTTGCTGATGACACTTCCATAGACATAATGGGTAGTAATAAAGATGTTGAAGCAGATATATCGATTTTAGTACAAAAAATGCAGGAATGGTTCGTTCAAAATAAGTTGGTAATAAATAAGAATAAATCTGTAGCCATTTCATTCAGTCACATTCAAAATGCCACTGTCCATAAGCCACAAATAAAACTAGAAAATTAATTAGTACATTATAGACCCACTACCAAATTTCTGGGTGTATGGATTGATGAGCATTAGAAATGGAGCACGCACGTTGAGAAACTGCATCTAAGTTGAGTCAGCTGTTTTATGTTTAGGTCTATAAAAAATATTGCAAACTTAAAAACTCTGAGGAATCTATACTTTGCACATTTCAACAGTTTATTAAAATTTGGCATGATATTTTGGGGTAATTATGATAAATTCAAAAATGAGCAATTAGAATAATAATGGGGAAGAAACAAAGGGATTCCTGCAACAATTTATTTCGAACACTCCACATATTGATACTTCCTTGCCTGTATATATTAGAAGTTGTCACTTTCGTTAGGAAAAATCTGGTATACTTTCGGGCAAACTGTGAAAAGCATAGCTATCACACAAGAAATAGGCATAAATTGAGCATAATTACACATAACACATCATTATTTGGCAAAAGTAAAGACATTCTGGGATTACATTATATAACAAGTTACCAGATAATATAAAACTTACCACCTCAGAAGCTACATTTAAATGCAAAGTAAAAGAATTGTTCTTGCCGCACTGTTTTTATTCAATTGAGGAATTTACAAATACTTTTAATTAACTATGATACTTCTAGGTTGCGTAATTTAACATATTGTAATTAAGTGTACATATTTATTCTTATCTTGTTCATTTACTGTTTTTTTTTGACGATACCATGAATTCTTGTAATTCCTACGATTGACAATAAATGTAATCTAAAAACTCTAAACCAGCTATAATATCCATAGCATCTGATACAACAGCCAAAAGCCTAATGCTCCACTGTGTGCATGCATGGGTGGGTGTGTATTTCCATAATGCTATACAAAATTCTTACAATTCTTAATACATTACTTTGAGTTGCTATTTTTTCTTTCTTTAGTCTATCATGCATTTTAACACTGTGGTTATTTCTGCATGGTGGGTTTCCCAAGGTTGTGGGTTCAAACCTGGCGGAGGGCGATGGATTTTTTTCAGGCATAAAAATCCTTAGCAAGGCTTCCTTCAGAAGGGAAGTAAAGCTGGTGGTCCCGTGTCGTAGATTTACGGCACGTAAAAGAACCTTAAACCTGATAAAGAGGCCTCTGAGCAAAATTACCAGTCTTTCACGCTCAATATAGAATGGGACGCTAAAAACCATAGTAGTTAAAGAGCGTCCATAAATAAAACTCAATTTTTTTTTTTGCATGGTGGGTCATAACAAATTCGTATTGCTTTATTTTTCTAAACCATATTTCTCTTACTCTCCCCATATATTCTCCTATGCTTTTTACATCCCTCACAATTATAAAACAATTAATTAATTAATTAAAATAAAAGAGTGATACTTCAATGGATACCAGCACACTGTGGAATACAAGCAATGAAATAAATGTATTTCTGGCCAAGAAAGGTAGTAAAATTACATTAAAATCATCTGGTCCACTGTCTCATCACTCTATCAAAAGAATAATCATATCAACACATAATACAAAATTAAAAGAACATTATTAAAAACAAGAGGAAAACAATGGAAAAAATCTACAGACTAGAGTTACTACACTACCAAGAAAATTCTTT
This sequence comes from Deroplatys truncata, assembly GCA_030765065.1. Taxonomy (NCBI): domain Eukaryota; kingdom Metazoa; phylum Arthropoda; class Insecta; order Mantodea; family Mantidae; genus Deroplatys; species Deroplatys truncata. The sequence continues at coordinate 130,229,731 of CM060980.1, forward strand.
GTAGCAACGTTTAGATTACTAACAGGCCAATTGTCTCAACAAACATCCACACGGGATTGGTACAGCAGAATCTCCTATATGTCCTTTCTGTGAACTTGAAGAAGATATGGAGAGAAACCACCTACTCCACTGCCCAGCTTTTGATCAACATACCCACCTATCATCAAAATATTGGAGTGCAACAAATGAATGGCTTCATTGTCAACTGCCCAACCATATTTTGTGGCAGTAATTTGTATCACAATAATGTAAATGCCAGGGTGATTGGAGTGTAAATAAGCATTATTGTATGACAATGATTTGGGATGTTTGTTAATTATAAGCATTGTTAGGAAATAAGTTTACACGGCCTCACTGAAACTGACAATAAGAGTGGATAACAATGAGCGAGGGGGTGAGTTGAATATTAATTAGAAGAGACAACAAATGACGTCAGATTGGCGCGCTTTTCTGTAGAAATGGCGGGAATATTTTCCCTAGAGCATATGTGTTCATAATTTTGATTGGATATAAAAATAGACGCTAATGTTGGCGCGTTTTATTAACCAATAGCAGCTCGGTTATAATCTTTAGGCATATCGGGGTGTGGGAGTATAAAAAGCTAAAGTCAGAGGCAGATTTCGTTAGTCCAACAGAAGCATTCGCGTGTAATACGTCGATCAGTCCAACAGAAGCATTCGCGTGTAATACGTCGATCAGTTCAACATAAGTATTCGTGAGTTATACGTCGCGTAGTTCAACGGAAGCATACATAAAGTACACGTTACGCAATTATACAGAATCTCTCGCGTCGTAAAGTTAGTATAAATGTGAAACACGCGAATTAATAATGTGCAGTAAATAAGTGATTATAGTGATATTAGAAAATATAACAGCTTCAGTCTGGCGTATATCACGAGTCAATATGTGAACTTAATTAATTGTGACGGTAATAAAAGTGTAAAATCAAATTCTTTTATCAGTGTTATCTTTGAGTAACAAATCCTTTCCGTTTACACACCCTGTTCAAGAGATGTGCTTGACCGAGAAACAATAGCTAGCCGAAGGACAATGAACCCAACATTCAAAGTAGTAAAACAATAACAGGCGCCCAATTAAAAGATAACACGACGAGTTACCGCGACAAATTGGCTCCCATACGTTGTGCATATAAACATGAAGCATTTTCCAACTACCAACAAATATACCACTTCCATGTGTGTTCTTCTATCTTTTCGCAATCCCGATCCATTTATTCTTCTTCCCTTTACTTAAATAGTCCTTATTTTTACTATATTTAAAAACCATTTCAATTAAAGCTATTTCTTTATCTGCCATTGACCATTTCTGTTTTATAAATTCTTTTCTCTAGATTTCAGGTTCTTTGCACTCAAATATGTGTTTCACCACACGTGGAGTACTATTTTGCAAGAAGCCTTTAGTCTCCATCCTCTTGCTCTTATTTCTTTTACTTAATAATAATAATAATAATAATAATAATAATAATAATAATAATAATAATAATAATAATAGCTTTATTTTCAGTGTTTACAGAATGACCTCAAGCTCGCAAACTGGTGGCTTGTCAAAGGTTAAGTCTAAAATACTACAAATCTAATCAAGTACACAAAATTTACAAGGAGTATTCAATATTAATATTGGTGGTGGTGGTGGTGGCGGCGGCGGTGGTGGTGGTGGTGGTGTCGTCGTCGTCGGTACACAAAAGTTTAAGATTCATGTGACAGCTTTTATGCATGTCTATTTTTATTACATTCTTATTAATTTATCATATTCTAATGTTCATATACAGTCGTTTACACCATGCTTATTATGATAGCTATTCCTATGCCTAGTGGGGAGTTCTTTCTAGTAGTGCAAGCCTATGCATTGGAAATTGAATGGGTTTTTTTCTTCTTTTCTTTCTTTGTGGTGTTATACTGACTTTTTTTTTGTTATCCGAAAAAGAATATAATTTTTGTACATATATTTAATTAATTCCAAAATGTACATGGATGGGAAAGTCAGTATTTTTAATTTGTCACTTTCTCTACCATGTACGTAGTAGGTAGAGAAGGTATTGCATTCCACGCAGAAATTTAATACCGAGATTTCACTGTAAATATGTTCATATTTTGAGGCTCCCTGAATAAATAAAATTAAAAAAAAAGCATTTTTAGAAAAAGGTCCGTGACAGTCAATGTGAACAGCATAACTCAAAAACGAAAAGTCGGATGAACACCAAAGTTTGTATTTAAGTTCAGCATCTTCCAAAGATGTAACTCAAAGATTTTCAAGAAAATCTCCCCACCCCAAACTACCCCTTATATGGAAAATGTTTCAAAATTTTTTATTTTCTAAAAACTGGTTCTAACGATTTTGAAATTAACATTTTTTATGGCAGAAGCCATTTCTGAGATATCCACTATTAATGGTTCAAATTGTTCAGTACTTAACCATTCTTTTAAAATCCTGTCGATTTTCAATTGTTTCTCATGATGTCATGGAAAGAGTATGGAATTTTAAGGACAGTATGTAGCATCCAGCTCTAAAACATTTGACTATCGCTGCTTTTGACTGAACTGCTTAGATTATTGAATGGCGGGATTTCAAGGTTCATTACCATTTTCACGCGTTTGATTATATCATGACACACCAGATAACAACACTTCCACACCACCCTCATCTACGGACCTGAATTCTTGGCATGCTCATTTGGAAAAAAGCTGAAGATGAAAGCAAGCAGTTCAGTTCAGTTTTGAAACATGTTCAGTTAATTTCAAGTAAGTGAAGTTTTGTATTGTATTGTTAGTGTATCCACTGACTCAAGATTCAATTAAATTATTGTTTCGCTTCACTGTCTCTAACTTCTGAATAATACTTCAAATACTCTGTTTTAAGTTTCCACTGGGTATGTTCTGATATGGGCGGCGCCGTGGCCGAGTGGTTAGACCGCTCACCTCCCACCGAGGCGACCCGGGTTCAATCCCAGGGACCTGCATGTGGGCGTCTGGGCGGGTTTTCTCCAGGTTCTCCGGTTTCTCCATTCATTCCACCAACTGCTCCATCATCACCTTTCCATTTCACTCACATTTCGTTTCATCTACTTCCTTCATCCCATACCAGGCATCACCCATCCTGGATGCTCTGTCTGATACAGAGACAGTCCTCGACGACAGTCCTCTGACCCCAGGCACCCGCTTGTAAGTCCTGGGGGGGTATAAGTCCTACATATGAGGAGGAATAAATGAATATGTTCTGATATGAAATTTTGTTTAGTATTTGTATTTACTGTAAGTAATACAGTAAATACAAATACTAAACAAAATTATATTACATTTGTCATTGCTGTCATTTGTCATTCCATTACATCTTTCAGTCTGTCAGTCTGCAAATTGTGGAAGTTTGTATTTTTAATACAAGTAGTATCTACTACTACTGAAGTATCATTTACCACAATATTGTTAGTATAAACAATATAGGAATTGAATTTATTTGCATATCTCAAAATACATAGTTTATTATACCTCAACTTACATAGCACCCAGGCCTTTTAGCTCTGTGTGTAGCCTTTGTTCAACCTTAACCTTCTATATTGTTTTCTCCCCTTCTTCTCTATGCCATCCTATTTTTCTAACATTCCTTACTTTTCTGACCCATTTTTCTTTTGCATTCCATAAAAACTCGTGAGTTTCTGATTATTTTTCACTATAAACATTTTTATGTTTTTAATCATTCAGTAATTTTATCATCCAGTTTGTCCCAATTTTTCTCCCACACCTTTTGCCTCTATAGCATTAATTCTTTACATTTTATCATGTACTATATTTTCCCTACTACTGTACAATTTACAAATTCCTTTTCCACTACCATTATAATGGTCAATATACTCTTCTGCCCCAATTTATTTTTATTGTTTTACAGAAAGTTAATGATTTCTTATTTTCTAAGCTTCCCCATATCTCTTGTCTTTCTATGTCTTCCTTTCTGCTCCTTACTAATTTCCCAACATCATTGTTGTTTTTTTCTTCTAGTTTCTATGTTCCCCTTACCTATTCTCTCCATAGTTTTCTCTATCCCTGCTCACCATCTATTTGTACACTCCATTCTTTTGATGATTCATGCATATCTTTAAAATTTCTCCCACGTCTAGGGCTCATAACAGGTTAGGGCCTTAATAATAGTTGAAATAGTGACCAAAAACTTAAAAAAAGTTGCCAATAGTGACTTTTCAATAGCTAAAAATGTAACTACTTCTCTGTATTTCTATGTATCGTACACTATGTGATCAAAAGTATCCGGACACCTCCACAAACATACGTTTTTCATCTTAGTTGCATAGTGCTGCCACCTACTGCCTGGTACTCATTATCTGCAACCTCAGTAGCCATTAGACATCGTGAAACAGCAGAATGGGACGCTCCGTGGAACTCACGGACTTCAAATGTGGTCGAGTGATTGGGTGCCACTTGTGTCAGAAGTCTGTATGTGAGATTTCCACACTCCTAAACATCCCTAGGTCCACAGTTTTTGATGTGATAGTGAAGTGGAAACGTAAAGGGACATGTACAACACAAAAGCGTACAGGCCAACCTTGTCTGTTGACTGACAGAGACCACCGACATTTGAAGAGGTTCGTAAAGAGTAATAGGCAGACATCTATCCAGACCATCACACAGGAATTCCAAACTGCATCAGGATCCACTCCAAGTACTATGACAGTTAGGCGTGAGGTGAGAAACCTTGGATTCCATGGTCGAGTGGCTGCGTATAAGCCTCACATCACGCAGGAAAATGCCAAACGACGCCTCGCTTGGTGTAAGGAGCGTCAACATTACATGATTGAACAGTGGAAAAACGTTGTGGGATTGACGAATCACAGTACACAATGTGGCGATCCAATGGCAGAGTGTGGGTATGGCGAATGCTCGGTGAACGTCATCTGCCAGCGTGTGTAGTGCCAGCAGTGATATTCGGAGGTGGTGGTGTTATGTTGTGGTCATATTTTTCCTGGAGGGGGCTTGCACCCGTTGTTGTTTTGCATGGCACGATCACAGCGCAGACCTACATTGATGTTTTAAGCACCTTTTTGCTTCCCACTGTTGAAGAGCAATTTGGGGATGGCGATTGCATCTTTCAAAACGATCAAGCACCTGTTCATACTGCATGGGCTGTGGCGGAGCAGTTACACAACAATAACATCCCTGTAATGGACTGGCCTGCACAGAGTCCTGACTTGAAACCTATAGAACACCTTTGGGATGTTTTGGAACGCCTACTTAGTGCCAGGCCCCACCGACCTACATTGATACCTCTCTTCAGTGAAGAATGGGCTGCCATTCCCCAAGAAACCTTCCAGCACCTGATTGAAAGTATGCCTGCGAGAGTGAACGCTGTCATCAAGGCTAAGGGTGGGCCAACATCATATTGACTTCCAGCATTACCGATGGAGGGCGCCACGAACTTGTCGGTCATTTTCAGCCAGGTGTCCGGATACTTTTGATCATGTAGTGCATGTAGGTATGAGAGTACTAGGCTAATTTCTTAATACAACAATGTTTTGTTTTTTTTACATAATATTCCCCAAATAAAAACATGGCCAAATGAATCAAAACTGGAGTATTGGCTATGACTGATATTAAATATGGCTGTAAAAATGCTTTATTGCAATGAATATTGTACTAGTGGTTTTAAAAATGCTTGACAAGTTTTGTTACATATTTATTGCCATGAAAAAAAAACAACACAACAAACATATACACACAGTAATGCGACTAGAAATAGGCTTATAACCTACAAATAGATGTATTTCACTTCTTGAATGCTTAAGCTTTGATGTGGATTGGGTAAGGCCCTTTTTAAGTTTATTGTGGGAACCAAATACTAATATTTAATTATGCAAAAATGATTAATACAAAGGGATTTATAAAGAAATATAATGTCCTCTGATTTAAATTTTAATGTCTCATAAACTGACCAACTTTAATCTACTTTTCTTTCTTCATGAAAAACTGGGTGATGAGACCTGTTTTCTTTTTATCAATTTTAGTCTGAACTTTCTATCTTTTCCTTATCTTCTTCCAATTCTTGTTGCACTTTTTTCAGCCCTTCAAGCATCCCTTGCGCTACATGTGCTTTAGCCATGTCATTGTGTTTAATGGCAGTTTTAATCTGTCTAGCACTTCTGATAAAAGGTCTTCTGTTTTTGTTTTCACAGCTTCTTCTCTCTTTTTCTTCTGGAGGTCCTTTTCCATTTCCTCAATCCAAGGTTTCTCTGCTTGAAGTTTCTTCTTTGCTTTTTCTTGGGCCACTTTCTCTTCCTCTTCCATTTTTTCCTTTCCTCTTCTGCAGCCGCTTCTTCCTTTTTCTTTTAAGTATTCCTTATAATTACGACTAGCACATCTTGCTTGTTTGAGAAGCTCAATGGTATATATATATATCAATATATGTCTGGTTTGTTCCCATATTTCTTCATACACAACAAAATAGCCAACTTGGCATCAAGTGCTTTTGAGCACATTGCAACACGATCTTCTGCAAGCAATTGACCAGATAAAGAAAACAATCTCTCTACATCTGCACTTCCATGACTTAAAGACAAGCATACCTTCACTACTTTAGCTATGTTCTGGTACTTTGGGAGAAATTGTGCCCAGTAGTGGTCAATTCATTGATATTCTTTTAGTGGTGATACATTTTCTTCTAACTGCAGCAATTTCCATTCATCAAATAGTAACTCAATATCAATTGGCAGGAGATTTCCCAACTTCATGATATACACAGAAGTTACTTGACTTGATATTGCCAGGTTGAAGAAAAATCAAATGTTTCATAACAGCCCTTGAGATATAAGTAGTATTCACAATATGTTTATAGGCAGCAACATAGTGATCTTGAACCCCCTTCCTTATAAAAAGTTGTTGCTTCTCTGACAAATTTTTCAGAATTTCATTTACCTGCTGGCCACACTCAACTTCTGAAAATTGTAAGAAATTGCTGTTATCTTTAATAATACTGTCATCAAGAAATTTGAGATGGAGATAACACATTCTTCTTAGCAAAGCAAAGAAAGAGAGTTTTAGCCAACTTCCCTAGTTTAGAGTCCATAACATGCACAAGAGGCTCATTCTTTTGAAGTATGCCTGTAATATCTGTAAAAACTTTATCACAAGATATTGCAAAACTTATCTTAGCTTTTGTTGTAGGATCTTTCAGAAGCTTAGTTATAGACTGGTACTTATGAGGTCCATTAATTACGTCTTCTTCACAGGTATAAACTTCAAGGAGTACTCAATCAGAGCGTTCCATTGCTCTAGGATTCTTTCACATGTTTTTATTAATGTGACCCACCTTGAAGTTACATGTTCAGTAATGACAGTTTTGACTGGATTTGGGAAACGTTCTCCCAGCTGGAAGGCCAGTCTTTAAAATAATAGTATATGAGGCATGACAAAAAATAATGGGAATTGTTTAATTTCACGAGCTTTATGCATCCAATGTTCAAAACTTTTGTTTTAACTTGTTGGTACACATGTTCCTAATGTATGTTTGCATTTTCAGCTGTTTTGAATATTTAGTTTACTGTTGACAGTCAAAAAATTATACGTGTTTTCGAGTGCTTGGCGAATTTTTACTTTTGAAAAAGACAGATCAAAGAATTTGCATTAAATTTTGCTTGAAAAACAGAATAAAACGCAGCACCACATTCGAAATGTTGACTGTGGCTTGGGGCGAATTTACTATGAGTAAGATAAGATTTACAAGTGGTATACACATTTCAAAGAGGGCCGAGAAGATGAAGATGATGACCATTCTGGATGTTCTAGCACATCAATTACTGACAATAATGTGGAAGAAGTAAAGAAAATGGTTTGGGAAAATCATTGAATCACCATCAGAGAGGTTGCTGATGTCGGCATATCCTTTGGCTCATACCAAGCAATTTTTTTGGATGTTTTGGCATGAAAACATGTGGCAGCAAAGTTTGTTCTGAAATTGTTGAATTTCGACCAAAAATGACATCGCATAGACATTGCTCAAGAATTGTTGAATGAAGTCGAAAACGATCCAGAACTTCTAGAGAAGGTTATCACAGGTGGCAAAACATGGGTATATGGGTATGACATTGAAACTACGGCCCAATCGTCCCAATGGAAACTGCCTGAAGAACCAAGACTGAAAAAAGTTTGACAAGTTTGATCACATGCGACGGTTCTTCTCACTATTTTCTTTGATTACAATGGGATAGTGCATCAGGAGTTCCTGCCTTATGGTCGTACGGTCAATAAAGAATACTACCTGGAGTTATGCACTGTTTTCATGAAGCAATCTGAAGAAAACGACCAGAATTGTGGGAAAACCACTCATGGAAATTGCATCACCATAATGCACCCGCTCACACCTCAATGCTTGTTCGTGACTTTTTGGTAAAAAACAAAACCATTATGCTGCCTCACCCACTGTATTCACCAGACATGGCCCTCTATGACTTCTTTCTATTCCCGAGGCTGAAGAGAACCATGAAAGGATGACGTTTTGCCACCAATGTCGCAGCAAAATGTTGATGAGGTAAAAACAGAATCGCTGAAGGAGCTGAACACCATAATGGGAAGTGAGTTCCAGAAGTGCTTCCAAGATTGGAAAAAGCACTGGCACAGTGTATTATATCTGAGGGGGATTACTTTGAAGGAGACAAAGTTGATGATGATTAAATAAAAATCCTTTAAGAAAAACAAAAATTCCCGTTACTTTTTGATCCCACCTTGAACGTCGATGCCTAAGTCGCTGATATCCAACCCAAATTCCACGAGTCTTTTCAAGAAAACATTATGAACTGTGTGAATTGTACATGAACCTAAGTCAAGGAGTCGGTTGTTGTGTGTTGCTTTTATATCCTCATCCAAGACATATTGAACTTTTTTATTACTTTCTCTATTACATATAGTAAGTAGGGGAAGTATTGTATTCCACCCAAAAATTCGATACCAAGATTTCACCGGAAATACATCTTTTGAGACCCCCTGAATCCAAAAAAAAGCATTTTTGGAAACATGTCCGTGTGTGCGTGTGTGTGTGTGTGTGTGTCTGTCTGTGAACAGCATAACTCAGAAACAAACAGTCGGATAAACACCACACGTAGTATTAGGTTCAGTATCTTCCCGGGATACCACACGAAGGTTTCCACCCCACCCCAGGATACCCTTTACATGGAAGATTTTTCGAAAATTTTAATTTTTTCAAAAACGGCTCTAACGATTTTGATTAAAATATCATGTTTAAGATGTTTTTATGACAAATAAAATGTATATGTTGAATTTTCTGGGAATGTCTCCAAAAGTGTTCTTCATTGTGAACGACTTTTGCATAACTGGTAAATCATAAGAGATAGACAAAATTTTACTACACAATAAATGTACATCGCGTTAAAATACACAATTTATGTCATACATTTTTTTTGTTGAGTGAACAATTTTCGAGATATTGCTTGTTATTCCCTTAAATTTTTCAATACTTATTTTCTCAAATGGGAATTCGTTATTCATTTTTTTGTCTTGGATATGCAAAGAGTATTAATCTGTGGCAAAGGGAATGGTGCTGCACCTAGCAACCAGCTATTAAGAGATATGTTTGTGCTTAAAGGCTAGTGTATTTCTATATTGCCCTTGTAAATATATATTCCCCTTACATCTACAAGAAAATTAGCAATAAGATAGAGTCTGCAAATGTTTATCTCGATTAACATGAAGTAGATGGAGAATAAGCGTTTGTAAACATAGTTTGTACAAGAGTAGAGAAAGTCATGCGAGTGTAACACATCAGATTTTTTACATTTGGCCATCTGAGCCAATCATGAGCAATGAATTTCTGGAAGCCGAGCATTCTCAATTGCTAAGTTGATGTGTTGGAAGAGATCTTCATCTGTTGGCTTGACCATGATGACAAATGTCTTGACTCTACCTGATTACTGGAAAGTGACCAATATCTGACCTAACTTGAACTCTTTTTTACTAGCATTGTTAGTCGTTTCATCATACTGGATTGTGTAACAAGGTGATTGAAGTACATCTAAAACAACCTTTTCTTTGAAATATGGTCCAAGACTGTGTGTTATCAAGTACCTCATTTTCCCTGCAGACATAGAAAAACCACTAGGAACTGATCTAGGAAACATAGCTTGAAATATATCTTGAAAGTCATCAGAAGAAGAAGTAGAATATACTGAAATTAAAGCCTTCAAAGTCCAAATTATTTCTGCTCTTGTGACAGAGTCTCTTGCACTATATAATGCTATTGTACTAGATGCCAAGTCAGATGCTGATGTCACACAGGAATGTGAAGCAAATTGTGTCACCAAATTACATGTGCTGGAAACAGGGATTTCCTCTGCAGGACTGACAGTAGTAGGATGAAGTTGACGAGGTTGTAGCTTTATTCAAGCATTTTCCTTATGCCTAAGTTGCAGCATACAAAACCTGTATTCCTTTGGGAGCTTTAATCTTTGAGTCACAAACAATATAAAATCTTTCATTATCACCTAACTTTTTTACCCATTTGGAATAAAGAACATCATTACAATTAGTTTTTAAAAGCCAGCCCTTCTTAAAATTGCACTTCCCCATAGCTAATATCAAAGCAAAACACCACAAAATCAGTCAAAAAAATCTGATGTGTTACACTCACATGACATTCTCTACTCTTGTACAAACTATTTTTACAAACTCTTATTCTCCATCTATTTCATATTAATCGAGATAAACATTTGCAGAAACGATCTTTGGACATGCAAACAGAATTACATTTTACACATAGGGACCAGTTCTAAAAATATCTGACTATCGCTTAAGATGTACTATGTTCCCCTTGTTTTGTATTTGCAAGGGCAATATAGAAATACAGTTGCCTTTAAGCATAGACATATCTCTTAATAGCCGGTTGCTAGGTGCAGCACCATTCTCTTTGCCACAGATTAATACTCTTTGCATATCCAAGACCAAAAAAATGAATAACGAATTCCCATTTGAGAAAATAAGTATTGAAAAATTTAAGAGAATAAGAAGTAATATCTCGAAAATGGTTCATTCAACAAAAAAAATGTATATGACATAAATTGTGTATTTTAATGCGATCTACATTTTTTGTGTAGTAAAATTTTGTCTATCTCTCATGGTTTACCAGTTATGCAAAAGTCATTCACAATGAAGAATACTTTTGGAGACATTCCCAGAAAATTTGAGATATACATTTCATTTGTCATGAAAATATCTTAAACATATGACATTTTAATCAAAATCGTTAGAGCCATTTTTGAGAAAATTAAAATTTTCGAAAAATGTTCCATGTAAACAGTAATCTGGGGTGGGGGACTTTCTTGAAAACGTTCGTGTCGCATCTCTGGAAGATACTGAACCTAAATACCAAGTTTGGTTTTTATCCGAATGTTTGTTTCTGAGTTATGCTGTTCTCTCGCTCTCACACACGCACGCGCACGCGCACGCACACGCGCACACGCACACACACACACACAGAGAGAGAGAGAGAGAGAGTTTCCAAAAATGCTTTTCTTGGATTAAGGGGTTCTCAAAACATATATTTCCGGTGAAATATTGGTATCAAATTTTTGTTTGGAATACAATACTTCCCCTACTTACTATACGTAGTAGAGAAAGTAAAAAGGATCACTCCTCAACCTAGAGCCACAATCATTCAATCCACTGCAAAGCCTGAAAGAAGACCACTATTAGACATGTACAGGTAATATACATTTGTGTATTAAAAGGGAACTGAAGTAAAAATATAGGTTTTTATATGTTAAAGTATTTTAGACACACATTGTGCTACATACAGCTGAATAATACGAGAATCAATGGTCTTAAAATATTTATGTATGATCCACTGTTCGAAATTTTACAATTTCATGACTTCACCAAGAGTACAATATTATGTTAAATTCAGGCTTTCACAGTTTCAAAATACAAAGAACTTAATTAAACTGAAAAATCCATAACTGAATGCCATTGCTAAACAACTGCTGTAGCCCATGCCTTAGATTCTAGAATATTTTAATGTAATTAGATTTATTATTCTTAGGGCACTAATAAGCTTGTAGTTGAGCACCTTAAAGATAACATCATCATTATTATTACTTTCTCTACTATGTATAGTAAGTAGGGGAAGTATTGTATTCCACCCAAAAATTCGATACCGAGATTTCACCGGAAATACATGTTTTGAGACCCCCTGAATCCATAAAAAGCATATGTTTAAGATATTTTCATGACAAATGAAATGTATATCTCGAATTTTCTGGGAATGTCTCCAAAAGTGTTCTTCATTGTGAACGACTTTTGCATAACTGGTAAACCATAAGAGATAGACAAAATTTTACTGCACAAAAAATGTAGATCGCGTTAAAATACACAATTTATGTCGGATACATTTTTACTTTCTCTACTACGTATAGTAAGTAGGGGAAGTATTGCATTCCACCCAAAAATTTGATACCGAGATTTCACCGGAAATACATGTTTTGAGACCTCCTAAATCCAAAAAAAAGCATTTTTGGAAACATGTCCGTGTGTGTGTCTGTGTGTGTGTGTGTGTGTGTCTGTGTGTCTGTGAACAGCGTAACTCAAAAACGAACAGTCGGATAAACACCAAACTTGGTATTTAGGTTCAGTATCTTCCAGAGATGCGACACGAAGGTTTTCAAGAAAATCCCCCCACCCCTGACTACCCTTTACATGGAACATTTTTCGAAAATTTTAATTTTCTCAAAAATGACTAACGATTTTGATTAAAATATCATATGTTTAAGATATTTTCATGACAAATAAAATGTATATCTCGAATTTTCTGGGAATGTCTCCAAAAGTATTCTTTATTGTGAATGACTTTTGCATAACTGGTAAACCATAAGAGATAGACAAAATTTTACTACACAAAAAATGTAGATCGCGTTAAAATACACAACTTATGTCATATACATTTCTTTTGTTGAGTGAACCGTTTTCGAGATATTGCTTGTTATTTCCTTAAATTTTCCAATACTTATACTTTTTCTCAAATTCGTTATTCATTTTTTTATGTCCTGGACATACAAAGAGAATGGAATGTGCCACATAGCAACCAGCGTTAAAATATTTGACCATCGCTTAAAACCTACCATATTCCCCTTGCATCTACAAGAAAATTACCAATAAGATTGACATCTCGATATCTCGATTAACATGAAGCATATGGAGAATAGGCGTTTGTAAAAATAGATTGTACAAGAGTAGAGAAAGTCATGTGAGTGTAACACATCAGATTTTTTTTTGTAGAGTGAACCATTTTCAAGATATTGCTTGTTATTCCCTTAAATTTTCCAATACTTATACTTTTTGTCAAATTCGTTATTCATTTTTTTTATGTCCTGGACATGCAAAGAGATTGGAATGCGCCACATAGCAACTAATGTTTAAAAGATTTGACTATCAGTTATAATCTACCATATTCCCCTTGTATCTACAAGAAAATTAGCAATAAGATTGACATCTCGATATCTCGATTAACATGAAGCATATGGAGAATAAACATTTGTAAAAATAGTTTGTACAAGAGTAGAGAAAGTCATGAGAGTATAGCACATCAGATTTTTGTTGTTATTATTATTACACTAGGTCCTATTATGAGAGACCCAAAAGTATAATAGTGACTTTTAGTTATTTTTTTGAAAAAAGGTGGCTTTTAGTGACAAGCTAAAAAAAAGTGACTTTTTAGTTGAAAAAGTGACCTGTTATGAGTCCTGCTCACCTTTTATCAGACATCTGAACCAAAATTTTACTAGGAGAGAATATACGGCAAGGGGCCTACTATAGGCCCCTGTGGGACTCCATATTTGTTTTCCATTTTGATTTAAATATTCTTGAGTTGATCTCAATACTTACAGAATGTTTCCGATTTGAGAGGTATGACTAAAACCAGTCAAAGGTGGTGACTTGGATATTACAGTGTAACTTTTTAATATGGATTCCATGGCTTACGCAATTGAAAGCTTTAGAAATATTGCTATAACAGCTGCTATCACTTTATTTTCATCTGAGTTTTGTGCTATTTTGTTTACCATGGCAGTCTATGCAGTTTTTGTTGATACATTTTTCCTGAAACCATGCTGAAAATTGTTTAATATGTTTTTTTTTCCCAAGAAATGTTATTAAATGAGGATAAACTAAACTTTTAAAATATTACTGAGAAACTTGTTGGTAAGGAAATGGGCAGTAATTTTTGTATTTTTGGGTACCACCTTTGTAGAGTGGTTTTAAAGTCACATATTTCATTTTTTTGGGAAGATACTTATATGTAAAGAAAGAAAGTGTATGTGTTGCAGTAATATATAACCTGCCAAGTTCCTTGGAATTTTGTGAACCACACTTATTTAACAAGTTAAGACAAAATTTGGAGGAAATATCAATTAGGGAGGTATACAAAGGTTCTATAATAATGGGGGATTTCAATGCAAGAGCGGGGGAAAGTCAAATGCAGTTAATAGATCTTGAAGGAGAGTTTACTGGGATAGCAAGAGAAAGGGATAGAAGAAGGAGCAAAGACAAATGTATTAATAATGAGGGAAAGAAATTAATAGAGTTTTGTGAAGAATGTAATTTGGTATTGTGCAATGGAGTTAAAGGAAAAGACGATGCAGGCGAGTTTACATTTATGAACTGAAATGGGCAGTGTGATATATTATATTTTATATTCGTTAGAATTACATGAATATTGCATGATTTTGAGGTGTTGAATATAGTTACCTCTAGTAACCATTTTCCAATAAGAGCTGTATTTACAGGGCCAATGGTGGAAAAAGTAAATGTTAATTATTTAGAACAAGAAGGAATTAAAATTCAAAATTATAAATGCAGAAATATGGAAGCAGAAAGCTTTTTGGGAGAGCTGAAAAAGCAATCAAATATGTTAAAGCTAATAGATATAGAAGAAATGCTTAAAGAAAATAAATCCAAAGATGCAATTGTAAATCTAGAGGATTTAGTGAAACAAACAGAATCAAAAATCAGAGGGGGAAAAGAAAATATATATAAGGAGAGGGTGGTAGGATGTGGAATGTAAGATGGCGAAACAGAGAGTATTAAGGGAATTAAAGAAGTGGGGGCAAACGGGATGATCAAGAAAAAGGGAACTTCATGATTGAAAGATAGGGATACAAATTTCTTATGGGAGTTAAGAAGAAGGAATGGGGGAAAAAAATGAGGCAGGAAATTTATGAGGCAACAAGAGTAAATAATAGAAAAACAATATGGACATTAATAAAAAGAAATTATAAGGCCAGAGTTAGAGAAAATAATATTAGTTCTGAAACCTGGTGCAGATATTTTGGAAATCTTTTGGGAGCAGAACAAGGGTAGTGCCCAAAAATTAGAGAAATAGAAAGTATAGGATATATTGAGCAATTAGATCGACAGATAGAAATGAATGAAGTAAGAATACAAATAAATAGATTAAAAAGAAATAAAGCGAGTGACACATGGAATTCCTGGGGAATTTTGGAAGGCTTGGAGTGTGAATGAAACTAGATTAGGACTGTTAGTTAGACTTTTAAACAATGTATTTGAAGGAGGAAAGGTACCGAATAGTTGGAGATTATCAATAGTAGTACCGATATTTAAAAATAAGGGGGCGGGGAGAAATAACCCAGCAAATTATATGGGGAATGAGTCTACTATCTGTTTTAGGCAAGATATATGGGGGGGGGGGGGGGGATGGGGTTTGGCAGAAAGGGTTCAAAAGTGGGCGGAAGATGAGAAAAAATTATCGGTCCTTCAAGCAGGTTTTATAAGTAATAAGAGTACACTAGATAACATTTTTCTTATAAACACAATGGTAAAGAAATATTTAACCAACAAGAGAGGGAGATTATACATGTTATTTGTAGATTTTGAAAAGGCCTTTGACACGATAAATAGAGAAGCACTGTGGTTTAAACTGAGCAAAAAAGGGATGAGTACTACCTTTATAAGAGTACTTCAAAGAATATATATGGACTAATCAGTTTTGTATTAAAATTGCTAATAATAAATTAACGAGAAGCATTCCGAATAATATTGGTCTAAGACAAGGTTGTAAAATTAGTCCTGTATTATTTAATCTGTTCATAGACAATATTTTGGAATTAATTAGAGTAGGGAACAGTCCTGTGCCAATAATTAATAATAAGGAAATACCTGGTTTGTTATTTGCAGATGATTTAGTTGTGGGATCTATTAGTAATGTGGGATTGGTGAGAATAATTGAAGTGAGAGATAAATTTTGCAAAAAATGGAGTGTAAGAATTAATGTAAATAAAACAAAAATTATGGTATTTAAAATGAGCCATAAATTACAGAAAGATAAGAAATGGTATTGGCATGGAAGAGAAATTGAGGTAGTTCAAAAATTTGATTATTTATGGATGCGATTAAGCAGCAATGGTGGATGGAGCGAACAAAAGAGAATAGTATTAGCTAAAGGAAAAATGGCATTGAAAGCCATCAAAACCTGTATAGATAAATTAGCAGAAATGCAATTAAAATGATTAGAGAGAATTTATACTACTGTAGTAGAAGCAAAAATGTTATATGGAGTAGAGATTTGGGGCCTTGAAGAAGGGTGGGTATATATAGACATGATCCATAGGAGCTTTTGTAAACAAATATTGGGCTTACCAAGATCATCACCCAATGGAGTAGCTCAAGCCGAATTAGGGAGAACGGGAATTAAAGGAAAAATTGTGGAAAGAGTGCTAAAATACTGGATTAGAATTAGAAATTTTGATGATCAGATCATTTTACATCAATGTTTGATAGTGCAGGAAAGACTTAATCATAAAGAGTCTTGGCTAGGTAAGATAAAGGAAACCTTGATGAAGATAGGTTTTGGGGAGATTTGGAGAGCTAAAGAATTACTACAAATAGGTTTCTGGAATGAAATTAGGACAAGAATAGCGGATATGGAAAAACAAGATTTATTAGCGACTTTTACTTTTAAGAGCTCACTGAGATTATACAGAGAAATGAAAGTAGTATGGAGCAGGGAACAGTATGTTGATATATGTGATAAAAAGCAAGAGCAGGATTTGCATGGGTTGGGACAGCGTTGGTGAATTTGAAAGGTTTGAGAAAAGAGATTGATTTGGAGAAATGACCACTATGCCACCGGAAAGTTAAAGAGTGGCATATGGTTTTAGAGTGTGAAGAAACGAAGTTGCTTAGAAAAACGATAGAGAAGAGAGAATGGTTAAATTTACAAATAGAAATTCAAGCTAAAAAGTTAGTAAATGTAAAATCCAGGAAAAATATAATAGAAGCAGGAAACTTTTTGGACATAGTAAGAGCAAAATGGATGAGGAAAATTAGCAAGGAAGAGGCAAATAAGTATTAAAATAAATTACAGTAGTTTTTATTTGATATGTTGCAAATAGGACCCAACAACTCGACAACCTCAAGGTTTGAGTTTGTTGGAGTCCAAAGAAAGCAACTCAAGGTAGAGTTAAGAGTTAGTATTGGAGATTAAATAAATTTATAATTGTACTTTTAGATTAGGAGGAATGCTGGCTACCAGTAGTTAAGAGATTAGTTTTCTTTATATTTTATTTTGTTATTTTTAGAAACTGGGTTAAGAATAAATTTGTAAAATTGTTTTTGTAAATTTGTACAATCAATTGGGTTAATAATAAAATTACTTACTTACTATATGAAAAGAATGGTTAAATATTTTAGAGAGTAAAATTATGTCTTTACTTCTTTTACTAGCCTGGGAGTTACTTCATCCCTTCCATTTGAGGTTTTTTGATTTCAAAGCTGAGATCACTTTTTCCTATGTCATCTGGTGTTACAAAGCCTAGGTCAAATGCGAGTGTACTGTGACAATGTTTTAAAAACGTTATTGATTGCATAATTTAGACATGGAGCTGTCTTACGAACTTCATATGGTTAGTAAAGTAATCATTTAAAGCCCCTATCTTATTTAATGTCATGGAATCTTCTTTTGACTTGAGCTGATTGTCAATTCCCAATTAATCTTTGATTACCTAACTTGCCATTCTTTTGTTATTTGCTGTGCCTATGTATTTATCAATGACCATTTTTTTTGGCTACTTTATCTTTTCATACATTTTAAAATACATTCTGTAGTATTGTTTGAATTATCATTAGTGGCTTTATAAATTTTACATAATTGTTTTCATACACTAAGAGATTTTTATGCCTTGAATACACCTGCTAGGCACAGACCTTTTAGGCTTATGGATGCACGTTTTTTTTAGGGAAACACATGTTGTAGCAACTTAAAACCTGATTTAAAAAGTGGTGTACTTTTCATCTACCAAGTTGTAAATATTAAAGACACAATTAGTTTTTGCTAAGGTTCCTAAAACTTGTTCATTTTCCTTGTTAAAAAGTCATGTAGTTTTCCATTTATTGTTATATTTTTATTCATGTTATCCTCTGGAAGATAAGTAAGCAATTCTTCTGACAATCCACTTTCAACTGCGATGCAAGTTTACTGCTGTATGGTGTGTTTGTGATATTTCCTACTTTTCATTGGTAGGTCCCAAAATCTCTTCAGCTACTTCATTAAATACCTATTTTCTGTATCCTCTAATCCCTTGCCATTTTCCACAAACCATTTACATTGTTTTCCCTCCCTCCATATCTCTCCTAATCCATTATTCTCAAAGTTCATTCAAGATTATTTAATTATCCATTGCCCTTTTGATTTTCTAAAGACTCTCTTACAAATTTCTTTCTTCTGAATTTAATGTTCTAAACCAATATCAGCGCTCTCTCCCAATCACTTCTTTCCTGGGCAGACTGCTGCCCATTTCAAATTTGGATATACTCCCTTGCATTTGCACTTGGTATTTTGCTACTAAAACATTCTGTGACTTCATCGTTAGTTTCCCATTCTGCATTCAATTCTCGAACTTCGATGCCATACAGAATTTGTGCCACAACCATTTAACCAACTAGGTACTCTATATTTAGTCTGAAGTTGAAACGCCCCTTTCGCTTCTCCTTTTCACCTTCGTAAACGTGAGATTTATTGTACATTACAGGTAGGTTAGCCATAATATATTTTCCGGTTATCCTGTATAGTAGCGGCCGCTGCTAGCAGAAGACAGGCCGCTATTATACAGGATAACCTATTTTCCAATTATTTTATTCTAGCAACAAAACTACCTACATAATGGGTGCTGCGCGCCAAACAAAAGTGGAGCGCTTTTGCTTTTCCATTTCCTTCTTACTCCGCCATTGAAGGGTAGATATGATTAATTGCACTCTTCCAAAACGCAATTTAATGAAATTAGAGTCACAAAAGAGACTGGCTTTTAAATTTGCTGTCTGCAAACTGACTACTAGCAATTCCAACAGTAGTGCCCCTCCCTTAAAAATATTAATTATGTATTAATGTGTGTCCACATCATCCATATCATTGGTATCTTCATTGTTTATTCTTAAACTTCACGTTTGGAATTTTTAATTTTTCATAAGCTCTACTTTCCATTTATTTTCTAAATTACAATATTGTATTTATGCCATGGAATTTTCCTCAGGGAAATGACCTTTACATTCTTTTAATGGTTGTTCATTTGATCAGCACCAAATAGGTGATCCCAACATACGTAGTTTGCACCAGGTTTGTTATATTATTGTTTGCAAATGCTAAAATTTGGGAATTTTGCTTTGGCCAAGTTGGCTGCCATAATATCTGGGGATTCGTAGAAAGAGACGCGAAGCTGTCCCTCTTCTAAGCTGTGCATCGCTGATGGAAGATATTAATCAATACTGAGGACTCGGAGAAATTAACGCAAAGGTATTAAAAGCCGGTATCAGGAAGTGTTATTTGTGTTTCAAGTAGTGACGAATATTTACTTATATAATTTGAAGATTCATTCCTCATATAAGTACGGAAATACGGATTAAAACAGCAATGTCTTACAACACGAGACGATCTGGTCAAGGAGTAGGTACGTTAACATTTATTGAAGTATTTGTGTGAGAAGAGCATATACTGAATTTCAATGCTTGTTTTAGACCTTCCGATATTTCGATTCATAAAGTCTGAGTACGATGAATGATCGAATGCTACTCTAATCGAAGATTTCAAATGCGTAGAAAAAAGGCGGCAGCTAGCGTTCATTAAAACGAAAGAAGCCATTCTGTTTGACGCCAGAGCTGAAGGGCAACTGCCAATTAAGAACACTATTTAAAGTATGCTATGGTTAGAAATTAACTAGTGTGCGGTTAAACTATATAGAATTTCTATTTGTCTACTGATGTGATTTTGGAATTGCGATAGGTAATTTAAGAATTTGTATGCGTAACATCCAAGAACGCCAAGCCGCTAGCTGCCATGTCAGATGCTTGATAACGAGACACAGCCCATGAACATATTCGCAAAGCAGCTCTTTAATAAACCGCGAATTGTATTGTAATTTTTAAGCACATTTCACAATCTGAAATCGTATTTGCAGTTCCATCTGGTCGGTCGGTGATGCTAGGTTTTAAAGTTCGTTTAAAGTACGTACAACTAAATTTGCTGTAGTAGGTTAAAGCCTCGACAGATAGATTTTATATATTTTCATATAAAAGCCTATGTTTTAACTCACTGAAATTTCTATTAAATTTCGCCGTATGAATAGAATTGTTATGCAATCAAATATTTTTAGCACTTTGAAAAAAAAGTAATTCGTATTCTGGGTAATAGTAGGTCTATTGGGACAACCTGGCTGTCGAAGTCCTCGCACATGCGCACAGGATGCAAAACATTCGCATGACGTCGTCTGTTGAGGTGTTGGAGGGGGGGACAGGGTGGCCACACAGCTGGGATAAGCATAAAAAGCTCTAAGGCAGACGGTATCACAACTTAAGAATTTCAACAATGTGTAACAGTCACACGACGTACGTTTTTGTAACCAGTTTATCTACCCACAAAATAATTAAAACACGGTGTAACAGCCATGCAACATACGTTTTTATAACCTGTTTATCTGTTCACTTAATAATTAAAACAGGGTTAACGGCGTACGTTTTTATGTGTTTAAAACCATGGTGTAACAGTCACAATGTAGGTTTTTATAACATGTTTATCTGTCCACTAAATCAAAATACAATGTATCATTTGCTCGAGTATCCCGGCAATGGAAATGAGTTTTTCTATCTTCTGACTCTACCGTACCTATATTTACTAAAGCTTATTTTGCTATCCATCATTTAAATCCAAATAAACCTTTGGAGAAATAGATATATCGTACATTTCGTAATAGGGAACAATGGTAGTCGAATGTTACAAAACGCGACGCTGTGCGCTGGCCTTAAAATGGCATATGCTTTCATGCAATCACCAGAAACAACTGAAATCGATGCGACTCAAAAAGGTATTGAACAAATCAAACCATTAATAACGGATATTTCGGTAATGGCTGATGCCGCAAAAAATTATTTGAAATAAAATTGTATGTTTTAAAGGAATCTACATTTTTTGTGCAGTATGTTTTGGTCTCTTGCCTAACATTTACCAGTTATACAAGATTATACAAAATTCCTTCCGAATGAAGTGTACTTCACGAGCTATTCCCAGGAAATTCAAGATATACGTTGTATTTGTCATGCAAATATCTTATGGCATTTTCATCTAAATCGTTATAGCCATTTTTTAGAAAACAAAAAATTTTGGAAAATGTTCCAAGTAGTTTGGGATGGATGAACTTTCTTGAAATTTTTCGTGTTACAAATGCAAAGTTTGGTATTTATCCGAGTTTTTGAGCTATGCTGTTCACACACACGCAAGCGCACACTGACGTTTTTTTTTTAAAATGCCCTCTTTTAATCATGGGATCTCAGAACATGTTTATTGAATTTTTTTTTTTGGGTGGAATGCAATACCTTCTGTACCTATCAGGCACGTGGTAGAGAAATTAAAAATCGAACTTCTAAATCTACCTCCACTTATAGGCTGAACAGAAATGTTTTTTGTCCCCCCCCCCCCCATTACAAAATTCATACAACTTGTGCATTAAAGCACTAAATTGTACCAAATATTTTCAAGACCAATATGTGTAATTATGTGGATCCTGACCAAGGACCGGCTCTTTCCATTTGTCGTTTATTGATATCTAAAACTGTTTTCGATCCAAGGGCCCATCTGCACACTGCTCTACTCTGCCTTGCCAGCAAACATTAAGTCCCAGCGCATGCGCAGTTTTTCCCCATAACATACAGGTTCACGTACTCTAGTAAATATGGCAGATAATCATGATTATATACAAAGTTAAAATAATGCTAGAAAAATAAATGTACACATTATTTGTCATCCATTTGTGAAACACAAATAGGATTATAATCAAAATAAATATCTTTATTGGTATTTTTTCACATTTCTTAAACAAACAAAATAAAAGAAAAAAGAAAACCTACATTTTATATATGTGTAAAATGCTTTTTCAAATGGAGCAAAACGACAGAAAGCAGGAGCAGAGGCTCCTTTAGCAAGTATTTTGGCTGGCAAGCAAAGTAGGGTCGCCCTTGGATCAAGCCAGTGCACATGCGCTGGGACTTGAATATTTGCTAGCAGAGCGGTGAGCAGGTGGGCCCTTGGATCGAAAACAGTTTTTAATATCAATGGACGACAAATGTAAAGAGCCGATCCTTGGCCAGGATCCACATAATTACATACATTAGTCTCGAAAATATTTGGTGCAATTTAGTGCTTTAATACACAAGTTGTATGGATTTTGTATGGGGGGGGACAAAAAACATTTCTGTTCAGCCTATAAGTGGAGGTAGATTTCAAAGTTTGATTTCTCTACCACGTGCCTGGTAGAGAAGGTATTGCATTCCACCCAAAAATTCAATATCGAGATTTCACCAGAAAACATGTTTTGAGACCCCATGATTAAAAGAGGGCATTTTTAGAAAAACCGTGCGCTTGTGTGTGTGGGTGTGAACAGCATAGCTCAAAAACGAAAACTCGGAAACTTTGTATTTGCGACACGAAAAATTTCAAGAAAGTTCATCCATCCCAAACTACTTGGAACATTTTCCGAGATTTTTTATTTTCTAAAAAAAATGGTTATAACGATTTAGAGAAAATGCCACGTATTAAAGGTATTTGCATGACAAATACAATGTATAATCTTGTATAACTGAGACCAAAACGTACTGCACAAAAAATGTAGATTGCTTTACAACATGCGAATTTATTTCAAATAATTTTTTGCGCCGTCAGCCATTTCCAAAATATCCGTTATTAGTGGTTTGATTTGTTCAATACCTTTTTGAGTTGCATCGATTTCAGTTGTTTCTGGTGATTGCATGAAAGCATATGCAATTTTAAGGCCGACACATAGCGTCGAGTTCTGTAACATTCGACTACCGTTGTTCCCTTTATAACAAAATGTGCAATATATCTATTTCTCCAAAGGTTTATTTGGATTTAAATGATGGATAGCAAAATAAGCTTTAGTAAATATAGGTAAGGTTGAATCAGACGATAGAAAAGCTCATTTCCATCGCCAGGATACTCGAGCAACTGATACATTGTATTTTGATTATTTAGTGGACAGATAAACCCATTATAAAAACCTATGTTGTGTGACTGTTACACTGTGTTTTAATTATTTTGTGGGTAGATAAACAGGTTACAAAAATGTATGTCATGTGACTGTTACACATTGTAATTCTTAAGTTGTTATACCGTCTACCTTAGAGCTTTTTATGCTTATCCCAGGTGTGTGGCCACCCTGTCCCCTCCATCCAACATCTCACCAGACGACGTCATGCAAATGTTTTGCATCCTGTGCGCATGTATGAGGACTTAAAAGGCCAGCTTGACCCAATAGAACTACTCGTACCGTATTCTGTATAGTAGTAGTATCGTTTATCTAAATTTTAGTTTGTTTATGCAAAGTAGTATGTCAGCCACTGTAGCAAAGTCAAATTATACAATTCAGAATGGCTGCAGTGAAATTTTGCTGCATAGTCCTCTCCTGAAGCCTATGCATTGGATAAGGTTTGTATGATTTGAAGGAACTGAAAGCATTGAAGCTATCTGCCCAATTGTAAGCACCCATCTGAATAAGCTACAATAGTGGTAGAGGTTTTGAAAGGTAAGCACATAAAAGACGCAAGCATTACTTCGCTTCACTGCTACTTTTATCTTGCAAGCAAGAAACAGCCAGAGGTTCATTGTTAAATAGGGCAGAGCTCCCTCTTATTTTTTTTTAATAGGTATGTTATTTTTTCCTTGTGTAGAATTAGTTTGAGCCAGATTTAACAAAAATGTATAAGCTTCTCTAACGGCCTGTATTACGATCTCCGGTTAAGGTTTGGGGTAAGATTTACCTGAGAGTTACGTACTGCGACTGTATTACAATCTTTGGTTAAGGGCTACCCGGGAGTTATTTTTGGAGGTAAACTAACCACCACCTCAAGTGGTGGATAAAATGATACCTTGGAGTTAACTCGTATTTCCGAATGAAACATGGCGTACCACCGGCAGAGATTGATTATTGAGAGTGATTCAGAATATATTTTCAAGTTTTTGGAAATGTTATCTATACATTAGAATAGTTCACTCCAACACCCAGTCTTAAATATTACTGTCAGGGCGTAAGGAACTAACCATTGTGCTTGGATTGTTTTTGGAAGGCCAAACATTTTAGGTTAAATGACAAGCAGTGTGGGCAAAGGTAAACGTATTTTGCGTGTTAGTTTATATTTAGGTTGGTTTTTAAAATTGTCGAATGGCTTTCCACGTTAGTTTTAAGTGATATTCATGAAATGTTTGCGTCAAAAGACTATGGTTTTCGGTTATTAAAGTGATATTCGTAAAACTTTTACGTCAAAACTCTTAACACTATTTTTAACGAAACTTTGAAGTGTGGCATAGTTTTCCAAATAGAATAACCAAGGAACGGTATTAGAAAGATGCAACAAACTTAAGAATATTGTGTTGAACTTAAATGTCAGGCAACATGTGTAAATCCGAATCAACATTAGAACCATCGATGTTGCTTTTCTATAAATATAATAGCTTTCGCGAACGGAAAAGCTAGTAAAAAGGTAATTATAACTATTGTTTACGGTATCCTATTTAGCTCAGTAATCCAATAACGTACTAGAACCGCATCTTGTGTGCTCAATGACATGTATATAAATTACATTTTAGGTTATGTTCATGTCAAAATTCTCTAAAAAATCTCCAAAACCGTTCACAATCTATAATAGTCTGTCCGCTCGCCTTGTTACTAATGACCAATAATGACGCTATAATGTTGCAGATTACCACGAGATAGCGTTGTATAAACAGTGAAATCACTCAGAAAACCATTGCCAAGGAGAAATACATATCTCTTTGGTGTTGCCAACTTCTCGCCCAGCATCATAAACCTTAGGGTTACTAACCAACGGTTGATATGCGTTTGTAATACGCGGCAATGCACCTAACCTTCAGGTAGCGATAACTGATAGGTTACAAACCATGACTTTTAACCGGAGATCGTAATACAGGCCGTAAATGGAGAATGCTATTTACACATTCATGTACATTATAACCAATACTGTGTAAATGTAAGTGATCATACCTGACTGCTGATTTTGAAAAAGAAATCAAGATGCTTGGTGCAAAAATGGCCCATGTGCTGAAAGTTGCACTATATTAATTTGTATGTGCATTAGTGTTACACACTCACAGGTTCACAAGAAGATTTTCTTTATTGATAAAGGTTTGAAAGGAGGTAAGGCTTGTCAATTCAAGTACCAATATTGATAACAGCAGGAGGTAACTTGTAAATCCAGGCACTCATGACTGATCATTTGAGTTGTCGCTCTCAGCTTACCTTGGAGCTTTTAGAATTCACTTTTTCCAAGCCAAATGATTCAAAATAAGAATCATTGCTGAGTTCACTAAACATGTGACATTTCACTATGTCAGCATTGATTTCAATGCCATCTTTTGTATTTCATGCAACAAAACTAAATGCAAAACTACTCACATATGCACATGTACATCATAAACTAATTAATGGGAAGCCCACTTAATCAAGCTTTAGCAGGCTACAAATGGCATCTTTGCATCTGTTGACTGTGCAAAACCACAAATGCCAATTGGCAACTAGTTCTACCTCACCTCTGGATGCTGACCGTAAAGGGTTAATGTGTAGGTGCAATCTACACAGGCTGGTGGAGGAGCCTACAGAAACCATAATTGGCTAGTTAAAGATTCACAAACCAGCAATGATTTAAATATTCCATTACAAAAGTCAGTTGCATGCATACACCAAGTATTTGAAGTGCCAAAACAGAGGGAATTGCAAAGCAGATGCTTCCAGGATCTTATTGATGTTTGTAGGGTTTAACCCATTATGTGCATGATTTAATTATTAGTTTAGTAATGGAAAAATATTAGCATACTCTTCTGGAATATATAGCTTGGTTAAAGGAACCATGATGTTGCCTGTTTGTGTACATTGCTTGCACAGCAAATATTTTTATTTAATTTTTCTTTCTTTCTACCTCTGTCTTCATAAACTGTGTGTTACACCCTTGATACTGTGACGTTTCATTTATGGTTGTCACTTTGTGTAAAGTTGGCGATGTGCTTTTGACATTGCCACTGTAAATACTAAGTCAAATGTAAAAACAATACACCACTCGATGTTAAATTTGTTTGTTAGAAATGTTTTCATTGACATTCCTTGCCATCCTCAGCTGTAGGTTAAGCCAATCTATCCACTAATTTGGCAATTGGACATATGTGCCAGATGCTAATAAATATATGCAGCCCTAGCACGGCCCCCCCCCCAAAAATAAAAATCACTGCAAACGCACAGCAGACACCTCTGCATACTTTCCTAACATAACTGAATTGAAGTTCTCATCTGAGTTTTGGTCTTCCAGTGGTTTGTCGATGTGGTTGTTTGCTTAAATTCGTTAGATTGTTAACTGGCAGAATTTCAAAGTGTTACATGCTGTTATGGATTTTGAAGTTGCAAATTGCAGCTGGTTAGTGCAAGATGTGAGGAGACAGGATTAAGCAGTTCAGCATCTTTGACAATATTGTGGCAGCTTGTCCAAAAATGGTGTGAAACAGCCAACTTTTCTTTTAAATTTAGTTTTTATGGTGTTCTTAGAGTGTGGTGTCAAATTTCTTTTTGTGTGCTCCTATGTAAGTTTATCACAATCCTCGCATGGAAATTGGCAAATGATTTCATCTTGTGTGGAAATGAATTTTTATGTGGTTTGTTGAAAAAGTTTCCCAAATTGTAATTGTTTTGTAGGGCCAATCTGATATACAGTGGACCATTTAAGCCGAGACTGTGCAATACCATAATCTCTAAAACTAGACATTTTAGAAAGAAATGTCTTGAATAAAAGTTGCTTGATATTATGGGGAAAAGTAAATGCCATTAGTCGTTTTGTTTGGAGGATGATGTGATGGTCATTTTAGGGTAAATTTAATTTGACACTAATTGTAGGTTCCCACGTAAAAAAAAATAAATTGATCCTAAAATGACTATCATAACATCCTCCAAACAAAACACGACCAATGGTGTTTACTTTCCTCCATAATATCAAGCAACTTTTATTGAAGACATTTCTTCCTACAATGTTTAATTTTGGAGATACTGTACAGTCTCAACTTAAATGATCCACCCTGTAGTTTTTGAAAATGTTTTCAAACTTCTTAAAAAAAAACTGAGAAGTAGGTGAACTTCTTGTATGTCCAAAAATTGTTGTTCAGCAACCTTAAAGTGGTGACTTGTCTTCATTTCTGGAATTTTCTGTCTGTCTATCATTTTGGCTACATAGGAGGTGTTGAAATGAATTAAATTGGCTACCTCCAGTAAGTGATGATACGCCTTACCAAACTCCTCTGTACAGTGAGACACTGTTCAGTATATGGTTCAAGGTTCTCAAAACTGCTAACTTATGTGGATTTGGGTTATAACCATTCGTTCTGATACAATTGTAAACATGTGTGGACTTTCTGTGAATTCTGAATTTGATTTCATTGTCTCTAATGTAATGAATTTGAGATCTAAAAAAGGTAAGTAGCTATCCTTTTCCAGTTCTATAGTGAATTTAATGTTTGTCCTGTAAGTTTAATAACTTTAAAGCATCATCCATCAGTTTATGCGGTACAATTGCAATCATGTTGTCAGCACATCTGAGACAAAACTTAAAAACATACGCAGAAGCTTTTACAACATGAATTTCAATATCATTTGTGTATAAGTCAACTAATAACAAGATAGGGGATTGCCCATAGCTAAGCCTTGTGTTTCCTGTAGTACTTCTTGAAGGTGAAGGAATTTTGCTGTTAGCATAAACTGGTAAGTTCAGTTATTTCTCCTACTTCTTTGAAGCAGATACTTGTTTTTAACCAATAAACTTCACCTTCAATAATAAGTACTACAAACAAATACAAGGTGTACTGTCCATTCCAAACCAGAGTGCTGCTCACTGTAAACATACTCCGTTATTATTCCGTATACGTAAAGGATCCATGGATCATAAGGTTTCATAAATATCTTCAGTGAATCGTATCTTTTGAATGATCCTTTGATCTATTATTTTTATATATATTTATAAGCTTAGCTTTCTGAATTCACGAAAGGTTGGCATTAGGTTAGGTTTCTTTATTTTTATATATATAAAGTGTGTTAAGATGTTCACTATAAATAACAGATCGAAGGATCATTCCAAAGATTCGATTCATTGAACCTTCTTTGAAAAGATCCATGCATCCTTTACGTATACAAAATTTTGTCCACAAACTCTTTGTGTTATCCTTGCAAAAGTAGTTCGCAATCCCTGTCCCTAATGGCTGCTCCATCCTCTCACATGTGCTTGCTGCATATCACTTAAGAGCTGAACATTGTTTCAGTCTATAAAAAAGCATCCTGCGTGAAAATCATAGTTCAAAATGCAACCTGAAGTAATAATAGATTTTATAAGCATGCAGAAATGAACATTTTACTTACGTTAATCATAATCCTCAAGCAAAGGTGCAACACCCAAATCCAAATCCTCTGAAGATGACTCAGCTGCCATATTGAAATCAGAACTATCCTCCAAGTTAATGACCAGCTTATCCACACCACTGTTGCACACAAAATAGAGTTCCCACGTTTTATTCTTTTCTATTATGTGTCTAATATCTGCCTGCCACATATCGGGTGTCACTTTCATGATTGCAGTGTTGAAGTGTGTTATTGTTTTTGGTGACATAGCCTTTTAAAAATGCCCAAACCAGTTATATTGGATATAAATTGCTATGATAGGTAATCTTAGCACTCAATGCCCTGCTTTAGATGCAAGATTGTCTGTCGCATACTTTCTTCATCCCTGTTAGCAATTTCTTGCGCCATGTGCACTAATTCAGCTTTTACACTATCATCGACACTTCTCTTTCCTGCAACCACTGTATCACATCTTGCTTATGCCAAGAACTGTTCAGGTGTTAAAAGAAGTTACATTGCAATGGGTGTATTGTCCATTATTATTTAACTACTGGATTAGTTTCGGCAATACACATTTAAATCGGTTACGGAAAACATCACCATTCATCTCCTCATGGTGATCACCTATGTTTTAGTCGTAAATGAGTAATTCGCCGTCCACAAAACCACTGTCACTGCCAATATGAGTGATATGGAGGCATTTGCCTTTGCCACTTGGGTTTTTTAATCCTTTATATAAACTCCCCGGAAAGCTTCTTTTGAACTACCGTAGTGTCTATCCAAACTTTAGAAGTTGTGTGCCCCTTGTTAATCCAAGTTTCATCTAAATAAAATTTGCCACCTGATGCTGATGCACAGATCTAAGATATCTTCTTCTCCACAACATGGTATCGTCTCATGCCAATGATCACGTTATTCTCCATTCTTTTTGAAAATGTGAAACCTATTTCTAACAATCTATAATGTGTAGTTCTTTAAAATTTGAAAGATCACAATCACTGTTGACAAAGCACTTTATCTAATATCGGCAGCTTGTTCTTAAAGAAAAATTGGTGAACTTTATTTATAATGGCATACTTCACAAAACAATCTGTGCTATAATGATGTGGTTTGATACCTTTCTTTTTTGGGGGTTTTACGGCACCAGTCTTTATACTCCTTACGCACTTTTCACTGAAACGTCTGTAAACTCGGGTGTTAGTTTCATAATGTCCACTACTGTGACAGATATTTTTCTAATGGTTGAATATATTAAGTATTGATTGTTTTTGCCAGTTTTTAATGGTTTCCTGCTTTTGTGTTTGAATAGTTTGCACTACATGCACCTTACTCTACCATAAAAACTCTTAATACCAACTGACTAAATCACAAGATATGACCTGAGTTTAGCATATGTGTGCTAGCGTATTATGAATGGTTCATCATATTATTTCCTGTATTATGCAGAGTGTTTATCGGTACTCAGGTAGTACCTGTTGCTGCATTCCTTATAAATGCAAGAGAATGGCAGTCATCCATACAGTTGTCCTCTGTGGTGTAGTGGTTACCATGCTAACCTTTAGTTCCCAAGGTTGCAGGTTCAAACCCAGAAGAGGGCAATGGGTTTGTTTGGGCGTAAAAGTCCTTACCATGGCTTCCTTCGGAAGGGAGGTCCCGTGTTGTAGATTTGCGACACGTAAAAGAACCTCAAGCCTGATAAAGAGGCCTCTGAGCAAAATTACTGGTCTTTCATGCCCAATATAGAATGGGACGCTAAGGACCACAGCAGTTAGTGTGTCCATAAATAAAATTCAGTTTAATTTATTTATCCATACAGTTGGTAATTAACAAACAAGATAACACTCAGCATTAGTGCATTAGTAGACTGCATTAATAAGAAAATCATATTTTATAAACTCTTACCTTTAGCAATGAGTTCTTATAACTGCAATAAAATGTGCACTTCTGTAACTTTCCTACCCCAATATTTCATGATACAGTACATTTATTAAGAAACCAGTACATTTATTAAGAAACTTTACATTGGCGTAAGAGAGTGCACTTAGGTTTGTGGCAAGCAAAAGCACATACCTTTTTTTACATCAGAGGGAACTCTGGTATGGAATGAACAGTATTTAGTCTTCAATCTCTTTTATTAGCTTTTATATGACTAATATAAAAATGCCCATTGTAAAAGCTTTTCTGCATAAATTAAAGTTTTGGCTCAGATATATTAACGTAATGAGTGCAGTTCCACACAAATTGAAGGGTGGTGGCTTTAAGACAAACATTAAATTTACAACAGAATTGGAAAAGGATGGCTACTTACCCTTCTTAGATCTCAAAATCATTAGAGACAATGAAGATATTAAATATGGAATACACAGAAAGTCCACACATGTTGACAATTGAAGGGCAAGTGAATGAAGGTGTTATGTGACATTCTCACAAAAATTGAGTTCGATGGCTGGATGGAGATGTTATGTCCCATTCTACGTATTAAAGACAGTTTTATTGCTGAATGTCAATAAATGAGTGATATACCAGTTGATGAAAGCAATAAAATTGTCTTTAAAGATTGAATGGCACATAACATCTTTATCCAGCCATCTAATTCAATTTTTGTGAAAATATTACATAACACCTTCATCCACTTGCCCCCTTCAATTGTGTTAAAATAAATGGTTGCAACCCAAATCCACATTAGTTAGCAGATCTCGAAAGCTTGATACACAGTCTGAACAGTGTCTCACTCAGTACAGAGGAGTATCATCACATACTAGAGGTAGCTAATTTAAATGGTTTCAACCCCTCCTACATAGCAAAATGATTGACTGAGACAGAAAGTTCAAGAAAGACATGTCACCATTTTAAGGTTGCCGAATGGCAATGTTTGGACATCCAACAAGTTCCCTACCATCCCAGAGCTTTAAGAAGTTTGAAAAGGTTTTCAAAAACTACATCATTAGTTTGGCTTCACAAAATACAGTTTGGGAAATTTATTAAACAAAATACTTTTAAATAAAAATTCACTACCACACAAGATGAAATCAGGTATTTATCAAATCCCATGTGAGGATTGATATTAAACTTACACAGAACAGACAAAAAGAAATTTGAAAGCAGCTCTGAGAGCATCAGAGAAACACTAAACTTAAAATGGACAGAAAAGTTAGCCATTTCACATCACTTTTGCACCAGCAATTGAATGTTGTGGAAGATATCAAACTGCTTAAACCTATCACTCACAATTTGAACTAATCACCTGCAAAAGGATTTAAGTCTTCAGGAACCATCACCACATGTTAAACTTCAAAATATAATTGGTTATCGATCTAATAATGATATGGCAAACAACCACTAGAGTCCAGCAGCATAACTAGCCAGAAAAGAATCAGGACCCGGGAGAGAACCTCAGTTGACCAACAGCTTAGGATGGTGGCGAGAAAACGTTTCTAGCCAATAAATATAACATGTGAATGGCGTATTATTGGGTGTATATTTGATTCAGTAATTCTTTAATTATAGTTTTAAATCAACAGAAGTAATTAATAAAACTGCAAAGCCACAGCTGTATGTGCAAGATCAGACACACAAACTAAAGTATGTGTTTGCAAATAGCAGCTTTTGCCTCTTGTTTAATGACTGACCAACCAAAATTCTGCATTATAATTAATTCAGGGAGTATGGTGGGTAAGAGCTTTTCATTTGTTATTCTGCGGATTTACTAATGTAACTGAGAGCTGCCTAGTGCAAAGTTAAATGGCAGGGACATATAAATTATAAAATAATTGCAGAAAGATTATTTTTCCCCAAAAGGAAAACCAATATGTCAAACACAGTTCTCCCCACCTGTGAAACAAGGGCCAAAATATGCATGTTGTGATTGGAGGAAAATTATGTCAATAAAAGTGTGATATAACTATTAATCAGGACATATATCTCAAGTGTTTACTTGCAGCCAATGCAGAACTCTCCCTGTTGTGTATAGTAAGTATGGGCTACTTGAATGTAAACAATAACATCGCCACCAAGCCAGCACTATTCTTAAATATTCAGAGTACTCGCAATATCCCTTAATTGCTACATTTTTATACAATAGAGCAATGTAATACTAGGATTTTGCTGAAAGCTGTGCAAGGAATACGGGAAATATAAACTTCAAAGGCAGTGAGCACATTAACTGTCACTATTTCTGACGAGTGTTAGCACAGTAAATAGACACAAATCTAATAGTAAAGATACACTGAAGGACAATAAGTGACTAGATGGAGTATTTTCTAAGTATTTCACATGCTGCATGTTCCAATCCTGTTTTCTAGGTTCCCACAATGAGATAGCACTTTTCCATGAGGTTATTCCAATATCTGTACTGATGAATTGAGAATGATGTCACTGTTTCTAAGAATGCACATGTGCCAATGTGTTTTTGTGCGGGGGGATTAAAATATGAGGAACAGCAGTGAATTCTACTCTTAGAGAAATGGGTTCTTTTGAACCCTAAGGAGTTGAGTGATTTGCTGCTTGTTCCTTCCGTAATGATTATTGCATAAAATCGAGCTGCACATGAAAATACCATTAGGTTTTGTCTTTTTTTTCCCCAAATGTCAATACGTCTCAAAATAAAAATGTATAATGGTATTTTAATAATTTACTAATCATTTTGAATTTACTGCATTTTTCTAACAATCATATTAGTTAAAAGTGAATAGCGATAGATGGCAATCACATTTTTATATATTTTTTTGCAAAACAGTCTTCCTCTTGTTTGTGAAATTCTGTTGCATTTCTATGGTCACAAAAACCGTTGATTGTTGTCTTTAAATTAAATATGCCAGCATTCAGGGGTTGTAAATTGGCTGCAGACACATTTTGCTATGTTTGTGGACATTATATCGGATCAAAACAAGTGAAACAAAATTGTGCTTGGGACAAAGTTCTTTGATGCTTATCAAGCTTACTTTGGTGTACCAATTGGAGATCAAAATGTTGTATGGGCTCCTCATGTATCTTGTGGTAGCTGTAGCTCTACCTTGGAGTGTTGGCTGAGTGAAACAAAAAAAATCTATGCCATTTGGAGTTTCTCGAATATGGAGAGAACCAACCAACCATCACGACAACTCTTACTTTTGTGTGGTTGACATTACGTTACAAAAGTACCAAGAATAGAAAACATATTCTATATTCTAGTATAACATTATATATTGCTCCAGTACTGTATTCTGAGGAGCGACCAATTCCTTTGCCACCAGAACATTGTAATAATGAAGATGAAGTACAAAGTTCTAAACTATGTACACCAGAAGAATAAAGTAGGCATAAACAAATCACCGGTTTGTATCACTCCGCGGCCATGTGCGCTCCAAATGAGGTTACGCCCACCCTCCATCAGGTATCAGTAGTTAATTATGTTCAGTTTATTGAACACGTTTACCCATACGGTAACTGTTATGAGTTTTTCACCACTAGGAATATTTATTCACTCTAAATAACATACAGCACGCTAGTAACAAATTGCTATTTACTTACGTCATCTCTATTCGTCTAATCTGAGCTTGACATTGGTTGAATGCCCTCCAGGTCGGACGTCTCTGTGTTCTTTTATTCTACGGAGAAAATCTACGCCATAAAATGTCATCTCTGTCCACAATAATACTTTTTCTTTTCCTGCTGACAAACTCGAAACCTATCTCCAGGAGCAACTTGTGGAGGGAGGTTCGTTTTAAGTTTGGGAGGTCCGGATCAGAGTTAACTGCAAACAGCACTTTGTTTAAGGGGGGGGTTCATTGTTAATAAAAAACTGGTGAACTTTTCTGCGGATTGCTGACCTCACAAACTCATCACAAACAACATCCAGCACTCGTCTCCATGTGGTCTCTTCTTGCCAGGAGTTCTAACCTCACCAACTGTGGATTTTTCTTTGCGTGCGCTGTAAACACTTGAAATTGACACACCAGTAAACTCAGATGTTAATTTCACCACATCATCGATAGCAAGTTCTGGATATTTCTCGCAGAACTTGTTGTGCACATTCAAAACTATTGCCTTCTCACCACTATGTAAAGGCTTTCTGCGCTTATGTTTAACAACACCGGTTATTTCCGCCATGTTGATACATACTAAGTGTTTTGCTTTTTCCTCCTTCCCCAACCAGTTCCAGCAACCAATCAGCGTCGTTACAAATTGAGTAACGCTAGTTACAAATTAATTTATCATTTAACATATTGAGTTGAACTATGCTTAGTACTCAATAGTTTGTGCTTTATGAAATTAAGTGAGCTTCAAACCTTAGTATTTAGTAACACTTTTCAAGGAACTATTTAGAGGGCGGAAGCATCCAGCAAACCGTGAAGAAGGCGCGCTGCGGTCAAAACGCACGAGGTTTTGTTTATGCTTACTTTGACCTTTTGATGAACATAGAATAGCTGTGTAATTTCTCCAACTATGATGAGAGCATTGCGAAGGAACTACAGCTCTTCACTTGAAAAAATTTGGATGACCTTATAAGAGGGTTGGAGCTAACTAAATCAAGGGCCAAACTCCTTGCATCTTGTCTTAAGGACAATGACTGCTTGTTGAAGGAAGCAAAACAATATACAGAGCACGGCATAAGGATTTGGTTACTTATATCAAGTTTCAGAACATCTATGTTTTTGCAGCAATGTTAATGCTCTTTCAGCACATGCAGATTCCTTATGAACCAGACCAATGCCATCTTTTTATAGTTAGCTCAAGTACAAGTCTTAAAGCTGTCCTACTCCACATTGGGAACAAATTTCCTTCCATCCCAGTAGCTCATTCTACTCACCTGAAAGAAACATACAAAAATGTCAAGCTGCTCTTGGAAAAACTCGACTATAGATCAATGGCTGATTTCAAGATGTTGGGTTTTTTTTTCTGGGGCTTCAAGGTGGCTATGCCAAGTATTCTTGCTATCCTCAGCTTGTGGGATAGTAGGGCAGACGATCAGCATTTACCAGAAGAGACTGACCAACAAGAATAATTGCTTCCAGGCACACACAACGTAAAACATGAACCTCCTGTGTCTATTGAGATTCTGCTACTTCCCACTCCATATTAAACTTGGACTAATCAAACATTTTATCAAAGGTTTGATTAGTAACTGAGGCTGTAACTCTCATCAGACAAGTATTCCCCAACTTATCAGAAGCAAAAGTAAAATGTGGAATTTTTACCGGACCGCATATTCTTGCAGTGTTACAGTCTAAAGAATTTGTAGATATGACTTGTGATGAACGTAATGCTTTTGAAGCTTTTAGAAAGATAATGCAATGTTTTTTGGGTAACAAAAGAAGTGAAAATTACAAGGAACTGATTGACAATTTGATACAGAGTTACTGTGTGCTTGCGTGCAGAATGTGTGTCAAAATTTTTCTTGTATTAATTTCTTTAGACCAAATTTAGGCGATATAAGTGAGGAACATGGGAATTGTTCCAACAGGACATTCAGCTTATGGAAAGATGTTAGGGATGGGATTGACTATGTATAGGGCATAGTACGTGCAGAAGGGTCCAAAGAACATAAAAGGAAAAGCGTTCTCATGTACATTTTTGGGTGGCGGCATTGTTGTATTGAAAATGAGGTGTTATTCAGTATAATGTGAACCATTATAGGATGTACTTCTGTTAGTTCCCTCTTACATCCGAAATATTGACTATGGGGAAAAAACCACCTGCATATCCATAATCAGCATCATCAAATTTTATTGTGTAGTGTAATGCCTCCTAATTTTTGTTTTAAGGACAGAAGAACGTAACCTCATTTTAAATATACAATCTTTTCATTAGACCTATAATAGCTTTACATTAATTAGAGGTATCAGGTTTTTGTGTACATTTCCACTCAGTTTACTTAAAACTCTACTTGAATTAACTGATTAATAAATACTGTATGATTGTGTAATAACATAATCTCAAAATATGTATTATAGAACTGAAGTAGACTTGTTGGAGTGGAAATGTAGATACAACTGACCTCAATCGTGAGTTAATGTATTATATTGTCATGCATTTTAAAA
The DNA here is from genome assembly GCA_030765065.1 of Deroplatys truncata. NCBI lineage: Eukaryota > Metazoa > Arthropoda > Insecta > Mantodea > Mantidae > Deroplatys > Deroplatys truncata. The sequence continues at coordinate 130,266,718 of CM060980.1, forward strand.
ACTTAAAAGTAAATACGATTATTAGAAAGCAAACCTTGATTTGCTGCCATGGAAGTATAAATCATTAACCACTGGACCATTTCCCTTTGGGTTCAAAAGTGTTGTTTTTTCTAACCAAAACTCATCCTGTTATTCTTTATAGTTCAGGGTTTTCTTCACAAAGTATGCAACTTTGGTATGGTTGCATACTTATTTGAAATAGTAGTTTATCTTGTTTCTCTCAAGCGTAGATAGGAAGGAGTGTCTACATTGAAAAATGAAGGGCACATCGTGCACAACGTGAAATTCTTTGTCTAAAAATACTTGTGTAATTCACCCATTGCCCACAGGCATTGCATTTATTTGATTTTACACACACTGCAGGTTATCAGTTTAGAAAAAATCTGATGTGTTACACTCACATGACTCTCTACTCTTGTACAAACTATTTTTACAAACGCTTATTCTCCATCTACTTCATGTTAATCGAGATAAACATTTGCAGACTCTATCTTATTGCTAATTTTCTTGTAGATGTAAGGGGAAAATATATTTGCAAGGGCAATATAGAAAAACAGTAGCCTTTAAGCACATACATATCTCTTAATAGCTGGTTGCTAGGTGCAGCACCATTCCCTTTGCCACAGATTATAACTCTTTGATATCCAAGACAAAAAAATGAATAACGAATTCCCATTTGAGAAATTAAGTATTGAAAAATTTAAGGGAATAACAAGCAATATCTCGAAAATGGTTCACTCAACAAAAAAAAAATGTATATGACATAAATTGTGTATTTTAACGCGATCTACATTTTTTGTGCAGTAAAATTTTGTCTATCTCTTATGGTTTACCAGTTATGCAAAAGTCATTCACAATGAAGAATACTTTTGGAGACATTCCCAGAAAATTCAAGATATACATTTTATTTGTCATGAAAATATCTTAAACATATGATATTTTAATCAAAATCGTTAGAGCCATTTTTGAGAAAATTAAACTTTTCGAAAAATCTTCCATTTAAAGGGTACTCTGGGGTGGGGGGATTTTCTTGAAAACCTTCGTGTCGCATCTCTGGAAGATACTGAACCTAAATACCAAGTTTGGTGTTTATCTGACTGTTCGTTTCCGAGTTATGCTGTTCACAGACAGACACACGCACGGACATGTTTCCAAGCTTTTTTTGGGGGGGGGATTCAGGGGGTCTCAAAACATGTATTTCCGGTGAAATCTCGGTATGGAATTTTTGGGTGGAATACAATACTTCCCCTACTTACTGTACGTAGTAGAGAAAGTAAAAAACATATCTAATGAGCTGTTAACATACTGCATTGTTTCCAGTCAGAATATCCTCTTATTACCCATTGATTTGGGACTATGTGCCATATACTAAATCATAGAGGAAAGGAAAAATCATAAGAAAGCCCTTTACATTATGCTCTCCTCTCTAAACATGATACTTCAATGTATCTACCACTTGTTGCTATTTTTATAAAGAAATAAGCATTTTTTGTAATCTTCAATGGAGTTTTTGTCATAGCCTTTTACACAGTTTCAACCTAGGAATTGTTGCTCTTAATTCCACATAATAAAGAGCATCATCCTCAATTAACTCCACATAAATGCTTGGATTATAGTGTTCTATTTTCATCACATTTATCTATCAGGAATAATTATTAACATGTGCAGTCCCATCATCCTAAAATCAATGGCTATTGGTTATTAGAGTATTCCTCAGTACATCTGCGACATCAAATCATCCAGCTCCTGGGAAATGAGATAAATACTATAAACAAATATGCAGCTTTATGAGGTACTTTTAAGTGATAAACAAGCTCCCTGTATGTTTTTAATTAGAGGACAATTTATTTTTACAAACGAGAGCAGCCCTAAAAACTAACCAAGCCTCATCAAGGTTTGTAGCTTTACACAGTTGGTGTTGATACTAGTTAAATTGCTGAACCTGTAGGCTGTGGTCTATTTGGTTCCTTCTTACCAGATATTTCGTGTACTTCTGACATTCAGTGGTAGTGGTGTGGTCGAAGTGTTCTCACGGAAGTCCCGATGGCAACTGTGGCTGGAGCTTGCTGGGTCGTTGCAGTTATGCCAATGGCAAGCATTGGCCCATGGTGATCGGTTCGGGTGGATAGTGGGCTGGACTTGAGTGATGGAGTGCTGCATTGGGCTGGATGCTTCTCTTTGGCTTTTGTCAGTGCTGTTTGCCATATTCTGTTTAGTTTTACATCTTCCTATTGATGTTATCCATCCATTGTTTATTAATTTCAATGGCTTTGTGGTATAACCGTGTATGATAATGGAAAGTTGAGGATGACATCTGTGTTCTCATAACAGATAATGTGCTCCCCTTCCTAGAGTGTGGCATGTTCTGCACTTGCCGATTTGTCAGTTTGTCCCAAGCAGCAATTTTTTTTTGTGTTCATTGATGTATTTATGCTTCTTTAGGTGGTTCCTATGTGCACTTTACTGCACAAACACGGTATCCTGTATACTGTTTGGTTGGCTGGCTGGTATACAGTGTCAGTGTTGTGGCGTTTGAGTAATTTACCAATGTGGTCCATGACTGACTTGATGTATGGAAGAAACTCTCTGCATTTTTTTCCACTTTAAGCTGTTGACGTTTTTTCAGAATTTTTCTTATTATTCAAAATAATATTCTTCACACAGTTGTAGTAGGCATTTGTCCTTTAACGCTATGTAACAAAATTTGACCAAGCTTGTATGTTTTTTTTTTATATAGTGTTTATTGCTTAATTTGATGTTGCTATTATGGTTATGTGAGTGGTTGTTCCCCAAAGTCAATATTTTGGTTGTAATAATCCAATCTTCAGTATTAGAAACAAAAATTACATGTTTATTTAATATAACTAGAGGTAAGAGAACTAACAAATACATCCTATAATGGTTCACATACTGAATAACACCTCATTTTCAATACAACAATGCTGCCACCCAAAAATGTACATGAGAACGCTTTTCCTTTTATGTTCTTTGGACCCTTCTGCAAGTACTATGCCCCATACATAGTCAGTCCCATCCCTGATACCTGACATCTTCTTTCCATAAGCAGAATGTCCTGTTGGAACAATTCTCCATGTTCCTCACTTATATCTCCTAAATTTGGTCTAAAGAAATCAATACAAGGAAACAAATTTTTACAGACATTCTGCACCCAACCACATGGTAACTCTTATCAAATTGTCAATAGGTTCCTTGTAATTTTCATTTCTTTTGTTACCCAAAAAACATTGCACTACCTTTCTAAAAGCTGGAAAAGCATTAACTTCATCAAGAATCACTACATCTACAAGTTCTTTAGACCGTAACACTGCAAACATCTGAGGTCCGATAAAAATTCCACATTTTACTTTTGCTTCTGATAAGTTGGGGAATACTTGTCTGATGAGAGTTACAGCCTCAGTTACTAATCAAACCTTTGATAAACTGTTTGATTAGTCCAAGTTCAATATGGAGTGGGAGGTAGCAGAATCTCAATAGACACAGGAGGTTCATGTTTTACGTTGTGCATGCCTGGAAGCAATTCTTCTTCTTGGCCAGTCTCTTCTGGTGAAATGCTGAACGTCTGCCCTGCTATCCCATAAGCTGAGGAGGCAAGAATACTTGGCATAGCCACCAAGAAGCCCCAGAAGAAATCCTAATATTCTTGAAATCAGCACAAATATCCATAGTTGAGTTTTTCCAAGAGCAGCTTGACATTTTTGTATGTTTCTTTCAGGTGAGTAGAATGAGCTACAGGGATGGAGGGAAACTTGTTCCCAATGTGGAGTAGGACAGCTTTAAGACTTGTACTTGAGCTATCTATAATAAGATGCAACTGGTCTGGTTTATAAGGAATCTGTATGTGTTGAAAGAGAGCATTAACATTGCTGCAAAAACATGATGTTCTGCAATTTGATAGAAGTATTCAAAATGCTTATGCTGTACTATGTGTGTTATTTTTCATCTTTCAGCAAGCAAGTTAATTTCCTTAAGGCAGAATGCTAGGAGTTCAGCCCAACTCCCTTATAAGATCATCCACTTTTTTAAGTGAAGAGCTCTGGTTCCTTTGCAATGCTCTCATCATAGTTGGGGAAATCACTGTCATCATTAGATTTTTGTACTTAATCTTCAGTATTAGAATGCTCTGGTGGCTAAGGAATTGGTCACTCCGAGTATGGTACTGAAGCAATAAATGATGGTATGCAAGGATGTGGAATGTTTTCTATTCTTAGTACTTTGTAATGTGTAATGTCAACCATACAAAAGTAACAGTTGTCGTGATTATTGGCTTTCTGTATTCGAGGAACTGCAAACGGCATAGGCTTTCTGTTCTATGTAGCCAACCCTGTTAAGGTAGACCTACAGATATAGTAAGACACATGAGGAGCCCATACAACATTTTGATCTCCAAATGGTACACCGAAATAAGCTTGGTGAGCATAACTGAACTTTGTCCCAAGCATAGTTTTATGTTACACTTGTCAACAAACATAAAATGTGTTTGCAGGCAATTTGCAACCTCTGGATACTGACATGTTTAATTTAAAGGCAACAATCAATCATTTTTTTATAACAAAAAATGCAGAAGATTTTCTGAAACAAGAAGACTGTTTTGCAAAATACTGATATATAAATGGATTGAATTGTTAGACGTATACTGATTTTACTAATGAAAAACACCGTTGCTATCTATCGCTAATTGCTTTGAACTACTGTGATTGTCAGAAAAAAAATGGTAAATTCTAAATTAGTAAATTATAATACCATTACACATTTTTATTCTGAGAAACATCGATATTTGAGAAAAAAGATGTGATATCCGTGTTCAGCTCATTGATTTTATCCAGTAAACATTAAGAAGGAACATAAACAATTCTTTTGTTATATAGTGCAATCTGTTTCTCTTCCAATAATTCACCATGTTTACAATGTTTATACTCACCATTTTCTAGCCCTTTATATTATTTATTTTACATGGTTAAAAATAGACATGAGTTTTGCAATGAAAATGGTACCATTCTCATTAATTTTGTGCAATTCTCCAGAAGTAGTTACACTAGCTTTCTGTGCCATCAGCTCTGGGTATTATTTTCTACAGTTTTAAATTTTTTCAGTAAACTTTAAGACAAACCATATGTTGAATCCATGTCCAACTTCCGGATAATGAGTTTTTAACATAACTTACATCTTTATGTCCAAGAGAAAAAACTTAAGTACTACACATTTCCTGTTTTGCAAGCCTAGCCATATGTAACAAGCAGCCTTTCACCATACCTCTTTGAACAAGTTTGGAATCATTTTGCAGGAATTTAAATCCATGATAGAATGAATATACTGAAAATCCTGGGTAGTTATAGTGACCATTCCTTGCCAACCATGTTGTCCTTCATGGTGTAGTGGTTACCATGCTAGCCTATAGTTCCCGAGGCCACAGGTTCAAACCCGGTGGAGGACGATGGATTTTTTTTGGGCATAAAAATCCTTGACATGGCTTCCTTCGGGAGGGAAGTAAAGCCAGTGGTCCCGTGTTGTAGATTTATGGCTCGTAAAAGAGCCTCAAGGTTGATTATGAAGTCTGTGAGCAAAATTACCGGTCTTCATGCCCAATATAGAATGGGAGCTAAGGACCATAGTAGTTAAAGTGTCTTGAAATAAAACTCAATTTTCAATTTCATGCCAACCATATATGTTTACCGTCGCCATTTAATGATTCCAAATTCTTTTTTCTTTCTGCGCCAGACAAAATATTTGTTCTTTCTACCCATATCTTTTTGGAGATTTGTTGCTATTTGGAAAATTATTAAAATCTGATGTGTTACACTCACATGACTTTCTCTACTCTTGTACAAACTATTTATACAAACGCTTATTCTCCATATGCTTCATGTTAATCGAGATAAACATTTGCAGACTCTATCTTATTGCTAATTTTCTTGTAGATGTAAGAGGAATATATATTTACAAGGGCAATATAGAAATACAGTAGCCTTTAAGCACATACATATCTCTTATTAGCTGGTTGCTAGGTGCAGCACCATTCGCTTTGCCACACATTAATATTCTTTGCATATCGAAGACAAAAAAGTGAATAACGAATTCCCATTTGAGAAAAGTATTGAAAAATTTAAGGGAATAACAAGTAATATCTCAAATGGTTCACTCAACAAAAAAAATGTATATGATATAAATTGTGTATTTTAACACGTACTACATTTTTTGTGTAGTAAAATTTTGTCTATCTCTTATGGTTTACCAATTATGCAAAAGTCATTCACAATAAAGAATACTTTTGGAGACATTCCCAAGAAATTCAAGATATACATTTTATTTGTCATAAAAATGTCTTAAACATATGATATTTTAATCAAAATCGTTAGCCATTTTTGAGAAAATTAAAATTTTCGAAAAATCTTCCATGTAAAGGGTACTCTGGGGTGGGGGGATTTTCTTGAAAACCTTCGTGTCGCATCCTTGGAAGATACTGAACCCAAATACCAAGTTTGGTGTATATCCGACTGTTCGTTTCTGAGTTATGCTGTTCACAGACACACACACACGGACATGTTTCCAAAAATGCTTCTTTTTTATTCAGGAGGTCTCAAAACATGTATTTCCGGTGAAATCTCGGTATCAAATTTTTGGGTGGAATACAATACTTCCCCTACTTACTATACGTAGTAGAGAAAGTAAAAATGAGTTCCCCTGTGTGTTTTACTGTTCAGATTGTACCCATATGCACTGCACAAGTGCATTTTCTTTTTCACAATACTAAAGTGACTCGTTGACACCAACTCAAAATACACTTCTCTTGAATTTGAAATGCCATCAAGAACAGTTATTAAAGCTTATCACTGCACATGAGGCAGTATTTGCCTTGCAATCTCAAAGCTCCCTACAACGCATTGTGTGCAGTGATATGTGGTACAGGTTTTATTTAGCTTATGCAGCTATAATAGTGTGGTGGTGTATAGACATAATTTTGCTACTGTGTTTTACAGGGTGCATCGTTCATTTATTAGGAAGTAACATGATTTTTGTGTTTTGTTCCTCTTTAATCTTTGTTGATGTCATGTGAGCCTGATCATGAGGATGGAATGACATAAAAATAGGTACAACTAGATATCAAAGTTGTGCAAAATCCAATTGCTGGTATGCTTTCCACCAGTTTGTAGCTTAAAAACAGCCATTTAAACCAAACCATAATATTTGCGTTTTATAATCAACTGGCAAACCAGATGTAACACAATACATTCAGCTCAAAATCTGAAATTAGATTTACATCTATTGCAATGTAGAAGAGACCACCGCAATCACCATTATGATGGGCCTAACTACAACTGATTTTGTAGAGTTGAAGATATAATGCTGTGCATGGACGTTCATTGTGTGGAATCCTATTTAGGTTTGAAAAATCTGTTTTAATTAAAGCCAATTTGATTTTATCATAACTGCTCCTTTAAAAGCTAAAGAAAGACATTAAAAAGGAATGTACAGAATGAAAGTACTAGATGAAATGTGCAGGTGCCATGTTCATTCTTATTGATATCTTTTCATTGATTACAAACATGAGTAAAGGAATCCATTCGATAGAGAAGTCGGCCAAAGGTTAACAAATATAGAAAAGACTTGTCTTAACATTTCTGGGCAAAAGTGCATATATTCATTATCAATGACTATCAATTCATTTGGATGTTTATTGTACATCCAATAAGACACCATAGCTGCATTTTGTTTACATAAATGGTTGCTAGATTTGTACCAGCATGTCTGTGCTTATGTGTTCATTTTATCAGATGCAGGAAGACTAGCTCACAAGCCTAGAAAATCCTGTGAGTAATTCTACCCGGGAAGGGTTAAGGCTGGTTCAAAATAACCCAGGAATGGAAACAGAAGCATAGCAAAAAGACATGAGTTGGTTCACTACAGGTGGAACAGATGACAATATTGATGTAAAAGTAAATTTTGCATGTTGGGATGCTGTTTATGACTGATGAGTGATATTTTTCATCTGCTTGGTGTTCAGTATGATACAGGTTAACAACTAACTTTGAAATTTTATACTGTAAACATACTGCATACCATAGCAAAATCATCCTAATACATTGAGATTTTTTTGTATTTTTCAACATGGTCACCTTTAAACTCTATATACCTGGACCAACGATACTCCTAGCATTACATCTTCAGTACTACGCAAAATTATAGTTTGCATGACTTATGTCTCCAGATGTGATGTAAATCTCTGTCCAGTGAGTCATTTCTTCAGAATTGGGAAGAGGAAAAAGTTGCTCAGAGCCAAATCATACAGGAGCTGAAGCAACATATTTTGTTTCAGTGTTCACCTAGTATGTATTTAGTTCTACAGTTCAGTTGATACTGTGACTGAAAACATTATTGAAAGATTGATGTAATTGGTGTAAATAGTGTTGTCAGCACTGTGTACACAAAACATAAATGCTAACTGGATAGTGATTCATCTATAAACCAAAATTATGTAAGTATTTCTGATTACAGAGATCTACTGATCATAACTAGTCAAAATGTTAGAGACAGCATTTCTTTCGTTTAACTGCGCTTTGCAACATGTCTGGAACTTATTAAGTCTATCATTTAAAGGGACTCCTTAGTTACTTTGCAACTCCAAGAAAAACATTCCCATTCTTTGGAAAAGTGGCTTAATTCAAGCATATAATACTGTAATTAAGAAGTAAATGCATATTGCATTCCACACCATCCTATCTTCAAAAGAACTAGCACTGCAAGCAAAATACATGTTGTATTTGAAGTCTCAATCAAGACTTGACAATGGTGTACATTTAAATGACATTCTTTGGAAGGACCTACTATCCAAGACCTATACTCCATTATATCAAGATTTCGTACCAAACAAATAGCATTTTCTGCTGACATTGAGAAAATGTGTTGTCCTAAACATCAGTTCACAAGATTATAACTTCCAAAGCATTCTTTGAACAGAAGATCCAACAGAATCACTTAAGGAGTACATCTTAACAGTGACAAGTGGAACTATAGCAGCCCCAACTTGCTGATGATGAAGAGAAGCAATTTTCCGCTGCATCAAAAATTCACAATTGTGATATCTATATAGGTGATTGCATATCAGATGCAAACACCACTGAAGAAGTACAGGTGTTACAGCTAAAGCTTCAAGAACTCCTTCAATGTGATGGATTCATGCTTTGTAAATAGTGTTCAAACTCCAAGTTGTTAAATCCAATTGATTATAAGCTTTGAGAAACTATTCATGCACTCACTGATGGTGGAAGCGAGATAAGAGTTTTACGTCTCATTTGGCAAACTTCTGCCAGTGAATTCCAAATCCCTGATAACTCTGTTCATGTAAAATTCTGCAGACCAATGTGATTACCAAAATATATGTTCTTTCTAAAATAACTGCTATCTTCAACCTCATAAAATTGCTAGCACCCATCATAATTCTCTCCAAGATTATACAATGGCTATGGCAAGAAAATTCTACTCTTAAAATATGGTAATAAAGTAATTTATTTATATATATATATATATGATGGGTTTAAATTCATACATTATACTCTGTTTATAAAATAAAACATTTCTGCGTGTAAGGTGCATCATGCTTTTAACTTATCTGTGTATTCTTCAATCCCATAAACACTTATTCTGTTTCATGTTGCTTATGTCTCATTGCACTGTGGTAGCTCGCACCTACCTGTGGTATTTATATTTGCTCCCTTGGATATGAGACAAGCATAACAAACCTGTACATGTCGCACTAAACTAAGCAAGCTCTCATATGGAAGATGCCTTACTGCATACACATGCGGGTTACACTGTAATATGTATTGATGCTGCTTCTCAGTGAAATATGTAAAACTATATGTATTTGCAAGTTTGGACACAGTTATCAAGTCCTATTTTTAGAAATGCTATTTAGTGCCACCTTTACTACCTATTAGATGTAAGTTTAGCATTCTTTTGTCGTTGACCAAGTTAGATCATATTGGATGAATGAGTGAAATGGATGAAATGTTCAAATGTGTCTGGGATCCACAGAGCATCGCCAAGTGTTGACACCCTAACTGCCTTTTTGGGTAAAATTACTGATCAAAAGCTACTGGGATATCTAAAAATTGCAGCAAAACAAATTGTGACAACAGGTAGTGCTTTTGGGGGGTTAATGTCCTTTTAATCCTGTTCATTTTGATGCATATACATAACCTCTTTTGTTGTGTGTACTGTCGGTAGTCGCTTTGCAGGCTAGCATATTAGCACAGCTTTCAGTCTCTTCCGATTGGCAGCCATTTGTTTTTCATTGTGAATAACACATTGTTTTAAGTTTATTGTTCATGCTCAATTTTCAATGTGAATAGCCCCTTGGATCAGTTAAGTGGTATACTATTCGCCACTCATTGTTTTGTCAGGCATATCAATAAACTTAATTCTTCCATTATTGCATAGCTTGTCCCAACAAATAATAAATCCTAAGTGCTAAATAACCCTGGTGCGTAATAAATGCTGGCATCTTGAACTTTTTGTCATTTATTCTCTCCTTCCATTTCTTTTAAGTATAAGATTCTAATTCCAAGGATCATGGAAAGCTTCCTTTTTATTCACTAAGCTCATGTGCAGTCCCTTTCAAAGAAGTCTGAAGGTGAACATTTCCCCTTTATTTTTTTATATATATATATATATCAGATCAATGAATAAACAGTACATAAGGCTGTTGATGAACAGTGAATTACTCTGGTCTTTGCTGTGTTAAATCAGGGGGAAGCTTGCTTAGAGATTAGTTTGCTAAAAATGACACACAGCATTAGTGACATTGATAACTGCAGAGGTATTGATGCATAATCCGCTACATCTGTGTGCATCTTTAATAGTTGCAATTGTTTAAGTTGAAGTCTAGACAGAACAAGCCATTAGATCATTTTGCAAATAAAAGTAGTTGAAAATAGTATAATATTGTTGGAGTAAGGTTACCATCCATTCCATAATGTGTCTGCATTTGTTTCCACAATAATTTGATGTTCTTGCATTTTAGTATTAATTGCATGAATGAAAAGATTATTCCTCTTCTCAATTCTCCCAACTGTATGTGCACACTTTTCTGAAAACTGGGAAATCATGAGTAAAATGCTTAATTTAGCACTTGTGATTATTCTACCAATCCCTAGGAGATTACGTATTTGTGGCATTTTGGTTTGAGATGAGAAATTTCTTGTCAATGTGCACTTAAAGAAATGCAAATTTAATCCATTAACACTAAGAATTGTTAAAACAGATACAATGCAGTTATGTTCTCAATGGGATGCATACCAAAATAGTGGTAGTGTTCACCGAGGTTTTAATTAATTTTGCTCTTTAAAAATATCACAGTGGATTGAATAATTTCTAACATAAATAGGTGGAATTTCTGTTCTTTTTACATTTATTTTGCATAAACATAAATTAGGGCTAATACATTTTATTAAGTAACTGCAGAATAAATCACAGTTAAGTCGGTATGACAATGATAGACTGAATGGAACTGTGAAACTGTTAAAACTTGGAACAAAAACCAAGGCATTGTCCAGGAAAAATTAGGTATGTGTAAGTCCACTTAAAAAAAATGTAATTACATGTTTGTTTGTTTGTTTGTATGTCTTGGTTAGTTTTGGTCTGAATGAGTGATTTTAAGATCTACATTCAATCTGTCATTGTGCTGATTTAACTGGTTTGTTTTGCAGTTACTCAATGAAATGTATTAGCCATAATTATCAATGTTTATAAAAATAAATGTAAAAAAGGGCCAAAAATGTATTTGTGCTATAATTCCAGCCACTGTGATATATATATTAATACAGCAAGTTTGGTGAATACTAGTACAATTTTGGTATTAAGGTTACTATCCACACCTTTGAGCATATACAGTGCTTTCATTTTATGCCAAGGCCGCAGATCGTGCATATGCATGCTCTGCAGGGGTTTTCCCTTCTGTAATTACCACATCACGTACTAACGAGTATTAGTAACATATATGTAATGAATACTTGTTATTAGTGTTGTTGAAAGTGATGTCCATCTGAGCGAAGACATTCTTGATTTCGTTTAATAAAATTACCATTCACATGCATAAGTTCTTGTATACTGTACTTTTATATTGTCCTTAAGTTTGTCTATGGTGTGGTGATTGTTCCTATAAATTTTATTTTTTAGTTTAGCGATACCCTTCTGAATCTATTGACCAGAAACCTAGTCTCTACCTGGAACTGCTTAACCAGGAAATTGCTGAAATTGTCTACATGATTCAGTTTTCATGTAGTATCATACATAAAAAATATGCTGTTCAAGCGTGAATTTTTTAGCAGGTATTTCCGTGGGCTAATAAGAGAATAACATTCCTAGGAAATTGCATACAACACACATATTGTACAAACACTTCACAACACGAAGACAAAGCAATGTCTGAGATAGTTCACAGCTGATAAACGTAACTTTGGCACATCCTGCGCCGCTTCTGCACAGTGGTACTGAGCTCACTGCTGTCTCAGCTGATATGCATATAAGGCGGTTGTGCCCTTGGCATAAAACAAAGGCACTGCATTATTCATTGTGTCTATTTTAAGAATCATTACTTATGGATTTAAATTACACTTCATTATTCCCACATTGACAAGACATTTCATACGTCAAACCAAAACACCACAAATAGGTACTGTCTTAGGAATTGGGAAAATATTTGAGTATTAAATTAAGCATTTTACTCCAGGTTTCCCACTTTTTCAGGAGAACATGCACATTCAGTGTGGAGAATTGAGAGTAGGAATAGTTATTCTTCTCATACTGATCATTGTGGGGGGAAAATGCCAAAGTCATAAATTATGGAATAAATGGTGGCCTTACTCCTAATGATATAGTATACCATTAATTTTCAATTTTATTTGTAAAATGCTCTAATGGTCAAGAGCTCAATTTAGATTATTGCAGCTGTTAAAAATCACAAGTTCCATTAAAAAAAACATAGTAGTGGTTTATGCAGAACCACCTCTGCAGTTATTAATGTCTATAATTTTGCGCATCATTTTTAAGCAAACTCGACAAAACCAAACCATATGATATGGATATGTTATGTGAATGGAGCAAGATAGGTTACCAAAGATTACTTTTGAGTGGTTGCCATTCAAGGAGTTGTAAAAGATGGCGACCTTCAAGAACATGGAAGAATGAAGGAGATACAATTAAGAAGACAATGGGTAGATACGACAATGGTTTTTGGCAGTACCAGAGGAAGTGTAATTTGATGTGTTGTATTTGACTGTCAGAAGATTATGTAAACATTGTAAAAATGTGATTATAATAGTTTTAGCAAACTAATTCCTAAGCAAGCTTCTCTCTAATTTCAAGCTTTCAAGACCAGAATGGATCACTATGCATTGCACTGTGTATTCATTGATCTGACATGCACATGGATTGCTGCTGTGTAGTTCACCATATTACAAGAAAAGAAGATAGCCTCTAGTGCTGCGTCTTAATATGAATTTCCTGTGCAAGCATCTTTTATATTATAAAGAGGAAGCATTTACCTTCCAACTCATTTGAAAGTGACTGCAGATCAGTTTAAAAGGGCTAGAAAGTAAGGTATCTGTGGTGTCTTGGAATTATAGTTGATTCCAGCTTTAGAACCGAACTTTATGTAAACAAAACATTTTGGATCCCTCCGTGTTAGCCTTGTGTTCTTATCAGCTGTGAGGAATAAGCAGCTCATCATTGTCTGCATGCAGAAGAGAGGTGAACGACACCACATAGGATTAAACAAGCTACAACCTCCTTTAATTTTACTAATATTATTTACTATTTCATTTTAATAAAAAGTTTTGAAATATGTTTCATTAACATGCTTCTTGAAACCCCACAGATAATCACACATTATGGTGTGCTTTGGTTTCCACATATTGGTGACTTAGTTATTGACATGTTTACATCAAGTGGGTTCTAAGAGTGGAGCAATTATAGAACCTTATACTTGAAAGAAATGGAAGGAATAAAGAAATGACAAAAAATAAAATGGGGCGCTACATTGATGTTTGGTACCATGGTTACTTAGCACTTATGTTATTTGTTGTGGCCACAGGCTATGCAATAATGGCTAAGCAGAATGCCAAAAACTTTGTTTCAAACTTTGAAAGGTAGGATATTTGACTGTTGTGTTACAAAAATTGTTTGCGGTGATGATTCAGGGGTTCTATAGGTGGGGGAATTTTTTTATTATTATTATTTTTTCTTTGCCATGTGACAATCTTCTTAGACTTGCTATTTAGATTTCACCGAATGCACAGTTGGTACCATGCTGCTGACTGTCTCATAAGCTTTAAAAAAAATATTCAGTTAAATGGAAGGCACTTTGAACTTAATATCTTAACAATGTTAACATTCTTTTTGAATTCAAGTAATGGGAGTACAAAAGAATTTGTAACAACACTTATGGTCACAAAACATCTAAATGACAATTTCTGAATAGTTTTTGTCACCTTTGTTTTTATCTACTCTATTACCTCCAAACTGTTGTAATCTAACTTTTGTGGCACTACATAAAGTCGAACAACCTAGCCTTTAAGTTCACCTTGCGCCACACAAAAAAGATGTTGGTTTCCATATATGGAGCACACTGGACACACACGTTTTTGTCAATGTAATCCACATCTTCAAGATTCAAATTATCAACCATTGATACCCTTAATACTCGTGCTATTAAAAAGCAAATCCATGAACTAATGGGTTATCGTATATTAATTTTGTTGAAATACTCACATTTGCTAAAATGCACACAACTGTGACAACTTTGTTTCATCCCTTGTTAAAAGAGGCATGAATACATTAAACATGTCATTGGTTTTGTGTTTAAAATAAACTATCAACTACTATTTAAACATTGTGCTTTTTTATTGTTTTGTTTATTTTTTATTATTATTATTATTATTATTATTATTATTATTATTATTATTTGTATGTTGTAGATTAGTTATAAAATTAATCAGCACATTTCCCAAAGCCTGATATGACCAGAATATCCATCATAGGTTGTGAGATTAGTATCCCGCTATTTAAAGGCAACTGCAAGGTGCAGTGATTGATCTGCAAGCCCCCTCCCCCCTCAAAAAAGATTAATGATTTAGAGAAACGAAAGAACAGAACTATATTATACTTGTATGGTTTAAGCAAACATTATTGTGTATTCTTATGGAATTTGCAGGTAAATGCATCATGTGTTGGTTATAATCACTTGATGTAGCTGAAGAGAGTAGAATTCTAAAATCTTGAGTTGGTTATACAATTTTGAAAACTTTACTTGCCACTTTAATGCTGGAAAACATCTTTTGTAAGCTGTTGCTTAAGTTAACAGCTCATATCGATTGGTTTATTATATAAATGCATTGTCACTGCCTGAGTATCTTTGATGGGTACAGGATTAATCTATTTAGGAAATTATTTTTATCAAAATTTCAAGGTTAATTTCCTACTTTTCAAATATCACACATTTAATTCCTTAGTATTCTGAGTGAACCTTAAACAAACTGAACCATTTTTAAATACCATTGCTTTAAAAAAAAAAAAAAAGCTACTGTTGCATTTTATTGAAATGCCCTTTCAACTGGGTTTCAAGGAAAACCAGAAGTCTACCGCATTAATCGTTCATAATGGAAAAGATCTATATCAATGCAAAAGTAACATTATTGAGGCGCAACAACAAATATTTAGTAAAAGAATCAGCAGTAACTTATTTCTAGGTAGTTAAAATCGTGGTTATTCTGTTGATTGTTGAAATGCTAAGGAATTTAATGTATGGGAAGTAAATTACAAGCGTTTTGAAAGGTTTGAAGGAAATTTTGAAATTTCAATAGATGGAAATTCCTGTGGCAAATCCATCTAGCTGGCAAGAGAACTTTGCACTGTCTAGAGCTATTCATGGCTTCCACCTTCCATTGTTAGCAGCAGCTCACAAAATATGTTCTGCAGTTTCATAGCAGTGAAGTTCTTCCCAAATTTTATTTCATCACTGGCTTCAGTTTTCATTTTATTTTGTTTATGTATAATTTTAAGTTTCAGATTTACAATACTAATGAATTCATATTGATACATATAAGGAAATTACATTTTTGGCAAGTGAAAATGGAGAATGTTGATTGACAATAAGCAATACATGAAGTAACTGATTATCTAGGAAGTTCTGTAAATGGATCACTGTTCTGTGATTTAAATTTAAAAAATATAGCATTTCAACAAATAGGTTCATTAAAGATTTAAAAGGAGTTTGTGGTGTTGGTCGGTATATAAAGCATACATGCAATATTCTGACCAAAGCTAACAGAACAAAACCTGCTTATTTTTTTCTTCCTAATGCAAAACACATTGACTTCTACCAGGAGAGGGCCGTGGTATATACAGCCAACAGCAGAGATCTTCGTCTCGACTCCAGACCTCAATACCCAACATGCAGTCCCAGCAAGGCTACACTTCAAAGCAGCCTCTCTCAGGCAGTTATGGTACGGGCCTTAAACATTAAATTAGCTTATCTTTTATTTCTGCAGAACACTCTTATATTTTCTGTAAGTGTGAGCATGATGTACACATAAGGGGTAGCAATGCAACCAGGCACTGACATCTATGCTATATGATACCGTCTTTTGAAAACTCATAATCTTATGGAGTTGATTTTAAACTTCACTTTCACTTCAGCACAAAGGCTGCTGGACGAGAAATGCCTTTTGGTAGAGTTTAAAAAGAAATTTTAAATGTTTAAAAGTGCATATCCTTTAAATACGAAATTTGTCTTTTCAGTCAGGAATTTAGTAAACATTGATTGACGCATTTAAGTTAAGTACAGGTTAATGGTTTGGGCAGAACTATGCTGACAACTAGAAAGAAGAAACTGTTTAATGCTACATAAATTAGAGGCGATTTGTAGACCGTAAAGTTCTTATGGATATGATGTGAGCTAATATGCACACATTGATCAGGAGGAGCCAGAGAAGTCTGCTTTGGTAATGCAAACTATTTCCCATAAACATGTTGATTTTGATGAAGTAATAGTGGTAGAAGAAAAAGTCCCTCAATAGAGATGCAAGCACCCACATTAGTAACAGCTGGAAACTGCACTCTTATTGGTTCACATTGATCCTATTGGAGCATGCAGGAGAATTTGTTTACCATCGAGACTGTGACGTGTGGGAGGGGGGAGGATTTGGCTCTAAAAGGGTTAATATCAGTTTTTTGCGAAAATGAATTACACACACACAAGGTTAGCTTGGCGTGTTCTTCCATATACTAAAAGGGCCAATGTTGCCTCCAATTAATGTGGAAGATGCAGAAAGTTTACTAGCAAATGCCATAGGTTCTCCGTAAACAATTTTACTTCTATAATGGGCAAAGTTGGCATATGCCCTTTGTTTTAATACTCTTTAATTATGAGGTTTATGTGAACTGGTTTATCCTACATTCAGACAATGTCAATAGTTTCCAAACTTTGCAATCAAAAACAGCTTTATTATATTGGTAACAATGCACTTCTGATTAAAGGACATTGTTAAAAATTGTCTAGTTTATTCATGGATGTGAAGTAAACTGATTTTCATTGTGATGTTTTAATAATTCAAAATGTTAAGCAGAGGAAAACAAATCTTAATCTATGTTGGATCACAAGATATGCAACAGGTAAGAATTTCCACTTGTTTTAAGTTGAATTTGCACTAGATTCAA
The DNA here is from genome assembly GCA_030765065.1 of Deroplatys truncata. Lineage (NCBI taxonomy): Eukaryota > Metazoa > Arthropoda > Insecta > Mantodea > Mantidae > Deroplatys > Deroplatys truncata. The sequence continues at coordinate 130,284,448 of CM060980.1, forward strand.
TGCATAGTAATATTCTGATATCATGCCTTCACAGGCTAGGTTTTCTTTTTACCTTATGATTTTGTGTATATGATAGTGCTGAAAGATATGATTAATTTGACAAAAAGTTTTATGTACTTGTTTATAAAAGCATGTGAAGTTTTTGATTATGCTTTGCACATAAAATTCTGTCTCATTGTCTTCAGACATTGCTGGAAACTGCACCATTCAGGCCAAAAGTGAAAACATAAGACTGACACAACCTCTTAAAGCAGATTTACTCCAAATGAGGCTCCTATTACTCTGAGTGCACTGAAAGTAGTTCAGAAGAAAGTGATTGCTTAATGATTGTGGAAATATGAAAAAATAATACAGGTTTCAGACATTTACAAAGACAAGATCTAATCGAGAAGAGGCTTTAGTGCTTTTTAAAACACAGGAAAAGGGGGTCAGGCCATTGCATCCAGAAAAAGGAAGAGAGAAAGAGAAAAATAACTGGAAAAAGAACAAGAGAAATAAAAAATTTGAATTTCTTGTGATTTCTCAAACTTTCTGCAATCTGCTTCAATAATAGCTTCCCAAGTTTACATGTGGCAGTACTGCAGTCTGTTATAAAATGACAGACATTGGTGTACGTATCAGGCAGCGTACTGTGATAGAATATTTTTATTCCAGAAGGTGTAAAACCCATTTGTATTCATGAAAGGCTGAAAAATCAAGGCAGTGTGATGGAGATTATTGGAAAACTGGGGAACTCAAAAGTTTGTGCACGGTGGGTACCAAGAATGTTAAACCAACCAGAATAAAGAGAAGACTTGGGTTCATGCAGTCAATTGAATGGCATCACACATAGTCACCGAGGACGAAAAAATTCAAAATTGTGCAGTCGGCAGAGAAAGTTATGGCGACAGTCTTTTGGGATGGGCAGGGTGTCATTCTAGTTGAATTTTTGCCCCATCAATAGTTATGGCAGATGTTCTTTTGCACGACAGTGCAAGACCACACACCAGTCTTTACATCACTCAACAGATTCAATTGAATGGGAAGTCTTGCCCCATCCACCATATAGCCTATTTCCATCTATTCGGGCCACTAAAGAAAACTCGTCGTGGGATTCACTTTGAAGACAAGTAGACCTTGAAAACGTGTGTGTGCGCCAATGGCTAAGGAAGAAAGACTGCTTTTTACTGCACTGGGATACTTGCCCTTGTTTCCAGAGGACCGAAACTGTGGAAAAAGACTGAGATTGCATTGATTGGAAAGTGACAAATTAAGCTTGAACGTTGTGGCTATCATGCTATGCAATTTTCATTTAATTTTGTTTAAAATTAAAATAGAAAAGATAGGCATTAGTTTTTGACTAGCCCTTGTATAATAGCACTATGACAAGTCTTGCTCACTGCATATGGGAACTCCAGTTTGTATGTGAATTGTGAGATAATATAATTGAACGTTACAGTGTGCACACATGGTTTGCTGCTTCCATAAAATGTTTGCAAGAAACTATATATAAAAATGCATGTGACATCTCCAGAGCAAAGATTGTAAAACAACATATTGAAGCCTGAGCTAATCTGGTCAATGTTATGTTCATAAGTTTGGTATCGAATTGCAGCTTGAGTATACATTTCTTATAATCATACAATACATGCATAGTTACAACATAGGTTTGGACTTAAACGTTGTTTGGTTGCTGAGCTATTGATGTTTTGCATTAAAAACAAAAACACGCTGTACCAGCTCTTTTTGCAATGTTATTTCTCTATCATTTACCTGTAATAGGTAAAAGAAGTAATGTATTTTGCCCAAGAATTTGATATCAAGATTTCACTGGAAATATGCATTTTGAGGTGCCTTGCACAATAAAAAAAGAAAGCCTTTAAGAAAATGTCACTTGCAGAGGGGTGTGTGTGTGTGTGTTTTTAAGCAGCATAACTCAAAAACAAAAGGTCAGATAAATAGCAGAGCTTGGTATTTAAGAATGCGGCACAGATTTTCAAGCAACCCCCCCCCCCTTTCTAATCTACCATTTCTGAAATGAAGATACTCATTTTATTTGTCATGTAAATATCTTTAATATATTGTATTTTTATAAAAATCATTAGAACTAGTTTTAGAAAAATAAAGAAATTTTGAAAAACCGTTCCATGTAAAGGGTAGTTTGCATTGGGATTTTCTTGAAAATCTTCGTTTCACATCCTTGGAAGGTAGTGAACTTAAATACCAAGTTTGGAATTTATCCAACTTTTCGTTTTTGAGTTATGCTGTTCACAAACATGCACACACATGGACCTTTTTCTAAAAATGCCTTTTTTTGTGGTGATTCAGGGGGCCTCAAGACCTGTACTTCTGGTGAAATCTGGGTATAAACTTTTTTGGTGGAATACAGTACTTCCCCTACTTTATGTAGTAGAGAAAGAAAGTAAAAAAAAAAAAATCACAACCTATAAAGTGTCTGTTAGATTATGCACTCGGGGAAAAGTGGAATTTGGAGTATATTGAAAATGGCTAATACTACAAAAAAAAATCTGATGTGTTACACTTACATAACTTTCTCTACTCTTGTACAACCTAATTTTACAAACGCCTATTCTCCATATGCTTCATGTTAATCGAGATATCGAGATGTTGATCTTATTGGTAATTTTCTTATAGATGCAAGGAAAATATGGTAGCTTTTAAGCGATAGTCAAATATTTTAACGCTGGTTGCTATGTGACGCATTCCATTCTCTTTGCATGTCCAGGACATAAAAAAATGAATAACGCATTTGAGAAAAAGTATAAGTATTGGAAAATTTAAGGAAATAACAAGCAATATCTCAAACGGTTCACTCAACAAAAGAAATGTATATGACATAAGTTGTGTATTTTAACGCGATCTACATTTTTTGTGTAGTAAAATTTTGTCTATCTCTTATGGTTTACCAGTTATGCAAAAGTCGTTCACAATGAAGAATACGTTTGGAGACATTCCCAGAAAATTCGAGATATACATTTCATTTCTCGTGACATTACCCTAAACATATGATATTTTCATCAAAATCGTTAGAGCCATTTTTGAGAAAATTAAAATTTTCGAAAAATCTTCCATGTAAAGGGTAGTCTGGGGTGGGGGGATTTTCTTGAAAACCTTCGTGTCGCATCTCTGGAAGATACTGAACCTAAATACCAAGTTTGGTGCTTATCCGATTGTTCGTTTTTGAGTTATGCTGTTCACAGACACACACACACAGACACACACACGGACATGTTTCCAAAAATGCTTTTTTTTTGGATTCAGGAGGTCTCAAAACGTGTATTTCCGGTGAAATCTCGGTATCGAATTTTTGGGTGGAATGCAATACTTCCCCTACTTACTATACGTAGTAGAGAAAGTAAAAATTGATACACCATGTGTTTTAATGACCGTTACATTTTTCTTCTAATATGTTCTTAACTATCTTATGGTTTCCTGGTTATACAGAATTATACAAAATTCAATCAAATAAAGGAGACTTAACATGCTATTAAAATTTAAGATATGCATCATATTAGTCATGCAGATGTCTTAAACATGTCATTTTAATCAAAATCACCATATAGAACTCACTGAATATCTCTCACCTGATTTCATATATCCCGACAAACCTACAAATCAATTTCTTATCCTGAGATATTATGCAACTTTCTGGCTAAGAGGGTAATACTGTTTTTCTTTAAGATCAATAAGCTCTAAAAGTGCATCTATTTTCAGCCAGTAGTAGTAGCAGCATTGCTAGTGTTAACAACATGGTCTTGACCCTTGGTACCATTGACCATAGTTTTCTTCCTCTAAACAAAATGTTTTTACAATGTTACAGAATACCAAATAATGCATAGCAAGTGGTTAGTGGCTTCACCAAGCCATTAAACTTTAATCAGATGTTGCAAAATAGGTATGATTGTATGTTAAAGACAACTGGCAATGCTGCAAGAACTTTTTATTTCCAGGTTCTAGTTAAATCACACTGTGGAGTAATTATACTACTAATTCTTTTCTAATGCTGGCTAAGAATGGAACACTATCAGATTAACAATTTTTTTCCACAGCTGGATCTTTAACCACAAATTTTGGACTTCTCTGCCAACAATATATGGGACATTCCATTTCAAATCGTCCGAAATAGAAGGAAAATTGATCTTGTATTTTTTAAACACTTTTTGTATTTGAAGACAAGCCCGATATAATGCTTTATGCAAATCTTAAAATTTAGATCATAGTTTTGCAATTAAACCAATTTTTTTTGGAATTTAGGAAGATATGATAAATCATTTATTGTATCTTTGTAGGTTTTCAACTTCATGCTGTTATAGCTCTGAAACCTTTAAAATGTAATTATTTAAATCAAGCTTTATTTTGATTCCCTAGACTTAAATTTCATGCGATAAGCAAACAAATTCTTATTTTTATTTAAATGAAGAAATTTCTGTTTTTTCAAGTATAGACTTAAAGATTAAGAAAAATAATTTGATGTATATGGTAAGATTCCATAATTTAAATACAATCAAAGATATATTTTACTGTAATGGTTACTGGTAAGGTTTTGTCTAAAAATTATTAGGAAGTAAATTACTTCACATGCTCAGGATTGCTGTTACATGTTTGTTTTGAACTGAAGGAGAATGAGAACACTTAAGGATACTTAAATATTGGCATAGATTGAAATCATTGGACGAGCATAATATCTTAGGCAGTGTTTAATAATACAAGAAAACTCCAGTGATGGAATGAACTGGGTTCAGGGAATAAGGAGAATTTTACAGGAAATAGGAATGGGTAACTTAAGGGAGGAGAGAGAGGGGTTAGTTAAAGGTTTCTGGAAAGAAGTTTTTTTTATTATTATTATTTATTTATGGAAGCTCTGTAACTACTATGGTCCTTAGCGTCCCATTCCATATTGGGAGTGAAAGATCGGTAATTTTGCTCAGAGGCCTCTATCAGGCTCGAGGTTCTTTTACGTGCCGTAAATCTACGACACGTGACCACCGGCTTTACTTCCCTTCCGAAGGAAGCCATGCTAAGGATTTTTACGCCCAAAAAAGTCCATTGCCCTCCGCCGGGTTTGAACCTGCGACCTTGAGAACTAAAGGCTAGCACTGTACCACTAGTCCATGGAGGACAACTCTGGATAGAAGTTAGGAACTGAGTAGAAGATATAGAGAAACAAGAATTATTTCAAAGTTTGGAAGGAAAGAAAAGTTTGGAACTATATAGACAATTAAAGGTGGACTGGGGAAAGGAGAAGTATGTGGATGTAGGTAATAGGTTAGTGAGGGAAGGGTGGGCCTAGTCCAGATTAAGTGCATATAGGCTAAGGGGAGATAGGAAGGGAGTGAATTTGAATAGATGTCCTCTTTGTGGAGAGGCAGATAAAGGTTTGCATTATGTAATTGAATGTGAAGAAACTAAGTTGTGGGGAAATCAGTTTTTACCTAAAGAATGGGAGAATGTTAAAAAAGAAGTATTAAAAGTTAGGATAATGAAGATACAAAAGGAGAAGGATATAAAAAGGATAGGAGAATATATGGGGAGAGTAAGAGAAAAATGGTTTACAAAAATAAAGTAATTTGAATTTGTTATGACCCACCATGCATAAATAACCATGGTGTTAAAATGTATGATGGACTAAAGAAAGAAAAAATAGCGACTCAAAGTAATGTATTAAAAATTGTAAGAATGTCGTATAGCATTATGGAAATAAATATATACTAAGCAGTATGCGGTTCTGGGTATTTCCTCACAGATTCACAGAGTGCTTGGTGATTGTACATCATCTTCATAAATCACTGGGTTTATTCATTTTGTGTTATAACTACAAACACCCAAACATAAGCATTTTACCAAATCATCGCCGACTTCTCTTAATGACAGGGTTATCTCAATCTAATATTTTAGTTTTATAAAAACCCAGAGATGCTTAAAATAAGTAAAAACTGTATATACATTTTTTGAATGTTATAAAAATAATAGGTATATGCTGTAGTGTAATGCAATGCAATGCAGACTTTTATCTACAAACTGAGATTTGGTACATTATTCTAAAATAAAGAGCTCTGGAGCTATGCGCACTTAAAATGCAACAAAATGAATTAATACTATACATTCATCATTCAATAACATGACAACTGTTTGGTTTTAGATACTGTTTGATAAATATGTTTTCCTTAGCACCTTATTAATTGCAAAAATTAATATGCAAACAAAAAGTGCCAGGTTTTTTGCCATTCAATTTCACATGGAATGTATCATATGTAACTACCATGACAGTAACATAATATGCAGTTTGAAACATACCTCTGATTCACAAATACCAGCGAGCATTTTAAGCAATCTGAAGTATATCTTGAAGGCAACTAGCATAGCTGCAAAGATTTTTAGCTCTGGCTTCTGTTTAACCCACATAGTTGAGTTAATTTACATCCTTAATTGTTCTTTCACTTTCATCTTGCCTGCGTATGTTTGGAAAGTTGAATTACATTGGTTACAATTCGTGCCTTAGGTCCTCTATCAGACTGAAAAATATTCTCAAAGAATGCTAAAGAGAAACTTTGCATTCTGATGTAAATAGAATTTGCGACATAGAATTTCTTAAATTAGATATGAAATCATGAAAAACAAAATTATAGGTTGAATTTTGTTTGCTGTGATGCTTTACCCCACTTTTTGAAAAATTTAAATTAGATACGCAATACTCAAGTTTGCTATTCTTTTTGTTTTACTAAGTTATGGATTCAAGTGCCCTCTTAACATTAGGCGAATTCTATTAAATTTGGAGGGCATCCTTGTGCGTAGATGGCGTATTAATTTCACCTCAACATTTGCTTGTCAACTAATTAATGGTTAGTGCCGATATAAATTCCTTTGTCTTTCCATTGCTGTCTTTTACCTTTCGGCTGACTGGCACTTCAATTTTTGCCCCACATTGCTTATCCTGCAGTCAACAGTGGGATCCAGGGGGCAGGGCTTGGACATACTGGAAATCTAAATTGAGTACAGGAAGGGGATTGTGTGTGTTTTGGAAAATAACGGGAACCATGATATACAACAAAATATATGTACTACACTTCATTTTTGAATTGATAGTTTATACTTTTGAAAATGAACATTTGTTTTTATTTGTTTCAGTTGTAAATAGGTTTGTGTTTGTTAACTTATGTTTTAGATTATTGTAATTCTAAGTATAATATGTTTATTTTTTTGTGTCCATATAATTGTCTAAAAAAGGATTATAATAGATATCACTATGTTTTGAGATCAAGTGAATTTGTGGGTGCATTGGTAAGGGAAATTACCTGATTAAGCTCAAAACCTCAAGTGAGTTTATTTTTTAGGTTTGTAAGCTAGAGGACTGATAAGCTGAATGCACTACACTAGATAAACCAATTTACACCTGCATATTGTGTTGTAGCATGCTCTCCATCAAGGAACCAGAAAGCACTGCATTCCACTATATTACCCTTGAACAGTGCAAGCCTAATTATGAATTTGCTATTATTATTTATTATTATGTTTTTAAATATGCACAAAAGTAATTTCTACTTATGTACTGTTAATATAAATCACCATGTATTGTACCTACCATTAGTGCAACTTGAACTATGAAGCAATTCCTTACCTCTAAAACAAAGGCGAAATATTATTAGATACAAACACACTTTTATTTGCACATAAATATATGCTCATATTTTGTTTTATATTGTTCACAATTGGAAACATTTGGCAGGGAAGGCATATTTATTAGATCATCACAACCTCTGGATGTAATGATTATTCTGTTATCAAGCCATGATTAGTTGGTATACATGGCATTCATAAATTCTCTTGTTTCATATCATGTTTGTCATAAATAGACACCTGATTTGTAAGCAAATGCATATTTAGTTTGTTTTTAGTTGTGATTTGAAATTAAGTGAAGCTACTAGGAGATACTCCAGTGCAGCTGCTGCTGTCTTCAATGCAGATAATTTCAATGCTGTTAAAGACTTTGTTAATTCAACTGACACTTTGTCAATGCAATGTTCTCAGAATATTTTTAATAATGAGTATTTGCAAAGGGACTTGGCTGTATTGACACATTTCAAAGTTTCAGCCTGAAATTCCAATAAAACCAGAACAATTTGGTTTGTCTTTACATGAATCTGTGTCAATTCTCAATGAGATTTAGAGTAAGTTCAATAGTGATCCGTACACAGGATAACTAGGTAGCAAATTGTGCACCGTTTTAGAGATAAATCCCGACACTAGCATTTTGTGTTCTGTGGATAAATATTTCCAAGGTGAAGATGTGGTGCTTCTTGAAGAAATTTCCCCAGAGTTAGTAAATGTTTTGAAATAATACCCAGTATTATCTATAGATGTAGAAAGATCCTTCTCAGCATACAAACTTGTGTTAGCTGATAAACGTCACAAACTTACACCCTGCATTTGAAGAAATTGATCATTGTGCACTGCAAATCAAATTACGACGATCAGAACAAGGTCTTAAAGAAAAATGTTTGTTGTAAGTACTAAAAAGCATACCCTTTGAGATAGCATTTTAGTTCATGCTTGGTGCGCATTCTTTAAATAAAGAACATGTTATAAAGATTTTGACAGCATAAATGCATGCATGTGTTTGATATTTTTAGTGCATACAAATCTGATGTCTAGTCATAAAAATGGAATATTCCAAAATTGTGAGAGGATCAGCAATTGTAAAACTTCCAGTAAAGCTATCTTTAATGACTAGCTGACTTATTGGATGTTACACTGCTAGCTTTGTAAACCCAAAACTATTTAATTTAATTTCACTCTCCCCATTCTCTCTTAATTGTAATGTCATACAGCCCCAGGTATTGTTAATGATGGATGAAAAATACCAATATTCATGCAAAAGAATGTGAAACATCGGTGGAATGTCTTGACTTCCTTAACCTCCTCCTCCAACAGTCTTTGCAAGTTCTTGAAACGCTACTTAGCTATAAATGCCCTTAGGCTGTGAAACAATATCAGTCAGAATGGTCAAATATTTTAGAGAATCACAGTAGGTGAAATTTTTGACCTTTGTACTTTCTCTTTGGTCCCATAGTCATTTAATAAGATAAAGTTGCATAGTCTTCACATAATGCAGAAACTTTTAACATGACATCGAGGTGAAGCTTGTGAATATGAAGATTCCCGACTCTCAGGCCATCAAGTTAATCGCTGTGGAAAAGACAGCCTGTGGCAATAAAGAAAAACAATATTTTCAGTTAAGTATAAAATATCAGTTGACTGTTTCTAATTTTATCTGGACACAATTGTTTCTGTTTAAAATTATTTAGAATAATGTGCTAATGAATTTGATTACAGTATGCTAAGGAAATAAAGAAAACCTTTCTTACATGTGGGTTATTAAAGTATTTTGGCATTGGTACCACATGCATAGTATAACATAATCAATTTGATTCTCTTGCATCTTAGTTGCTAAATCTGGACCATATATGAACCCTTGAGTATATAAAAAAGAGTTTGCATGTCTACTTTTGGTGCATTTAAAAGTAAGCACATCCCTAATAGTTCTGGAATATGTGTGTTTATTGTAAAAAAAAATGGACTGCGTACAGAAATGTGTCTCTGCCATCTGCTGCCATACTTGTGCACTTATAAGAAATATGAACATTTTGTTAGTATTATAGTGGGCCATGTCCTAGAAGTGATGTGAGTAAGTATATATGCTATAATATAACCTATACTTGTGTTAATTTTCAAACAAAGTGGCAAACCTAATTTTTTTTTGCAATTGTTTAAAATCAGAAATGGTCAACTTAAACAAAAGTTCTGAAAGCTTCTGTTGTTGGAATACCAAAATTAGATAGACATCACAATCATTGCACTATTGATAAAACTTCTGCTCAGGAGTACATAGCTTCCTTCCCAGCATACGTTAGTCATACCAGAAGTCACTATGCAGCGGAGAATGAGAGAAAGTGTCTGTCTTTCAGTTTGAGTATAAAAATTATGTATAATTTATATTTAGAATTTTTCAAAGAACAAGATATTATCCTCATTAAGGAATGGCCTACAGTAAAGGATTCAGTGAAGATTTTAATAACACATTCTGAAAGTTGCCAGGGGGGGGATCAGAACTCCAAATGGCTATGATAGGATCAACAAATGAGTAAGAAGTTTTGAACAAAGATTCATGGGAATGGTCACAGTTATCTGCCAAATTATGCTGATTTTGGTATGATTGATCTCGCCACAAACTTGACTTATACATCTCTTAGCATTGGATGGAACTGACATCAAAAGCAAAGAAAATAAAACTATTTCAGGTAAAGAGAATGCAGAAAAACAAATTTCTGTCACTTGCTGATTGTTTGAAAGAGGTTACAGATCAGGTACAAGAATGTTGAAAGACATCAGGTTAAACTATTACAGATATCTATGTATAGAATCTAGAAAACTAATGATAATGAAATTCAAAAGGATTTCAAGCAGCTTTCCTTATATACCACCCATGCAGCAATATTCTTAACTGAAATAAAAGTTAAAACTAATGATGCATGCACTTCAAACTTGTGAATTCAACTGACGGAAATCTGTTAATGAAATATTATAAACATTATGTATGTGGATATTGTGTATATATGATAATCTCAATAACTACTCAACAATTTTGATAATTCTTTCACTAGTCAAAGGTCTTATATTTAAACTAAAACAAAACTGATGCATTACAATCGCATAACTTTGTGTTCACTCTTCAAGCTATTCTAAGCTAAAGGTATAGTAGCCTACTTTAGGCTAAAGTAATAGCTTTTTAAAGGAGGTGTTACTATATGATAGCTTAAAATTCCATGCTTTTTGCATGACCACAAGAAAAACAACAAAAGTGACTTACCACTTGAAAAAGTCTGTCATTCACATGACCTTTTCTACCCAGTATTTTGTTTGTTTATATAGCTTCTACATACAAACCATTCGTGAGAAAGCTTATTTTAAGATCAACTTAATGTTAATCGAGATAAACCTTTGCAGAAATAGTTTCACTATGAATTTCATTGTAGGTACAAGGGGAATAGAGGAAACTGAATCAATAGTCAGATGTTTAAAAGGAGGACCGTATATCCGGGGTTTGAAATTCCATACTCTCTTCATATGGAACGCAACCAATTAGTGGCAGCATTTTTTTTTTAAAAAAAAATCTTGGAAATGGTTGACGCTACAATTTTTTTTTTTTAAATAAGGTGTGTTTTAAAGAGTACTTTTTTTTAATTATTATTTAATGCAGTATGCTTGTGTCTCTTATGGTTTACCCATTATACAAAATTCCTTCCGAAGAAAGAAGAGGATTTCACAGGCTTTTCCCAGAAAATATAAGATACACATTTTATTTGTCACACAAACATGACGTTCTCATTAAAATCATTAGGACCATTTTTGAGAAATTTTCATGTAAATGGAAGTTTGGGGCAGGAAGAATTACCTGAAAATCTTTGGCGTCGCATCCTTGGAATATTTTGATCTTAAATACCAAGTTTATATTTAAAAAAGTTTTCAGTTTTTAGTTATGTTCACACACGCAGTGAACCTTCCCCCACCCCCAATTTTTTTTCTTTTTTTTTTCTCCTAATTGAATTTTTAGGTGGAATGAACATTTTATTTAATACACGTAAATAGTAGAGAAAGTAAAAATATTCCATGTGACAAATTTTGATTAATTGAATGAAAACTATGATATGTATTAATGCTATTGTTTTTGTATTGTGGTAAGGAAGCATAGCTTGTTCAACAGTCTAGAAGGAACATTACTTGGGCATAATCCCTCAATTCATTTCTACAGGATTCTTTACATTTAAGTTACCAGCTTAGCAAGTTCTTACTGGCTTATTCACTGTTACTGTTAAACAGTAACTTAGTTTAGAGGAGCTGGTTGGCACATTCTCTTATTTTTGCGGGATGACTAATAAATAAATGTATACACACACACACACCCACCCCACTTAGTGTTTAACATTTGTTATTACTACATTCAGCTCCATAGGCAGTGTCAAGTCTTGGTGGCTTAGGTGGCTTAGTTTGTTAGGTGCTGGCTTTCTGATCCCAGGGTTTCAGGTTCATACCCAGCCCAGACTGGTAACTTTTAAATTTGTTTTCAAGTAACAAACCCATGTCTGGATTTACTATCATGAAAAAGAATTGCGGGATGAAATTCCAGCACACCGGCAGTGCTGTTATGGTCCTGGCAATTGACAGCATCATTAATGAACAAAACATTTTTAAACCACAGGCAGTGAACAGTGATACATGAAATGAAATTATATTTGGGAAAGAAATGTTTCAGGCCTTAGTTTATGGCACCTTCCCAGCATTTGCCAATTATGACTGAGGAAAACCTCGAAAAAATCTCAGTGACATTCCTGGTGGGATTTGAACCGTAGATCTGCCGATGTCAGCCTCATAGATCACTGCACAGCCATCTTGCTCTGTGTAAATATGACACTGTGGCATTTCATCAGATAAATACTTATAAACTGAATGAAAACTTTTGTTATATAACTTCACTGATTCATTATTGTATGGAAATGGTAACACAAAAGCCTGAACTATATTTTTACTGCAAATTAGTGTGAAATTGTATTCTTTTCCCATAATCCTCATTCCTGTAAAACAATTATTACTTTCTCTGCTATTTACCTATAGTAAGTAGAGGAAATGTTGCATCCCCCCCCCAAAAAAAATTAATACCAATATTTCACAGGAAATACATGTTTTGAGGGTCCCTCGGTGTATAAAATGCCTTATTAGAAAAAGGTCCACGTATGTGTGAGCTTGTCCGTCCATCTGTGAACAGTGCAACTCAAACAGAAAGTCTGTTAAACACTAGACTGGTATTCAAGTTCAGCATCTTTCAAGGATGCAATGTGATTTTCAAGAAAGAAAAGAAGAAAAAAAGAAAAACTCACTCCAAACAACCCTTTACATGGGAAATTGTTTACTAGCTTTTATTTCCACAAAAATTGCTATAACAATTTTTATTAAATTACCATAGGCTTAAGATATTTGCATGACAAAATATATATTGTGAATTTTCTGCAAATAGCCTGTTAAATCTTTATTCCGAATGACTTGTATAATTGGTAAACTCTGAGAGAAAATCTTACTACACAAAAAAATGTAGATCTTTTTAAGGCACACAATTTATGCTTGACCTTTTTGCGACAAACATTTCCAAGATATTCTTTGTTATTGATAGTATTTTTAAATATTGACAGCTTTTTCAAGTGGTAAGTCAATATTTGTTTTTCTAATAGTCATGTAAAGAGCATGGAATTTCAAAATTAGTACAATAGTGATCCTCGTTTTAAAAATCTGCCTCGCTTTAACCTACAGTATTCTTATACCTACGACAAAATGTGTGAATATGTAATGAAAGTTTATCTCAAACAAGAAGTGGGTAAAAGAATAAGCTTTTGTAAGTAGAATAGAAAGAATCTGTGATAGCAACACATCAGGTTTTGGTACATTTAGATTATGTAATAATATTTTAAATCTGCTAGAAGACTACTCTTGTAGCAGGGATTATGTTTTTTAGGTAAATCTCAACTCGGAAAAACTTAAGTCACTTAAAACCACTTTTTCGGCTTGATTATTGCACTTATCTTTTTAAATATCTAAATGAGCTATAAATACAGCAATTAAGATGCCCTAAGGGCATGTATTATATTGTGATGAGTAGCTCATAGTGTTGAAACACACCTTATGAGTTGAAGGTTATGTCTTTGATAATAAATTCCAAAACTACATTGAAAAATAAAGATTTGAACCATGACATTTCTTGGATGGAAAACATCCCTTGTGCAGTATCCTTATTCTTGAGTGATTTTCTAATAGATTAATTTGCATTGAGGGTGAAGATGTATGTTCTAGGTTTTCAAAACACCATGCAAAATCTATATTATTTCTGAGGTGGCCATGAAGAGAGAAAGAAAAGAAAAATTTGAGTTGCAACTGAGAAATCCAGAGAGATTTAGAAACAGATTTAGAAATATGGTACTAATTATCAAAATAAACGTTAGACATTATGTACATAAAACTTTTATTGCCTCAAATCATGTGATGCTTTTTCTGTTGCTAAGCTTGCCGTGCATAAACTTGATCTTAATTCAACCTTTTATGAACTAAATCACATCAAACAATGAACAGTTATGGCAGCAGTAAAGAGAAAGTTCACTGACCAGATGTAAATAGAGTAGGGACTACATCAATTTAAAATGGTTGGCAACTTACTGTTGTAGAGACTGCAGGATTATGAATTCTCATGAGTTACATTCAATTCAGATTAGTTTTAGCAACTTATAGAGGATTATAGAGAAATTAGTCTTTTAATAATAGGGAAAGTCTTCACTGGAGCGCTAACAAAAAGACTAAAAGATTGAGCTGAGAGAAAAGCAAAATTCTTATGATTTCAATCACACTTTAGGAAAGACAAAAGACAGACTAGTTGACAATATCTCTATAATCAGAATACTAGTAAATAAATATCTTAGCAATAAAAAAGGTAGATTATATTTATTATTGAACTTAGAAAAAGCTTTTGATACTATTTCTACAGAAGCACTTTTGGATCAAGTTAAGGAATAAAGGACTAATCAAAACATTATTAAGGTTATTCAAAACTTTTAGAAGAAAATGAGTTTGTATAAAATATGAAAGGGGGAGGACAGACAAAACAGCAATCACTTTAGGTCTTAGTATACAAGGATGTAAATTAAGTCCAGTGCTGTTTAATTTATTAATTATGTACTAAAAGAAATAAGCAAAAATAGTATACATTTGCGTAACAATAAATAACAGATACCAGGTTTGCTTTTTGCAGATCTAGTTCCAGGTGCTTTAACAAGTACAGGATTAAAATGATTACTAGAACTAATAGGCACATTCTGCAAAGAATGGGGGCTCAAGATAAATAAAACAAAATCCAAGATCATGGTAGTGAAGAGAGGCTACAAATTAAAAAAAAAAGGTAGTGGGGAAGGCTCAAATTGAGATTATCATGAAAATTGATTACCTAGGAGTTAGATTATCAAGTAATGGAAAATGGAGTGATAAAAAAAGGAAAGCACTGGCAGAAGGAAAAAGGCTATGAGTGTGATTAGATCTGGGGTAAACAAAATACCAAAAATGCAAGTAAAATGGTTGGAAAGGGTATGTGGTTCATTAGTAGAGAGCAGAATTATGTATGGAGTAGAAAGTTGGGGGACAGATGAGGTTTGGAAAGCAATAAATGTGATTACTGTTTTGTAGACTTTTACTAGGCTTACCTTGAACTTTGTGTAATGTGGTTGCTGTAATGGAATTATAAAGACTGGACTATCAAATTAAGGTAGTTAGAGTACTGAAGTATTGGTATAGAATATGGAAGATAGAAGAGAACATCAAACCATATTTGGTAACGCAAGCGAATATTAAGGGGAATGAAACATGGACATATAAAATCCAAAATATCCTACAGGAAGTTGCCTTGGGAGTAATGTAGTTTCATAGGGAAAGAATGGAAAAGGAGTTTTGGAAAGAGGTAAAAGCAAGAATAGAGAATATTGAAAAACAGGACTTTATGGGCTAAATCGTATTAACAAAAGATATTTGAAACTTAATACAGATCATTGAAAAATGATTAGGGATGAGAGAAATATTTTGAAATTTATGACAAAGCAGGAAGGGAAAGTTTGGCGTGATTTAGAACAGGGGTAACATACTTAAATGGGATAAGGAATGGATGTGTCAAGGGAAAATTTCCAATGTGCGAAGAAGCAAACAACATATAGTATTGCATTCTAAAATGTGGAGGGAAGGGTTCCTTTTACAAAAGTGGGAAAACTTGCCAAATGAAATAAGAGGCAGAAGAATTCTATATCTAAGATCAAAGAAATACATTTAGAAAAACAAAACAGGGAAAGTACGTAGGCAAGATGGGCAACACAAATGGAAAGGACAAGGGGAATAATCTTGTTTGAGATATACAAGGAAATTTTCACTTTTAAGAATGACTGATCACACACACACACACAAAGAAACCTGGTGTTAAATATTAAATATAATGGAATGGAAGCAATACAACTCCATTAAATGGAGAATTTAAATTAAAAGTGTAATTGTAATGGCAGTATAGTAATGTACTAATGAAAAAATAATTCATATACGGAAAGTTTGTGAATAAACTCATTCAAGCTCAATTAGTTTTAGTACTTGCAGATTACATTAAAAGTTCAAATGTAGAATCTTCTGCTGTTTGTATGCAAGGTTAGATATTCAGTGTAATTGTCAAATTAAATTAACACACTATGTCCAACATATTACGATAATACATCTTTATTCTATGTATTCTCTACATTAACAGTTTTTTTTAAGAACTCCTTCAAAGAAACCTTTTGAATATAGTTCTAGCTTTAGCTTTTTGGAATATTTTGCTGGAAAAAAATATGCAATTAAGTTAAATTTCAAGGCTATTTTCCAAGAATATAGAACAACACTATCAATAATTATCTGATCCTTGGTTATCGCATTGCTACTACTGATTTAATCGGCAGGTAAATTTCTAAGTGTAGAGAAAGAACAAGAAGAATGTAAGCAAGAAAGGTGTGTAGCATTCACACTGACTTGATGTTACTTCAGATGTCCAGTTTGCTTTAAATTCTTTCAAGTTTGCCTTAACATACAGCTTACAATTTTGAAACTTTACATACCTAACTCCATGTGTAGGATTAGTCATAAATCTCTCTGGAAGTATTGGTAATGCAATAACTTTGGCAGACACAGCAAAATGATGCATATCCCCAAATAGAGAATCTCTTCTAGTTTTCTCTCAGAATAGGTAACACGGCATTGCCTTTAGATTTAGTTGAGGGCAGTCAATAATCAAAACAAACATGGCATTCACTGGTGATAAAGCTGATTACAACTTAGAATTCACTAAATGTCAATCAATTGTGATTACACAACAGTGATTTTGTGCAAAATACCACCTCTTGCACCTGCAGAGAAAACAATCCATGCTTTGTTCAGGAAGTTCCAGGAGACTGATGGCTGCAATTGGCCAGCCAGAACCATTGGTAGACATTTGCGAGGTAATCTAAGAGGTTAACAAATCCTGCAACTCTGGAATCGCAGTTGCCTGCCATATTCTGTTCAAAGTATTGAAAGTGAAGCTATACAGGCTGATGTTGCAAGTGCTGAAACCACAAGATCTCCGTCATCCTTTCCAGTTCTGCATGCATTTTCAAGAGTGGCTAGATGATAGCTTTGCTGAGAAACTGATTTTTAGTGATGAGGCACGTTTTGTATCTGACTGATTAGTCGCAATGTATGAGTGGCATGCAAAATCTTCATAAGATGTTTGTACACATACGTGATTCCCCCTAAAGCTAATTCATCAAAGATCTGTGGGCGATTTTTCTTCTATCTAGATATTGCTGGCAGTGTGTTTCTAAGCATGCTGAGTGTGGCAACTGGAATATAGGTTTGATATCTGCCACATTATCAAGGGTACACACATTAATCCTCTGTAAAGGTATTGCTCAGAACATTTAGCAATAGTGCTGATTTGGTGGCGCAGTTATCTTGTTTACATTCAAGTAGCCTGTACTCACTATACACAACAGGGATAGTTGCGGTGTTGGGCGAAACTAGAGTTATATGTCCAAGAGTGTTACTAAACTTAGACTGTATTTGTTGATATGAGTTGTGTATAACTTATAGTTATTGCACTGTCAATGCTTCAAACCCCAGAGGGACTAATGCGTAACCTTGCATTTTAAATATTTTTAAACAGTTTTTGTAATTATTGCCTTCCAGCGAATTCATATCAGGACTACTTTAGTGGTTCAGGTTAAATTTTATTCATGTACTCTGGCCACTTCCATTATGCTTTGATAAAAATTGTTGATTACCACATAACTGGCCAAATATTTTCTTTTATTATGGAAAGGATATGTTATTTTTGCAGGCGGTGTGGGTAGAGGCTCACAGGTTTTGTATCACCAGCAGCAATCAAGGTCTTCACCACAGTCCAGCAGAATGCCAAGTTCCATGTCTAACTCCCAACATGGTGGCTACAATTCGTCTCTGTCTAGTAGTGGTTACAGTGGCTCTCAGTCCTATACAACATCCACCCCACAACAGCAGTCGCAACAGAGGGCACAATCCCCACAGCATCAACAGCAGCAGCATCAAGCTACATCACAACCACCACCACCGCCGCCCCCTTCTCAGCAGCAGCAGCAGAGCTACTCAACACAGCAGGTTAGTGCTCTTAACCTAAGCAGTTTGATGTAACAGCTGGTTCAAGTTAATTGTAATACTGTTTCTTGGAAAAAAAGAAAGTAATCAACATGTATAATCTGGCACTTAATGATAGATTATCAATGAAATTAATATTCACAGATCATTTTAAGGCTTTAATGCATATGCTCACAGCAGGCCAGCAACAATAATTTGTTTCAGCCCACGATACTAAATTTACTGTATAATAGTTACGCATAATTTTAAAATCTCTGTTACTGTGGTGGAAATTAATGCAGGATGACATAGATGGAACAGAAGTGGCAATTTTCTTTTCTGGTTTCAAAAAAATTATTTTCTCTTTTCTTTCTTTTTCCTCTCCTCTCTACATTTAAGTAAGCGTTTTGTGAAAAATGTGACTAAATTTTGTTGAGAAAGGCGATCTCTTTTTCTAATTCTCAGAAAAAAAACGTGAAATTTAACATTTTGCTAAGTTAAGATTAGTATTGAACTCTAAAAATCATCATATTGGGATTGTTAACCCGTTTGCAGATCATTGCTGCAAAGTAAAATGCAACATTATATTTAGCTCTATGTATGTAGCAATATTTTTTATGTTTATATAGTTATGCAAATCAGACAGTGAACGGTTGAAATGATCCGCAAATGAACCTAGGATCCGTAGAAATAAAAGTTACCTGACATTTTTGAAGATAGCCAAACTTCTGCAAAACCCTTGTCCAAGTAGCTCATTCTAACCAAGAATATAACTCCAAGGCTTCTTGAATGTGAGACAGAGAGGCTACGCCCATACCATGGAGGTGGGTAATGGGATCTTGTTCAGCAATTTGTAATGTATGCTTCAAATTATTTGAATAATAGTGCCAATTGTCTGTGATTCCACATGCTAGGACACACAACTTTGGAAAAATATGTAGTAATTGTATTTCTTGAAGTTCCAAAAATCATGCTTATTTAACTCTCTTGCTGCTGCACTCTAGCTCAGTCCGCTTGTGCTAGTCCAACATCCATTGTCATGCTATTAATTGAAAGTGTCATTCCTAATTTGTCAATAAAAGTATTATTATTGAATTTCTTGCTTTGCTGTAGAACTTAATGTTTTCTTTTTATGCACAATCAAAACATTTACTTTTCAGAAAGAAATCACATCCATATGCATACTCTGAAAACTAAAACAGAATCCTAGGGGGGGAAAATTGAATGTGTTACATTCACATGACTTTCATTACCCATTCTTCAACAGTTTTTCTTACAAAAGCTAATTCTTCTATCTACTTCGTGTTAATTGAGATAAATATTTTGTAGAATTTGTTTTATTACATATTTCCATTTAGGTAGAATGGGATTAGAGGAATACAGTAGGCTTAAGTCTTTTAGTCCCAGTTTCACAGTTTAAGCTTTAGCTTCAAATTGGGTTTAAGAGGAGACTTAAGGTACATTGGAGTTTTACAGATCGTAGCTCAAGCAATAAGCCAAGCTTATACATAGCTTGCCTTAAACTGTATTGAACTATGGTTTAAGGTAAGGATTGAAGAAGACATTACGAAATACAAATATTTTAACCCATATGCACAACAGAAGACGATCTAGAATGCCTTCAAACCATTTTCATATATGGAATGGCAGAGTTTGAGAGATTTTTATTAAGTAAACAGTCATCCCTGATGGTATCAGTAAGAAGCAAAACTTAATTTTATACTGTTTAACTAATTTTATACTTCATACTTTTATTGTATACTTTGTCGCATTCATTGCTGTCACATCCACAAGTAATGTATTGCTTTATACTTCTGACAGAGCCCTCTCTTGAGGAACAATGTATCTCTTGATATTGAAGTTATATGCAAGTGAAAGTATGCTAATTGCAGCTGGAGATTTTCCAGCATCTCAAAATTGTATCATAGCATTCTAATCCAGATGGCAGCTTTTCCCCGTGTTTGGTTTTTCTTACTCCATAGTAATTTATCAGATTGCTTACATGTACTGCTTCATAATGTGCAGGAGAATGCTGACTTCTTGAAGTAACGTTTTATGTTTTGACTCTGATTTTTTGGCCACTTTAACTTTAAGCACATTTTAGGAGTAGCATTGCCATAAACAATGAGAATTCACTTTAAAGACAAACCCAGTAGCCCTTTGTGAAACTTGCAAAGTTAAAGTATGAAACTGGCCTTAAAGAGCTGGTTGGTGTATGATGGTTTTGAAATTCTATTCTCTCTGCGTGATCCCCCAAAAAAGTGAACGACTTCCCATTTAAGAAAAGTAGAAGTTTTGAAAATCAGTTCAACATTTTCTGTTTAGTAAGATTTTGTGTAATTTTGTTTACCAGTTATACAAAAGTCATTCAGAATGGAAGAGAACTTCAAAGGTATTCTCAGAAAATTCAAGATATACATTTCATTTGTCATGAAAATATCATAATATATTGTATTTTAATTAAAATCATTAAGAGCCATTAAAAATCAAAAAATTAAAAAAATGTTTCCATGTAAAGGGTAGTCTGGAATGGTTTGAGAATTTTTGAAAATCTTCATGAGGCATTCTTGAAGGACTGTTTTTAAATTTAACTCGGTTTTTATTTTTATTTTCTATACCACACACATAGTAAGTAGAAAAGAATTGCATTCCACCCAAAAATTTGTTACCAAGATGTCACCAGAAATACATTTTGAAGCCCCTTGAACCCAAGAAAAGCATTTTTAGAAAAAGTCAATGTGCGAGTGAGAACAGCATAGCTCAAACAAAAAGCCTAATAAATACAAAACTTGATATTTAGGTTGAGCCCCTTCCAAAGATGGGACACACAGATAAATATGAAACTTGGTATTTAGTTTCAGTATCTTTCAAAGATGTGACATGGAAATTTTCAGGAAAATCCTCTCCATCCCAGACTACCCTTTATATGGAACGTTTTTCGAAAATTTTGATTTTCTCAAATGGCTCTAGCGATTTTGATTGAAGTATCACAAGTGTAAGATATTTTTCTCAAATGGGAGTTCGTTATTCCTTTTTTTTCTTTCTTTGTTTTTCCTTTTCTTTTTTTTTTTTATTTATTTTTTAATTTTTTTATGTCGTGGACATGCAAAGAAAAAGGAATGAATGATCCACATAGCAATCGGCTGTTAAAAATTTGACTCTCTTAAAACCTACCATATTCCCCTTGCATCTACAAGAAAATTAGCAATAACAACTCAATATCTCAATTAACATGAACTAAATGGAGAACAATCGTTTGTAAAAATAGTTTGTACAAGAGTGTAGGAAGTCGTCTGAGTGCAACACATCAGATTTTTAAAATTTTGTTTTGTTCCAGGGGACCTTAGAAGTGTATTTCCATTGTAAATTTGATATCAAACTTTTGGTTGGAATGCAATACGTTCTCTGTTTACTACGGGTGAGCAGCAAAAGTAAAAATTAAATAGAATTTCTGAGTTGCATATCAATTACAATATTGGATATTTTGAACTATGTTATCGTTTGTGCACTATGTGGAATATAAAAATTAAATTATAAAATAAATAACATATTACATAGATTTCAGTTCAATTCTCATACACGATGCATATTGTTTGTATTGCTTCGTCTGTTGTTTTGTGTCACATTGATGCTCTGCTCTTCCTGGCAAACTCATTACTTCTATAACAAGATATTTCCTTGTTTATTTCGAATCCGTATGCATCCAAGATAATAAAACTGTCTCAATATCATCTTTGTGTTACTATTTTCCAGATATAACACATTGGCATTTAATAGCATTTTCAATAGAATATTAAAAGCTAATTTCTTCCTGAACTCGTTCAAATAGAAGTAAAGTATCATTTCCCAAGTACTTATTGTAATTTAGGATATCAGCCTCTCTTTGAATTTTATTTCGTTTCTCTGAGTTGGATGTTCTGTTGTGGTTGCATTGGTTGTTAGCAACAAAATGTGTGTGTTTTTTGAGCTAGCAAAACTGAACCAATATGAAGATGAAAATGAAAATTGGTAGACTTCACTTAAGTGAAGAGTTTTCCTACTCCTCGTTCATTTTCATTTGAAATACTTTACTATCAACCGCTTCTACATTATTACTTATAATCAATATGAAGATGTCTGATTTCTATTTTGGTAAGTGGCTTGAGGTACTGGACAGAGGATTTGTAGTGAAGAAATTCAGTGGGAGGGAAGAGGTTGCTGTTTTCAGCAAGGTGAAAAAATTTTAGAAATAGGAATGTTTTACAAAAACTTTTTCCCAAACCACAGTGCACTGCAGTATTCCGTAGAATTCCAAGAAGATTCAGTTATTGGTGTACTTAAAATTCCCATGTTAATAATGAAAGCCCTGATTTCTTCTAACATACATCTTCAACCTCTACTTCGGAACCAGGAGATATTCTTAAATACCAGGAACTGCTCAGTATACCTGTTTGCTTTGTTAACTATTAGGCTAAGGAGAGCATTAGTGAAAATGGGAAACAAGTCAGTAGGAGATGCATGTTAGGACCAAGCAATTCCAAAAAAAATGTTATGGGAAACTGTGGGAGGCAGTCATCGTCTTGCCCATTAAAAAGCAATGTTATATGCTGTTATCCAGAGTTTGCTTGTTCCTCAACAGGACAGTGACCCAAGACATTGGCTTTTAAGTCCTACAAGCAGGAGGGCAATCCTTTAAAGAAGAAAGGAATTGAGTTACGCATTAGTGCTTTACATGGCATATGCTGGTTTATACAGAACAATGTACACTTATTGTAAATAATGCTGACATTTATAAGGAAACAATGTAACAAAAGTATTAGAATGTTTAAAATGTCAGTTATGTACTATTGTTTCTTCATTGATGACATGCTGATATGTAACACCACCAGTAGTAATGATAAACTGTTATATAATGGACCTTCCTCAGAGACAAAATGTAGGAAGGGTAGCATACATTTATGGTGATAAGTCCAGTTGTTTTGATAAAACAATGATAGGAATAAAACTAGTCTGCAGCCAGTTTCTAAGAGTCGAATTCATAGTCGTCTCCTATTTCAAGGAAGTCTTTAAGCAGTGATTTTTCAATACGCAGGCGCTACTCTCAGGCAAATAAGGGAATGCTTATTCATATAAGGAAGCTCCGATCTCTGTTATATGCAATAAGGAGAGCCAATGTTATCTCATCAACTGCCTACAATGGAGGTTAACAATAATAGCAAATTCCTGGAGTATAAGGAATTTCATAACTAAATTGTACTGCAGATTAATAAACGTATTTGTGTGATTTTTCAGAATTCGCTTAAAATTGAGTGTTGCTGAATTTAAGAAGCGATATCAGTTCACCAAAGCCGCTGTTGTAATAATCTAATGCCTCTGCTAAACAAGTAACCTTAACAGATTATGAAGTTGCAATGTGAGACAGGCTTGCTTGAAAAGATAATGTATAGAAGCTCAGTGCTATGACACTATCCATGTGTGTTCTGTTCAGACGCCTTCCCATTTATGTCCAAAATCTGTAGGTCCCTAGAAAACAATATTTCACTGCATTCAGAATTATTTAATAAAATCCTAAATCTGTGTAGTGTTTATCGCAATCAAATCCTTCTAATTTTTCTTCTAATCACTACGACCGCAATGGATTACTTAACAAGCCACGCATCTTTACTATTAATTTGCAAATATACGTTGGAGTATCAACATTTTGAACATAGGTGTACCGATTTTGCGTGTAAAACCACTGTTCAGGCCAAAACATTGCAAGTTGTTGGCTACATTGTTTTTCTGCTTACTGCTAGATGGTGTAGTAATTACATTTGTGGTTTTCTCCCATGCATGCATATACACAGTGTGCAGATTGTTGTAAATACTTCTAGCTACTAACACTTTATGCTAGAAAGTCAAGTTTTCAGTTTTAAAACAGTCAAGTGAATATCACTTAAGGCCAGTGCATCACACAGCGTCCGATTGCCTGCATTCTTTGAGTATCTCTTTTAATTGGTTTCTTTCCTGGTCACTGAAATGTTTCCCTTTTGGTATGTTTTCGACCTAAGTAATGTAACTGTATAAC
Organism: Deroplatys truncata; assembly: GCA_030765065.1. Classification (NCBI taxonomy): domain Eukaryota; kingdom Metazoa; phylum Arthropoda; class Insecta; order Mantodea; family Mantidae; genus Deroplatys; species Deroplatys truncata. Next base: position 130,308,734 of record CM060980.1, read on the forward strand.
TAATACCACAACCCTTAACTAAATTTACAACATACTTGATTTTAAGCTAAAGTTAACTAATTTTTAAATGTACCATTTAAAGCTTGCAAACTTCTACCATTTACTGAAAGCTGTTGGGAACGAATCGAATATGGAAATGGCAGCTGGCTATGTGGTCACCTGCATGTTTGTTTATACATTCCTTCGCGCATCCGAGTGGCTGTGAAACAGCTGAACCACATTGCCACATGTGCTTCAGAAATAAATGTTTAGGACTGAGCATATAAGTACCGTCTATGTATACCAAATGGTAATAAGAGCTTCCGCATCAGAAGGAAATGCTTATTGCTTAAGCATTTCCTTCTCACATAAGTGACGACTATGAATTCTACCCAAAGGGCAGTGTGCACATATTGGAGTAAATTGCTGCGGAAGTAATGTTTACTAAAGAAGTCCATATTATGGAAGTAGGTTACTACAGGAGGAATTTATTCAGGAAGTTATGGTGGAGAACTTGATTACAATTTACGATTTAGTTAATACTACGGAAGTAAGAGCTCATTACTCCCAGGGGTATTGTTTTGTTTGTGCTGTTTACTTGATGTGATCAGGTTATGTGCTATAGGAAAAGGGGGGGGGGGAACATTACCAAAAGAGAGAAAAGTTTGTTGGTAGAGATAAAGAAAATCTATTTAAACAATAATTATGAGTATAAAAAAAAGTGTTATAAAGATGCTGGAAAGTTGTGATGGATGAGTTTAATGCTTCAAGCGACAGGAAACTTACTGAAGAGTAAGTAAATTCTGGAAACAATGTTTTTAATTTTAACATTACAATTAATGGGAAACACATTGAAGTAGTTTAAATATTAAGAAAATTCTAGTGGCAACACAACACAAAAGATAAAATTCCTAGAACTAAAATGCCAGGCATTTACTAGATAAATTGTAGTGATTGCAAATTTAAATATATAGACAAAACAAAAAGGAACACAGGGGTGAGACTGAAAGAACATTTAAGAAAATAAGACACAAAGAAACTGAAAAATCTGCCATTGCATATCATTTCTGGAATTCAAACCACAGCATCCATAATGAAATAAATCTAATCAAGCCGATCCAAAATACAATAGAATTGATATGGGAAAAATTCTGCATACAAAAAAACAAAAGCCATCTAATGAATTTCAATTTCCCCATGGAAAAGATCTCATCTTTAAATACATCAAGCTGAAAATGACGTCAACGTCAGGAATCCCAACGGTGACCTCTACACCGGAACTGACAGACTCGTTAGTGGCTCTTAGCTGATGATGAAGACAAATGTGTCTTCAAAATGCGTTCAAGGTAATTATCTTGAAAGAGTAAAGTTAGAGTGTGTTGCCACTAGAATTTTATTAATGTTTTTAATCTTCATTTTGCATCGCAGATCACTTGCTGTTAATGGAGTGAAACCTTCCAATTCAGAGAACTTCACCATATTCACAAATGGGCACAAAATAGTAACATGCATACAATTAATTTCACCCAAAATGTGTGGTAAATCTGCTAAAATGAAGAAGAATTGCCTTTTATTTTCTGAACACTATATATATATATGTGCAGGTACCTGCTTTTAGCCTCAAAAGCACTGTTAACAACATGAAATACACGATTAGCAGATGCATGGTGAACCTTTATTTATAAGATTGCCTGTAATAATGGCATTACAATGAACTTTACTTAATGTGACATAAGTATCATATGGTTCTCGCATACCACTATCGCATTCCTGTTGTTCTCTTCGAGATAATCAATGTAATTTAAATAATCCATGAACACACCAAAATATTTTCCTCCAAATATGATAGGGTGTTTTAGTTCAATCAACAGGTTAATTGCTCCAGGTCGCGAGAGTAAATTCTAACCTACATTTGTGCTCTATTTAATTCTGTAGTAACATACTACATGACGTTGCTCTCAGACATTTACTTCCGGTTAATTTAATCTGGGAGTATCTGAAAGGAGTAAAATGCTCCGGAATTAGTTTACTTTCGTATGGAAGTCGCCAAATGTTGACTGAATAGCAGTTTACTCCAAAAGTAGAGCTTACTCTAGGTTGGTGCATGCTGCCCTAAGACTATTTAATTTAACTTTTTTCAGCATGACTGATTGCATATACAGCCTTCGTTAGTCTCTAATTAATGAACAATAATACATGGTCTACCATATCCATGTTTAACATCTGTATGCTATTATCTCCAGAAAAGAATGTGAAGTGCGAGTAATATGTTATTTGGTGGTACTGCAGATTTAATTGCAAACTAGTTGCTGGCCAGCTGGAGATGTGCTGCATGTATGTCTCCTCTATTCATCCATTATATAGAGCACATATAATGCTGCCTGATTTTTTTAAAGTTACAATTTACTAAGGATTAGTTAAAATACAGATATTGGATATACTTAAATTTGGCTTTTGTCGTTTTTTTAATCGAAAATAAAACATGAAAATGCTGCTTGAAGAATATATTCATAAAACAATAAAAAGTAGTTTGAAAGCAGTTTGGTGTTCCTATTCTGTTATACCATATTAGATACTCATGAGCTATGTCAAATAATTCACATTTGGAACTATTTTTGAGGGGGTGGTAGGAGAGATGTCCATTAAGATAGTTTTTGTCTTTTATTGGAAGCAGTTTGCCTGAGAGTCTTCACATTCTGTTAGGGATGGGACCTCGATACTCTGTGGTATTGAACTATGCCTAATTGAGATAAACCTTTAATACTTTTAAATTGTAATTTTTACATTATTGAAAGTTACTGCAGTTAACATCGTGCTACATAAGGAGTGAAAGGAGCCAAGACCTCATATTATTGCCTCGCCATGTTTCCTGTGGGTGAATAAATGCAATATTCCATACACTCTTGCATCTAAATGAAAACATGCAAAACAATCGGGAAAGGAGTAGAGGTATTCAAAAGTAACCTGTAACGTTAATTGAGTTGTGAATGAAGCTGTTACACTAGTCAAACCTGTGTATTAAATATGTGTATGCTAATATGAGGGTGGGTAGTAGAGAGGCTTAATCCACAAAGGTGCTCTACATATCAGTGTTACCATCTTTATGCCATCCACTATGTCCTTACCTTGACCAGATGTATAGCAACGTCAGAATTAGTATTTAAAAAAAAAAAGTCCATAGAATTAAAATCCTGAACCTTGTAGATTTGTAGATGGGATTACAGGTTAAAAAGCCATGTATCTTTCTTTTAAAATAACAAAGAAGAATTTTTCACATAATTAGGTAAGCTATTAAACAATTTTAAGAGAGAGAATTTCATAACTATTTTGTGTTTTGGTGTACTTACACCTATTCAAGTATACGAGGGCTGTCCCAGAAGTACCTGACCTAACAAAGAAAACAACATTTTGGGGAAAAAACATCTTCATAGTCTCCTTTCAGCTCAATACACTTTTCCCAGCTTGAAACCCTGTGTATAGTGAGAACCATCAAGTTCTGCAAAATAGCCATCAACTGCAAACTCCACCTCTTCATTGTTGGCAAATCTTTTACCACCAAGCCATTTCTTCAACTTTGGAAACAGAAAATAATCAGAGCGAGCGAAATCTGGCGAATATGGTGCATGAAGCAATTCAAGCTTTAACTCATTGATTTTGGCAATGGCAATAATGGATGTGTGAACTGATGCATTGTCTTGATGAAACAACTTTCTTTTTCGCTAAATGTGGCCTTTTTTGCTTGATTTCATCATTCAAACCCTGTAATAAGATTGCGTAATACTCGCCATTGATTGCTTTTCCTTTCTGAAGATAATCAATGAAAATTCTCCCATGTGCATCCCAAAATACTGATACCTTGACCTTGCCTTCTTGGGAGCCGATTCTCCCCTTTGAATCCACTGTTTTGACTGGATCCATGTTTCATCCATGGTTATGAATCGATGCAAAAACTCTGCTTTGTTGCAATGAAACATTGCCAAACACTCGACTTGAACATCATCACAACGCTGCTTTTGTTCAATTGTGAGTAAACGCTGCACCCATCTTGATCACAGCTTTCTCATGCCTAAATTTTCAGTTAGTATGTTATGTACAGCAATTTTTCAAATGCCTACAATATCTGCTAGCTCGCACACTTTGGGTTGATGGTTATCCAATACTATTTTGTGGATTTTCTTCACAATTTCTGGCATGGTCACCTCATTTGGTCGACCACTACGATGTTCGTCTTTGCTGCTCGTATGGCTTCGCTTAAACTCTTGGCACCCAATATTTTACTGTTGTAAATGAAGGAGCAGACTCCTCCAGAGTAGAATCTAGCTGAGCTTTAATATTGGACTAAGACCTTTCAAATGAAAGTATTGTATCACACAACGATGGCCAGTTTTATCCATGTTTACAAATCTGCTGAGAGTTCATTATTAATGGCTGCCAAACAATTACTAAACAAGGTAGCATTTTCTACTATAGTCATTTGTTTGAAACAAACGCTATATATACGGCAGGTTGGGTACTTCTGGGACTGCCGTCGTATATGACCTGAGGTAGTATAATTATGAAGTAACACAGTATGTAATTGTACATATTTTTCTTCACATGCAAAAGGCAGTTACACATACAGGGACGTGTAAGTATCCCAAGTTAAGCAAATAGTGGTTTACAATGAGTAGTTGGAGCTTCACAAATAATCCTTACACCTTCTTCTGTAAAATAAGTAGTTTTTTGCCATAGGTATAGTTGCTCCTCAATAAGACTCCAAAGTTAAGATGACTAATGTTAATAGAGATTGTTTGTCAATGTTTTATCTTGAAATGCATAGCAGTCTTGTAGTTACTTTGTTGACTGTATAATTTATATGCGATTTCCTACCCAAATCTCTATAAGGTAAATGCCCAAAAATTTTACAGTTGGTTCGGAATGATTTGGAGCAAGATTTAAATTAAATTGAATGTTAGGATAGTTTTCACAGAGTTTGTGATCAAAGTTCAGAATAATAAATTTCTCACCACTTGTTAAGGCTTCCCTTTGCAATGTTTCACGTAGTGTTCAGCCATGGTGGTTTACCAAACAGTTGCACCTTCCGACTTCCAGAACTTGATAGCAGAAGGCAGTCTGCGCATGTTCCTCAATTTCTGATTTTACTATAAATAAGTCAGTGACTTACTTTGGACTCAATAGTTGCAATAGTTGTACATAATAATATGTTGACATAAGTTTATTATACATTATGGATGAAATACAGTCGTCCTCCATTGTCTAGGGGTAACCTGCTAGCCACTAGTTCCTGAGGCCGTGGATTCAAACACGATAGAGGGTGATGGTTTTTTTTTTGGGTGCATAAAAATCCCTAGCATGACTTCTTTCTGAAGGAAAGTAAAGCCATTGGTCCCGTGTCATATATTTATGGTATGTAAAAGAACCTCAAGCCTGATAAAGAGGCCTCTGAGCAAAATTTTCAGTCTTTTACGCCCAATATAGAATGAGATACTAAGAACTATAGTAGTTAAAGAGCATCCATAAATAAATAAAACTCAATTTAAGATAAAACGATATCCAGTAATTTCTGTTACAACAGTTAACTACTTTGTGACCTATTAGGATGTGTTGTCAGCCAATGAATGTACACTCAACATGTTTTCATGCACACTATGTTTTACATCAGGAGCTATTCTTAAGGTGAAAACTGTATTAGGGCTTAGCTTGCACATTTTTCTTGATTAACCCTCATTTAGTAACAATCAGCTGCTTTGTTGGTTACATGAGACCAAGCAATGTGGCCATGCTGTGCCGAGACACTTCTGACAAATGCCAGGGAGGTACCTAAACTTAGGTCTGGAGCATTCCCTTCCCAAGTTTTCTTTCCCAATTATCATTTCATGCATCACCAGTGTCCACCCCCTGTGGCGCTTTATGCAGTAATGGGCATTAAACATTACTTTTAAAATAAATCAAGGAAACTTTGATTTTTGTTTTGAGGTGTGTGTGTGTGTGGGTTTTTTTTTTTTTTTTTTATTTTATTTTTTTTTTTTTATGGGTGCTCTTTTAACTGCTGTGGTTCTTAGCGTCCCATTCTATATTGGGTATGAAAGACTGGAAATTTTGCTCAGAGGGCTTTGAGGTTCTTTTACGTGCTGTAAATCCACAACACGGTACCACCGGCTTTACTTCCCTTCCGAAGGAAGCCATGCTAAGGATTTTTACACCCGAAAAAAATCAGTCGCCCTCCTCCGGGTTTGAACCCGCGACCTCGGGAACTAGAAGCTAGCATGGTAACCACTACACTACGGAGGATGACGTTTCCTGTTTTGTCCATGATAATGCCTGACAAAAGGTAGTATCATATCAAAAAAGCTTGAGATTTTTTCATGGCATAGGTTATACAAATGAAGTCATATTCAGGTAGGAAAAGATAACATTCATATTATACATAAGAGGGATATGAGGAATGTAGCTGTTAATAAAGCAATATTTCTATAGCCCCTAACAGTAATGCGACTCTTTCTTGACTGCTTTTCCCATTGCACTAGAAAGCTTAAGTTTTTTTGGTGTACATTTAAAAAACAAACCTGCTTCATCAGCATTGAAAATGGCTCTAGCCAGCATTTGTTTAATCATTTGCAGGGCATCCTCTTTCTGAAAATTTGCTGCATCTTGATTCACACTTGCACTTCACCACATACACGCCTAAAAGAAATAACTTTTTTTCTTTAAAACCATCTAACAAGCCAGTGCTAGCTTCAATTCCCCTTTCAACTTCTTGAATGACACTGGCTTTTTTTGCAAAAGTTAGTCTTGCATTGAACACTCAGTTTACTTAAAAGCATAGTGAAACTGATTTGTAACGCAATAGCAATAAGCTCAGATGACAACTGGTTGCGTGTTAAACAATAGTGGATGTGTATTGGGGAAGCTCAGTGGCTGGGTAAAGTTGCCTTCCAGCCACTAGCAATACTTAGGGCAGATGTGGGTAATTTTAGGATGATATTCGGAACAAAAACTTTGAATTAAAAGAGAATGAAGTTCGAAGTACAAGTAAAATTGTTGAATTGTCAAAAGTTAAAATGTATTTGCATTAGTAAACCAGTAGTCCAATTCCTTCACAGTGTATTCTGGTCAAAATGCAGGTTCAAGATGCTAGTTCCTGAGGCCATGGGTTCAAAACTGGCAGAGGGCAATGAATTTTTTTTGGGGGGGGGCATAAAAATCCTTAGCATAGCTTCCTTTGGAAGGGAAGTAAAGCTGGTGGTACTGTGTCGTAGATTTACAGCACGTAAAAGAACCTCAAGCCTGATAGAGGCCTTGGCAGAATTTCCAGTCTTTCACGCCCAATATAGAATGGAACGCTAAGGACTACAGCAGTTAAAAAAGCATCCATAAATAAAACTTGATTTTTATGGCTCGGGATGTCCCATTAAAACTCTACAAATTGAAATGACTGCATAGTAACTGGCAACAGAGCACCTAGTACGTTCATTTCACATTACTCCCAGTTTGGTGGTTTTAAACCTGGAAAAAGATTTTACACAGCCATATTTTTAGTAGATTTCGTAACTGTAATTCTCCCTTCTTTTTTTTTAGTTTCTTTTCCTGAACTGCAGTTAAGCTATATTAAAAGCGAAGGAAGCTGTATTGTTAGGTTTGCTCACAAGTAGCTTCTTTTCTATAATGCAATTCCTTTTAACTTCTTTTTTTTTTTTTTTTTTTTTTTTTTTTTTTTTTTTTTTTTTTTTTTTTTGAGGCTCTAATTGCTGCTTTTCACATCTCATTCATTTTGGTGTAAACCAATCAGTGTTAAAAATCTGCATCAGGGCAGTTTTAAGAGTGGAAATCTGTTTTAAGCTGATCCTGTGTAATAAGGATAAGTATTTTAATTATGCCTTATTAGTTTTGTGAGGGAAATGACCAAGAGTCGTGGTCAGCAGATTAAGTAAAGAGATTTAAGGAATGCAGTAATTAATTTCTGAACAAACAGGAGCACCAAAAATGCATTCATTTTACTTAATGTTGGTTGATCTTTGGAAGTAGCATAGAGCCAAAAATTAAGAATAAAATCATAAGGTAAGTAATATCAGGCGGATATAAATTAGATGTTTATACATGAGCTACGTAAATATTCCTTGTATAAATGTAAATATTTATACAGTTTAATAGTTTCTATCTAATCTCTTCCTGTCCCACATCCTCTGAATCTTTTGTGTTTTCACCAAACATTTTAATTTTATAATAAGTTTGAGTTTTAATTACTACCAAAGATAGAAAGTAGGTAATAATAAATAGACTAAGCAGTTTTTAGATACCACAAACCAAAAACCTGCCTTTATCCCAGAGTACCTAAGTATGAGAATCAGTATCAAGTCCATGCTGTATAGCTTTATGTATTTTGATGAATGCCTCATGGACGGCAAAAAAGAATCAAATAGGATCCCAGAGGCTTGTGAAACAAATTATTAGCACAACTACATAGAATCTATTAATTTCCAAATCAAGTTATTGGTTAGAAAATTATTTCCTGTATACATTCAACAAAAGCATAAGTTTTGTAGGAATACAGCCAAGTCATTATGATAATATAAACAGCAATGATGTAACATTATTAAAACAGTCAGTGGAATATCACATCTTCATGTATGAAAATAGAAATTATACTTAGTTCCTCCTAGTCCGCTATAAATGCTAGCAGATAACTCAGCTCTCTTACTTTCTCTTACCTTAATGACTAAATATGTTTCATTGGCTGCTTTTTGACTGCAAAACAAATATATTTCAAAAAGGACTTCATATCCTTAGGTATTTAGGGTAGCTCAGCTCAACACACACTATATACAGACACATTCTATTATCAATTTCATAGTTACATCTCATCCATTCTTTAAGGGTATCAAGTTCCTTCATGTATTGTCCTTTAGATTAAATAACAGCATCTCCCTTTTTCATGGTGAGCTTTTGCACTGTTGAGAATAAACAAGCCCTAACAATAGCAACAGGAGACTGATGACATAATCAGACCTACTGTAATAGCATTACTAGGCCATGTCTTCTAGCCTACAAAAGTCCCAGTCTGCGATTCGTTATATAGGAATTTACTTGCTCTCCCCCCCCCCAAATTACACTAGTTTCAAAGTACCTTTCATGTACTTTTTTTCAAAATTCCAGCCTTAGATTTGACTTGCCCATAAAAGCTCAGCATGTCTGCAAAATGATGACATTGTGTACTAATTAGGAAAATACTTTATAGTTATTAAACTGGAAATGGCCACGACATTTTTAGTTCATAACTCAAAAACTAAGACCGAAGATCTGCCAAGCAGAAAGTGTAATCTGATCCAAGATAAGGATAAAGCCTTTACATAAGAGATGTACAAGGGCTACAGTGTTCACCAGTGGTTCAGAATTATTAGGGATTATAAATTGGGTTACATAAATTCTCTTTGTAACTGTGGAACAAAGTTATGGAAATTTCCATCACACTCTGATAGAGTAATAAGACATTTTAATTGAAAACAAAGAAAATTGGATACTCCAAGCTCTTTTTAAAGATGCTGTTTTGTCAAATTACATTTATTTTTCTTTGTTGCTGAGCTAAAGATACAAGATGGTCAAATTAATTCAGACTTTCCAACAGTCAATTTGAATGGGAATGGATGATGGACAGGACAGTTGTCCGTTAAAGGGAAACAAAAAATATCTTAAAAGACTACACCTTAGCAAGTGGACTGCTTGCAATATAGTAAGTTGAAGTATTATGTTCCATCCAAACATTCTTTAAGGCGATATCGCCAGAAACACATGTTTTGAGGCCTCCTGAATCCAGGCCTCACTTATCTTATCACTTATCACTTCATGTGAATTCAGTACCTTCAAGGGATGTGACATTTTTAACTAAATCCCCCACCTTGAACTGCCCTTTATATGAAAAAATGTTTGTTACTTTTTATATCCTAAAAAAATTGACCTTAACCATTCTAATTTTTGGATGACATAAAGTTTACATCTTGAATTTTCTGTGAATTTCTCGTAATTCCAAATTAATTTTGTATAACTTGTAAACTGCAAGAGATAGGCAAAAGCTTACCACACACACAATTTAGATTTTGTTAAAATCAGTGTGTGTCAAATCTTTTTCTGCCATTAATCATTTTCAATAAGTTCTTTCTTATTGGTTTGAATTTACAAATAATGCTATTTGCAATTGCTAAGTTAGTTTCCCTTTCTTGTTGTCATACTAAGAGATTTTAGAGCCACCACATATTGATGGGTATTTGAAGATCTGACTTGTTTTAACCTACAGCAAAATGTGCAGTAAAAGCATTTCTACAATGGTTTATGTTGATTAAAAAGAAGTAGGGAGAAGAATGAGGTTTTCAAAGAATAGTTGGTAGAGAAAAATTATGTGAACATAACACCGGTTTTGTTTTTACAGGGTATTGCTATTGAACTTAAGTAAGAAAGGTCAAAAGCGGAAATTAAGATTTTTGCATAAAATTATTCTTTGAACCTTAGTAGAAAGAGACACCTCACCTTCAAAGGATTTCTGCATTTTTTTACATCCTTTGCAGGGTAATAATTTATAAATACTGCATGGACTATAGATCCAAAGATTTAACCATTGTATATTGAATCTCATTCAAATGCTATTATTGCACTCCACGTATTCAGTATGTTCAGAAGTGTAACAAATACTACCAAATTTAACAAAATGTGCTGTACATATACTCAAATTAGGCAGCTACAAATTTACAGACAGAACATTTGGGATAAATAAATAAAAATAACAAGTTTGCTAAAAAATAAGATTTATAAACATCATATGTGTTACATTCATGTGACTTTCTCTACCCTCTATCGCTTATTTGTAGGTATACAAATTATTCTTATGAAAATTCCATTTTCCTACATTTTATTCAAGATACACTTTTCTGGAAATAGCTGCATTACACATTTCATTGTGGATACAAAGGGACTAGCGATAGTCAAATGTTTTAGAACTGGACACTATATGCTGGCCTTAAAATTCCATACTCTTTCCACGATATCGCGAGAAACAGCTGAAAATCAACAGGACTTTAAAAGAATGGCTAGGTGTTGGACAATTTGAACCATTAATAACAGATACCTCTGAAATGGCTGGTGCCACAAAAAGCTATTTGAAATTGTGTGTTTTAAAGAGATCTACATTTTTTTATATAGTATGTTTCCATGTGTTGCTTAACATTTACCGATTATTCAAGATTATACAAAATTCCTTCCAAATGAAAAGGACTTCGCAGGCTATTCTCAGAAAATTCAAGGTGTATATAATGCAAAGTTTGGTATTTATCTACTTTTCATTTTTTAGTTATGCTGTTCACACACACACACACAGAGAGAGCGGCCTTTTTTTTCCTTCCTTTTAATTCTTCAAGTGCTTTATTTTGGATTCAGGGGGCTTCAAAAGATATATTTCTGGTGAAATCTCTCTATCGGACTTTGCATGCAATGCAATACCTTCTCTACCTACTATGTATGTGATAGAGAAAGTAAAATGAAATATCAATACACTTAAAGTGTTACGAGTGAAGTTAACTAATGTATTTTATATATTTTTTCAGTGTCAATTTATCTCAACAGAACTCAGAATTTTAGGCAGGAAAGTGTGACATATTAAGGACCTATAATACATCTTAAGTTATCCAATTAGCTGTTTTTGATTAATACAGAAAAATATTTTCATGTTTGTGTTAGGCTTAAAGCATATATTATTTTCATCTAATCAAAATTCCTTGACAGGCTGTCTTTCTCCACTAAAATATTTTAAAAGCTTAAAAGGATGCTGCTGTTACAAGTGTGATTTTTCCCAAGACATTTAATTGACCAAATACCTTCCAAAAACTACAGGGTAGAAATAGCTCCTGGTCAATTTTTTTTCACTTTCAACATTCCCTCCATGATTCATATAATCCCAGTGTATTTTAATGCCCTTTAAAATCTGTTACTGTTCGATACCATAACTAAGACAATGTTTCATGAAGCATGGCTTTTCCTAACTTGGAATAAGCCAGTCAGAGACATATCAAAGCAGCTTACAAACATTAATATTTTGGTATTGTTTCCCTTCACCATATTATGCAGTGCAGCTTAGCCCACTACATATAAATGCTGAACTTACAAAAAAATTATCTATCCATCAGTGTTTACTTAATGTTCTACAAACTCTCTTTACAAAAGCTTCACTTTCTCTGTTAACTATTTACAGTAAGCAGAGTAAGTATTGTATTCCACCAAGAAATTTAATGTCAAGATCTCATCATAAATATATGTTTTGATGTGCCCTCCCCAAATGTTTAGAAAAAAAAAGTCCATTTTTATGCATGTGAACAAAATAACTCAAAATGCCAACTAAATACCAAACTTTGTATTAGCTCAGTATTTTCAAAACATGCGACATGATTTAAAATAAAATTTAAAAAAATATATGCCCACTGCAAACAACCCGTTATGTGAAAAAATTTTCAAAAATGTTGTTTAAGAAGTGTGTTCTAAACAGTTTTGATTAAAATGATATATTTAGGATGTTACATAACTGATAAAATATATATGTTGAATTTTCTGCAAATAGCCTGTCAAGTCCTCTTCATTTGGGAAGGATTTTATATAGTGGGCAGGCTAAAAACTTATTGTATGGAAAACAGATCTCTTTAAAACATGTAATTCATTTCAAAATTATTCAGTTGTTTCTCGCGATGTTACGGAAGGAGTGTGGAATTCAAGGCAGCATAAAGACACATGACCAATTCTTTTTCTGTAAACAGAAACTATTGAAACTATTTCTGTAAAGGTTTATTTCAATAATTTAACATGTAGTAGATAATAAAAGCTTCTGTGGGAATAGTTTCTAGTAGCTATATATGAAAATAAATGATAGTGGATATAGAAAAAAAAACATGTAGCTATAACACACAATTTTCTTTTCTACCTGCTTACGTTAATCGAGATATTGCAGAAGTGGTCTTGTAGATACTAGGGTATCCTGTAGATAAAGTAGTATAGATTCCTTCAAAATTGTATTGTTATTATGCTGCCTTTGAAATACTTTCTTTGCATATCACTAGAAACAAAGAATTGTGACACACTTCCGTGGGGTCAGACTTCAAAACCTGCATTTTGGGTGGAATACAATACTTCCTCTCATAAGTGAGGCCCATTCACAATGAAAAATAAATTCCAAGACTTGTACTGTCATATAAAGGAGACATTCACATAAAGCTAAGTAATGCAAGAGATTATGAACTCCAATGCTTGCATTGTGAGCATAGAGGAAAAATTCTGCAGTTTTTTCTCCATGCATTGTCAGCTCCTGAACAATACAGAATCATCAAAGGTTTTACACCATTGATGTGTAATCCTGGAATGCTTTCTTTAGCCATGCCATTTTAAATGTTGATGCCAGACTGCTGTTGTTTGCTTAGTTCAGCACCTTTTTACTTTATCTTACTATGTACATAGGTAGAGAAATATCATATTCCATCCAAAAATTTTATACCAAGACTTCACTGGAAATACATGTTTTGAGGCCTCCTGAATCCAAATAGTGCCTTTTTGGAAATGTGTCATGTGTGTCTGAACGGCATAACTCAAAAAGTCGGATAAGTACCAAACTTGGTATTTAGGTTCAGTACCTTTCAAAGATGCGACACGGACTACGGTTTACATGGAAGATTTTGTAAATTTGTTTATTTTCTAAAAAATGACTAACAGTTTTTATTAAAATATACAATATATTACATATTTGCATTATAAATAAAATGCATATCTTTTCTGGGAATAGCTTGGAAGAAATTTTATATAATCTTGTATAATTGGTAAACATTAAACAACAGACAAAATCATACTACACAAAAATGTAATCTCTTTAAAATAAACAATTTATTTCGAATAAGTTTTCGTGTGCAATAAGCCATTTCTGAGATAATGTTATTAAAGGCTTGAATTGTTCATTTCTTGGTCATTCTTTGAAAGTCCTGTCAACATTCAGTTGGTTATCTTGATTGCATGGAAACAGTATGGAATTCTAAGGCCAGCATATAGTGTCCAGTTATTTAACATTTGACTATCGCTGTTCCCTTTGTATCTATAACGAAATGTGTTATATTTCTGCAAAGATTATTTGGATTAAAGTGTAGTAGACAGAAAAATAAGCTTTAGTAAGAATAGTATATCTATGAATAAACGATAGGGGTAGAGCAAGTCATGTGAATGTATATCAAATTTTTATGTTCAATGTTGGCCTGTTGCACACTACACAGATATTCATCTACAGATGAAATGAACGTACTCAAATATTTTTCCACTGTTACATGGCACACCAAAATCTTTTTAAATGAGTTCTCCTTGTAACGTAATTTTGCTTCCTATAGAATTTGTATATCCATGCTGGATTGACTAACTTCAAAAGTAGGTAAAGTCAGCTCCTTAACTTAATACAAACTTTTATACACACACACACACACACACACACACACACACACACACACACACACACACACACACACACACACACACACACAAATAGTATATGAATGATTTAGCATTACTGTATTATTCAGTATTATTCATGTAACAGTGCATACATGTGAAGATTTTTTAGCAGAATTTTACCTTTCGTGTTTTATAACATTTTCATTCTGGATTTATTTCTCATCTTAAAAGTATATAAAAATTTCTCCTATGCTTAATAATGCAACTAATATTATAATACATCAAAATTTGAATGGAGTTACTAAATTTCAGTTGTTCATTGCTGTTAAAACAGCTCAGCAGACAAACCTGTTTCCAGTTTTTGTCTCCTAATTGATGTGAGATATAAAACTTTTTGCCAGAGTACACAGTTTTATTGTAATTTATATTTTCAGTAAATTCTTTGTTTATTATTTTGTCTGGCAACCTCACACAGAGTAAAGCAAATAAATTACATAAACCTCTTTCCCAAAATACCAGTCACCTTTTGCTTGCTGATAAGAGATGTTATGACTCAGAGTGAACAGAGTTATCCCTCTGGAGATAAATATTGTGAAGTGTATAAACTGTGTGAATTATTGGATATTATTGGTTACATTATTTGATTTGAAACTTGTGTTGCAGTTTCAATGTAAATGGCATTACCCCCACATCTTTATTGTGGATGGGGACTGATCTTAAAAAGTAAATCACTTAAAAAAAACATTAATTATTACTCATTTAGGACATGTAGGCAGTTCTAGGGAAGAAAAAAAAATCAGCTGTTTTGGTGCATGTAATAGGATTTTATTTAAGATGATGCTGAAAAGGACAGAACCTCTATTCCTGTCTGAAACATTACATATCCCTTCCAAAAACAAGTTACAGAATTTAATAAAAGGATACAGTGAGATTAAAAATACAGTAATTTTTAATACAATTCAGGGGGAAATAATAATTATATTCATGAAAATATTTTGCGCTTATTGCCCTACACCGAAATGACACTGGGCTTATCTCTTTCTCTCTGAGAACCAGTTAATTACATCTGTTCCACAGAATTAAATGGTGGCCTGTTACACCAATAGGGGCTCACTCTTATTGTCATGTATATGGATTTGACTTGTTGGAGAGTTTGAATTAAATAGATCACAAATTTATTTTTTAAATGTCGTAGGGAAAAAATTCAGACTTTTATTAATGGTCCTCAGACAATCAAGCGTAGTGTACTTCTCAGTGCATTTGCTTACCGGTATACAGCAGATCACAGAATATTGTAATAATAGACGGAACATTTTAATTATTTATTTGTTTTGGTGTCCCCTCCCCAATCCTTCCTGGTACCCAGGGATGAGATAACTATACATTGTTGCTGAGGATTTGCGCTCTGGTTATGGTCAGATGCAAAATTCTGACATAACGGCAAAGAAGAAAAAGCATACATGCAGCTAGCTTCATGGCCCCTTCAAGGCACTTCCAAATAGAGAAACAGAAAGAGAAGGTGAAAGTACCCTCAACCAGTCTGGTCCTGGAATAAATACGACTCCCCAGGGTAATTGTGAAGTATGAGCATGACACACAATTCCAATGTATCAAAAAGTTGCAAGCGTGAATTAATTAAATTTTGTTATAGTGTATACCTCTTGTTTCTGGGATTTCAATACTGAAGGAGGCACATAAAACCTTTTTCTTTATCATCATTACATATAATTAAAGCAAGCATGTTAGATTGTATACATTTCTGGGTAAACTATTGTAAGTATTAAATGCTAGAATGTGTGTCAACTGAGTTTGCTACTGGACCCTCTGGAAGCAACCTAAGTACTCCACAGATATCATATAATCGGTTCTATACCATGCCCTGGCAAGGATGATGGTGAAAACCTCCTCTCTCTGTATTTGTTGCTGGAAATGTCTGAGTGGCCCCGTGAAGCGTGACAGTGACCTGGGCCCGAGTGCAGTATCCGGTGAAGTATTTGTGTGGGTATATCCCCTGCTGGCTGTCATTACAGTATCAGACCCAGCAGCAGCAGCAGCAGCAACAACCCCCACCACCACCTCCACCGCAAGCACAGAAGGCAGCCTCATCGCAGCAGATGTCTTCACAGAATATCAAGGCTGAACCTATAACTCCAAAGGGGGCAGCCATGGAAATGGAAGTGGAGAGCAGTTCTACACCAGAAGCTCCTGCAGGCGAAGTCACCAAAGCTAGATCCTGGCAGTTCAAGAAGAAGATGCCTGGATGTAAGTAATTTATAATCTGTAATTTTTTGTCAATTGCTTTGACAGAGTTATTAAGAGTGGTGAATAAATTCAACAGAAATCTATAAATTTAAAAACCATAAACTTTTATCATAACAGTAAATAAAATGTCAGTCATTGGATATTTCAAAATCTGGAAGTCACTTGCTTCTCTAGTCTAATCACTTCCAAACACAGTATTGGGAACAACTACTGCATAAATGATGCCATCTCTTTTTAATCAGGTAAACAAAATAAATGTACAGGTATGAAGAATTGGAACATGATAATATTTACTTAAATCTTTTGTTATTTAGTTAACTACAAACGTAAGTGTGGAATTTGCACACTTAATTCAATGGAAGTCTCGGACACCAAGAATTTTTATCACTGTTCATTGTCATGGTTTCTTTATGAGAGTTTAAGCTTTTGCTATGCTGTTTCAGTCCTTCCATTGCAGCAAAGGGATTGCAAATGCATGCACAATCCTTGTTCTCAAAATTGTG
The DNA here is from genome assembly GCA_030765065.1 of Deroplatys truncata. NCBI lineage: Eukaryota > Metazoa > Arthropoda > Insecta > Mantodea > Mantidae > Deroplatys > Deroplatys truncata. The sequence continues at coordinate 130,325,932 of CM060980.1, forward strand.
TGGGATGACAGCATGTATTGGAAAATTTGCCCCTCAGTTTCAGATTTGACAATCTTCCATACATCCAATGCAATTTATATGCAGTTGTATTTTATTTCATTTAAAGGATGTTTTCTGATGCTCTTAGGTCAGTGTGTATACTGACTTAGCCCTGTATTCAATAAATATCATGGTTTTCAACCCAGGTATAAACAGATTTTAAGTATCATGTCTGATAACTGAATATTCACTTCCTGGTGCAGCCACATGTGGAAATAGAAATTCAACAGACATTTGCGAAACAATATTATAAGAAAAGTTTTAAAATGGTGAAGTTTGCAAAACAAATTTTATTTTTAGAAAATGCATATAATTGCAATGCCTAAATGCTGCAGAAATCCAAATAATAAAATTTCTATATTTAAAAAAATATAGCGCAAAAAACATCACAATGATGGTTAGTTCACGGCCAATATTGATTTTAAACATAAAAGCTAACGCCCAAAATTTCAAAAGCAAGATTTCACCAGAAATGTGTATTTTGAGGCCCCTGAATAATAATAATGAAAAACCGCATTTTTAGAGAAAATTCTGAACAGTATAACAGAAGGATGGGCCTGGTCTAAATTAAGTGCACATAGGCTAAGGGGAGATAGGAAGGGTGCGAATTTGGATAGGTGTCCTCTTTGTGGAGAGGCAGATAATGGTTTGCATTATATAAAATTGAATGTGAAGAAACTAAGTTTTGGAGAGATGAGTTTTTACCTAAAGAATGGGAGAATGTTAACAAAGAAGTATTGAAAGTTGGGATAATCAAAATACAAAAGGAGAGGGATATAAAAAGAATAGAATATATGGGGAGAGTAAGAGAAAAATGGTTTAGAAAAATAAAGCAATATGAATTTGTTATGACCCACCATGCATAAATAACCATGGTATTAAAATGTATGATGGACCAAAGAAAGAAAGAAAGAAAGAAAGAAAGAAGAAAAAAAAATAGCAACTCAAAGTAATGTATTAAAAATTGTAAGATTTTTGTATAGCATTATGAAAATACATACATACATACAAAAAAGAAAAGTTGGATAAAATATATCAAACTTGGTATTTAGGTTCAATACCTTCCAAAGATTTTCAAGAAAATCTTCATCCCAAACTATCCTTTATATGGAAATTTTTCAAAATTATTTTATTTTATAAAAAATGGCTACAAATATATTGATTAAATTACCATATATTAAAAATATTTAGACAAAAAAATAAAATCTACATTTTTAATTTTTTGGGAATAGCCTGTGGAGTCCACTTCATTCCGAAGGGATTTTGTATAATGTGGTATGACTGGTAAACATTAAGCGACAGATGAAAACGTACTACCAAAAAATACAAAAATCTTTAAAATTTATTTAAAATAGCTTTTTTGTGGCATCAGCCATTTCCAAAGTATCCATTATTAATGGTTTAAATTGTTCAATACTTTATCATTCGTTTTAAGTTCCATCGATTTTCAGTTGTTTCTTGTAATGGAATGGAAGAAGTATCAGATTTTAAGGCCAGCATATAGTGTCCAGTTCTAAAGCATTTGACTCGCTTTTACCTTTGTACCCTAACAAAATGTGTAATATTTCTCCAAAGGTTTCTCTATTAAAATTTGAAGTAGATAGGAAAAAAACTTGTGATAATAATTTATATACACTCTAATAAACGATAGGGAAAGGGAAAGTCATGTAAATATAATATCAGAAAAAAAAATGTTAGAAGAAAAGAATAGAATACGAACATCATAGCAAAATTTTTAGATATATTTGTGTAAAGTCTTTAAGATACTTGCATTCTAGTACAAATTGAGTATCATTTTTCTTCTTTTAAGGGCTATCAATATGATTTAGTGGCATGCGAAATGCAGTACAGCATTATTAAAGATTCAGCTTAGGTTACAATGTGTCAGAAGTGCAGCAAATTCTTCCATGTTGGACTCTTGATACTTCAATGTCAGCCCTTTTCTTCTTTGCTGTGTTGTGCATCTGATGGCTCCTTTTGCTTTTTAATGCTAGATGGTAGGCATAGATACCTCTTAATAGATTCAAAGGCATGGTAAGCTATATGTGCAGAACTTATATGTGCTCTATGAATTCAAATGCTCAAAATGTTACATTTCCTCAAGTAGGCCTGTTAAACTAAGTAACTCAGGTTTGTGATACACCACTGTTAAAATTTAATCGTCAATTAATTTTTAAAGAAACACTATTATTAAACTTGTCACATCTACTATTGCATGCTTTTCTTGTATGGCACTTTTTCTCATCACTATGCCTGCAACCACTTTGTAGCATGTATACATCCCCGCCCTCCCCCAAAAATTTAATTACAACTAAGCACCAGCTTATCTTATATTATTTCCATCTCAATTAAGTTCACTGTGATAGGAAAGTTTTCCAATGAAGCCCCCAAATCTTTCTAGTTTTGTCATATATTAGCTTAAGTCTAATATTAATAGAGTCAACTGAAAAATTCAATGTCACAGCCAGGATTTGAACACGGTTCTCCTGCTCCCTATGCGGTTGCTCTAACCATTGAGCTATTGTGACACATGCCAGTGGGACATTGAATTCCCCAATTGACTCAAGTTTTGTTCCCAGACAGACCATATTTTACTGTTTGTGCTGTGGAATTATTTGGTTTTATTTATATATAGTGTGTGTTTATTTTCATATTTGTAAAATTAATATGTTCAGATTTAGATTTGTTTAATTTAGCACGCCATTTCTTTGTCCACTTGTTGACTTTATTTACAGCCTTTTGGAGTTTGTAGATTCCGCTATTGTATCTCCTACTGCCGTTATTCCTGTATCATTGGCAAAAGTAGCAATAGTTGTATCATTTTCTTGTTGGATATCTCTAGTTGATGAAAGGTACAAAATCAGACCTAGCAAGTTCACTTCACACCTCGCTTCCTTGAGGTACTCCAGCAGCTATATTCTTTAGACAGGGTATTCGTTTCCATGTTTAACTCTGAAGTATCTTCCTTCTATGTAGGATTTCAATATTTGATAAAAGTGACTAGGTAGATCATGTTGAAGCTTAAATATTAATCCTTTGTACCAGAGTTTATCAAACGCTTTGGCCATGTCTAAGAATACACCAGAGTAATTTTTTCTTTTCCTCTAATGTTGTCTCTTGCAACAATACAGTGTATGTGATTGATTGTTGAGTGTTCATTTCTAAAACCAAATTTATATTCTGATATTAGTTTACTTTCCTCTGTTACAGGTTTTAACTGCTTTAACAATATTTCTTCAAATAGCTTGGAGAGTTGTAAAAGTGAAATCTGTGTATGTGTTTCCTTTTCATTTGGATTTTTGCCAAGCTTAAGGATCATTATAACCTCTGCTACCTTCCACTGATTTGGAACATGCTTGAAGTCTTATACCCCTGCCACTGTAACGTTGCACTTGACAGCTAGCGTTTAAGTTGGTACACTCGCAAAAAAAACAGATGAAAAGCTTCAACCGTTTGACTTCCTAAGCCAATCACAAGGCAGCATTCCGGATAGTCGATGACAAAGCGGAACCAGAACTAGAATCGGCTCTGTTGCCAGATGTAACTATTCCCAACCACGTGCTTCAGTTTGTGAATCTCTAGCAGGAGCGTCGAGTTGTTCTTTGCAAGCTACAATGTTGATCATTGTTATTTATATTTGTGGTTATTGTTTGATAGTTTTGTTTTGTTCGTTTACACACACACATATATCTATTTCATATATATTTCATTCATATTATTTATTTAAACAAAACTTAAGTGCGACAATGTCTGAAAAACGATGCCGATCGCCAAGTGATGATTCAAGAAGTGAAAATCCTTTGCGCCGAGGTGTGCCACTTAATAGTCAAGCATTGGGACTATTAAGGAGAACCCGGAAATTCTTCGAATAGGAAAAGGAGTATGTGAAGCTTCATGGCAATACCTCTATTCCTGCTGATAAAGCCGTGCGAGAGCGTGCAGCTCTTGGACTAAGCACAAGAACTGTTATTCACAAGGCTATGGTGGACGTGGCTTTGTGGAAGAAGAAATGTGAATAAGCTAAGCACAAGAAATCGAACGGAATTATTAGTGACTGTGAACCATTGATGATATGCCTTGGTGAATATGATTATGACGAACACGACAACAACAGGGATTTGGATGGAATTGAGCCATTGCCGTTTTAAATGGGCGAGTGAAAATAACTTTGTTAAGGCATGCTTATAATTTGTTTTATTTCTCCTCATTGTAGCAGGAAGTTAATTTTATTTTTATATTGTCAAAAGTGCGTAATTCTAAATACGTTGCAATGTTTATGCTGAGTTATTTTCAATTAACAATAATAATACGAAATAGTTATTATTCGTTGACATTCGCTACTTACATTCACTTTTTGTATGCGCTTAGACATGATAAAAAGGAGAACAATCAGCTGTTGTTGTTTACTAGCCACTCTGGCAACATCGCAACCACAATGTAGCCAACCTTACGCGAAGCCACACAAACTGTCAAGTGCAAAGATACAGTAGCGGTGGTATAGTGCTGCATTAATCAAATGTAATAGCTTAACAAAAGATTTTTCTGGTAGTTCTTTAAGTGTCTGTCCAATGATTAAATCCTGGAGCTGTTTTTGTTCAATATACATTCTGCATAATTTCATGTTTTAGTTCTTATCCTTTCCTTCTCTTACTGTGATTTGTGTCATCTGCTGTTTGTCTGGGTAATGGTTGAAAGATCTCTTCTAGCTAATTGACAAACAACTCTGCTTTCTCCTTAACATTTCTAGCCCACACTCTGCATTTTCTTATGGGTTATATTTGGTTTATAGGACTTTTAACATTCCTTGTTGCCAATCAGCATTTTTATCTATTGTTAATCTGTTCATGTATATAGTGAATGACTCATTTTTTTTATAGTGATCAAGTTCCTTAATGTATTAAGTTGCTTTAGTCGCATTTTATCTTCTGGTGCCTATGTCTTCTGCCATATTTTACAGAATTTTCTTTTTGTACTAATTAATTCCCTCACTTCCATAGGATAGGAGATAATCTCATTACTCCTACATTTTACTAAGGTATGATACCATACTGCTTGTTAATATTAGTGACAAAGGAATTTATCTCTTCTTCCAGCTGGTGCAGTGGTTTGAGAGGAACTTTAAGTTCAGTAATACTTTGTAATTCATTTTTAATTGCTTCCCAGTTTGTTTTATTGTCTGTTAGTCGTGGTCGTTTGTCTTTGTTTATTAAATTTTCACTTGCTGTTAATGTTACAGGAGAATGATCAAAAGAGAGATAATCCTTCTTTACATACATAGTAGTTACATAGTTATTGGAGATACCTTTGGTTATGAAAAAATCAATTAGATCTGGTGTTTTATTTCGTTTTGTTGGCCAATAAGTAGGCTTTCCTGTTGAGTGGAAACGGCAATTTGTTTTAATCGTTGCTTCATAAAGCTGTCTTCTGTTGGTAGTAGTTATTCTTGTCCCCCAATAAGAGTTTTTTGCAATGAAATTGTCTCCAATAATAAAGTTATTGCCTAATGACTTAAAAAGGTTCTTATAATCCTCTTCTTTTAAACTATAACTTGGACAATATATTGAAGATACATTTATTGGCTAATTTTTAGCTTGAATAGTAATGGTTATCAAACACTTGCATTTCATCATATTTTCTTCATAGTACTTAATACAACTTTTAATTGTTACTGCTGAACCCCTCTTGTTTTATCAGATGGATGATCTGAACGATGGATATCATGTCCTCTTGTTCTAACATAAGACGTTCATACAGGTGAGTTTCGGATATGAAGCATATATCTGTATTCTTGATTTTCAGGAACAGTTCCAATTCCTGGATATGCTGCTGCAAGTCATTTGTATTCCATGTTAATATTCTGTATGTATGTGCCATTTTATTTTAGTTTAATTTACATAAGGCTGATTTCAAGCTTATTTAATCTCATAGATAAGTTTGTGCATTTCTGCTCATCCAGTATTTTCAGGATGCGTGTTAATGATTTTTCTACGATTGGAATTTCAGTTTTTCTTTTGCATAGTATTTGTGCATAGTTTTTCTGTTCTAATTCATTTTCCTCTGATATAATATCTAGGTTACTATTCCCTTGAGCCCTGTGAATCTGTCTCTTTGAGTTTTAATTACTACATTCCTCCTCTTTTGTAGCTCCTTAGCCACTTCACATCCACAATAATTTGCCGGATGTTATCCTCCACAGTTAATGCAATTGGGTAGTGTATTTTTATTTGTTTTGTAATCCTTAGTAAGGTGCTTTCCTGTACATTTTATGCACCATGGTTCTTTTCGACAATAGGCCTGGGTCTAGTTAGATCCTTGACATTACTTACTCTTTGGTATCAGAGTAGTATTCTTGGGTACAATTTTAACTACTATATTAAGATTGTTTTAATATTATATATACTTGTGACGTTTTTCTTATTGTCAGATATAAGCATAAACAATGGAAGACTGAGGCCTTTTGTTCCCTGTGGCTATTTTCAAACCTTTCTTCCTTAAGAATGTTTACAGCATCTTTAATTTTGAAACCTCTTTCCTTTAAATGTTCTATTATATCATCTTTTGGGCATGTGACATGCAATTCTTTTGCCATAACTTTTATTTTCATAAGTTTGCCAGCTAATTTTTTCTGAATTTAAATTCTTAGCCAGACCCTATAGCTTATCTGTCAATAGTATTGATCTTCCACACATTGTTATTTAATGCTGTAATTTTGTATACTTTTACTAAGCCAAATTTTAACAATACCTGAAGTTTTGAGTAATCGGGTATGTCATATATATATATATATATATATATATATATATATTAATACTAGTGTTCCTTGTATTGGAAAATTTTCTTCTCCCTATTATTTACATTATTTTCAATCCTTCTTAGTTTTTTTATTTCTGCCATTAGTTCTTTTATATTTCTGAGGATGTTTAAGCTTTTCTTTTCTTATTTCTTCTGTGTAAAATCCAGTTGTTTCTCTAGCAACTTCCTCCATGTCTGCATAATCTATGTTATAGCTAGGACCTGCTTCTTTTATGAGATCTTTTTCATGAGTTGATTTCTTCCTCATCCCTTTTAGAGTTGCAGTTGGCACCCACAGATTTGTGCTTTTCTTTTCTTCGTTTTCAAGCCTAAGAGCTTAAGTTCCTCTTTTTCTGGCGTAGTAGTTCGAATATTTGTTTTATTCTTTGCTTTTGGTGTTGTGGACTGTTCTTGGCTTCCCCTCATCTCTTAGCAGTTGGTAGCTAATGCTAACGATCATCTGTCTGACTCATTGGGTACCGAGCCCCCCACCTCAACAATGCGACATTTCCTGAGGGGGGGTCATATATATAATGTACAAAAGCATTGTGCACTGAACCTTCTGTAAATATCAAGTCATTTTAATATGCTTTATGCATAACTGAGCTTGACCAAACTATAAACAACATAATTGCACGTATCCTCAATGTGCTGGTTCATGTTTATTCACAAGAGATAACTTAACACCACTGTCACAATGCTGTGGCACTACTGTGCAGATGAATCAAGCGTTTACATACTTTATTTCATGCATATTCTTTAAAATTTAAATTTTTGCTAATATGTCATTAGACTACTATTTTTAAATAGATAATTTAATTTTATCCAATAAGCAATTTTGTATCCAGCAGGGAGTGAGAGAAGACTAGAAGCATGCTAATATTGACTTACAAAGTAAAGAAACGGGACAGTGTATTAATACTGAAATTAGATACATAACAAATGTGAGATACTGCATTCAGGTAACTAAGCACTGTTCTACAAACTTCTATTTCATGTTGATCAACATTTTGGTTTTATCATACATTTCATTGTAGATACAAGGGGAATACAGTAAACTGAAGAGAGTTAAATATTGAAAACACTGCTTGCTATATTTTGCCTTTGAAATTACACTTTTTGCAAGAACAAAAGGAACAAATGAATTTCAACTTAACACTGACTGCAATTTTAGGGTAAACATAACTTGTGATTAAACTTGGCCTCCCCACATATTGTGCCATTGTGCCAATCAGGTAAGTTAACACTTGCACAGGAATAATGCGTTCAAATGAAGCTAATAATATACGGGAGATTCAACTGATATATATGGTATGGTTTCATTAGCAGATAAACAGACGTCATTAAGCAGAAACTGTTTCAGATTCAGTATTGAGAACATAGGATTTCCGGCTCTCTCAATTGAGTTCAGTAGAGTTTGTGTATAAATAATTCACGTTTTGAAATGTGCTTGCGTAAAATGAAAGCCGTGCATCTCTCAAGGGCAAGTGGTAATACCCCTCATAAATTATCTTCATTAACAATTTGTGACATGTCATGTTGTAGGTGTAGTACATAAATTGTTATCAAGGATTATTACTTTCTGTACTATTTACCTATTATGAATGGAGCAGGTGTTGTATTTCACTCAAAAATTTTAATATCAAGATTTCTGTGGAAATGCATGTTTCAAGATCCCTCGAACAAACATTTTTAAAAATCAGATTTTTAGAGAAAGTATAACGAAAAATCACTGTAAACAATAAATAAAACAGGTGCAAAAAAAAAAAACAGGATGTAAAGATGCTGGTTAGAAAGAGAATGCCTGAAAAGTTGTTGCAAATCAGTTCAGTGCTTCAAGCGAAGGAAGAGTGCTGAAGAGTAGCTTGAAATTCTTTGAAAACCATGTTCCTAATATTTTCATCCAGATCACTTAAGTGTTGATGGAGTAAAATCATTTCCAATTTCGGAAACGTTCACGGTTTTCACCGAATGGGCACAAAAGAGGAACATACATGCAGTCAATTGTTCCCACAATGTGTTTGAAACTTGTGAAAGTGAAGAAAAATTGTCTTTTATTTTCTGAACACTCCTCATCTGTGTGCATATTTATGTACCTTGCTCTTAACCTCAAAAGCACTCAAACAATGAAATGAAAGATTTGAACCAGCAGTTGTACGGTGAACGTTTATAAGCAGGGCGCTAAACAATTGCAATTTGAGTGAAAAGCTAATTTATGTCTGAGTTTTGTTGTAAATGTTCTCCAAATTGGTTCAAAAGGAATGTAAAAGGTTCTTTCCTAATACCAAAATGTTCCTTGAACTCTTACTCGCTCCCTCTGTATGAATATGTGGATTTTGCGATCTTGCCTTTCACTTTACTATACACACTATAGCATTTCTGTTATTTTCTTCGAGATCATGTAATCCATAAATATGTGAAAATGTCTTCCTCTAAATACGATAAGGCATTGTAGTTCAATCGTCAGATGAGTTACTCCACCAATCACGAGGGTAAATTCTAACCTATATTTGTGCTCTGTTTACTTCCATAGCAACATACTATATCATGGTGCTCTCTTAATATTTACCACTGTAGCAATTTTCTCAGGGAGTATCTGAAAGCAGTAAATGCTTCAGATATTGCTGTATGTTGACTATGCAAGTAGAGCTTGTTCTAAGTTGGTGCTTACCACCCTATGAAAAGAAAATTATGTTTAGTGTGGAACACAATTTCTTTCTTTGATGTGCCTTGAGTCTGGTGCTGTATGCATGGATTTATATATATACCTACACATTAAGATTTATGCAGACCTAGTCACTCCGTGAAGTAAATATATTATATGTGCCACTACTTAAATAATTGCTGCAGTGAAAACTATGATAACAAGAATGTGTTATAAAAGAGAACAGCTTTTTACTAAATGACACTGGATTCTTATTAAGCTAGTTCCAATAAACTGGGAACAAGAACAGGAGTGCATATTAATGTAATGCCATGTTAGGGAGTTATTGTGAACCAACTCTTAACTCCTTTTGTTTATAGAAATTTTAATTTTGCTTTTGATCAATTTTATCAACTTGTTAAATGAATAAATATTTATTTCTCAGTACTCACAATTACATAATTAAATTACATACATTTTAGACTATAATAATGTTTGAAAATGTTGCTATTTATGCTATAAATTCACCTCTGGTTGCTTGCCTATGTTAATTTACAGTCTCCTGGTTTTCCATGTATTGATCTACTGTGCTTGCTTAAGTTATTCGTCTATTTCATCTGCCTTTAACCCCATCTTATTTGTAGTCATTCTTAACTATTTCTCTTTGACCTTGTCCAAATAGTTACCCATAGCTTTTATATTTTTCTCCCCTTTTACAGTCAGAATCTTCCTTATTAATATACTTCCCCATCCAAGTTTTTTTCATTTCTGTTGCCAAATTGTTCTATGCTTTTGTTTGATTACAGTATAATATACAGTGGAGATTTCCCTATTTATCCTTGAGCTTTTCTCCCTTGTATTGCCAAAAATATCTTCTATTCTTAATTCCACCTCTTTCCAAAAGAGGTGATATTCTGCATTTATCCTCGCATCTCCCATATGTGTCTGTTCCATAATTTTTAATAACCATGATCCTTACCACCCTTCTTTTGTATATGAGAACATTCTTTGATAATAGGCTATTTTCCAGATTGTAAATTCTTATAAATATCTCATAGCACTTGAGAAAATTTTGATCTCCGTGGATTACCTACCAAGTTCTAGCTGTGCTGCCCCATTTGGTGATGCTATCTGTAGACCTAAAACACACTTGCAAAAAGATCTATTGACTTCGTCAACTTCTCTCCAAGCATCATCTATTCCGCATAACTCTGCCTCATGCAACATCTTGTTTTCTATTGTGGCAGTGTAAATTCAAGCCATTTGACATTTAGATCTGGCAGTTTTTTTTTTTAACATGATCTTATAACACCTATGGCCATTTTACCTTTTGCTATAGACGTCTTTTTTGGTTCACTCCAACTTCTGTTCAAACTTAATCGTATCTCCATAGCACTTCTATTTTTCTTCCATTTATCTGCCATTTCTCATTCTTACATAATCAATGACCTTGTTTTAAAAACCATGATCTTTGTTTTTCTTTTACTTTCAGTCCCCATTTTCTACAAAAATTCTTTACTGCCCTGATATATCTTTACGTAGTATTTCTATAAATATAAAACTTACTCCTTTACTTTTTAATTTTATTTATTTTGTTTATGGTATCAAATGCCTTCTCAATATCAATAAATATCATATATACCCTTCTGCTTATGTTGCTCAAATATTTGTTGACAATTGTCTTAATTATGATTGTAGTATCTGATGTTCTACCTCTTCCTGCTTGGAACTCTGATAACTTTGTCTCCTTTGCTACCCAATTCTGTAACCAATTAGCTAGAATGCCGGTAAAGATCTTACCTAGAATAGAAAGTTAATTATCCCCCTGTAATTAGCTGAGTTGTTTTTATCCCCCTTTCTCGTCTATATTGGCACTGTCGTACTTGTTTCCCTCTCTTGGGAATCTCCCTTGTCTCCAGTATTTTTCTTTCATCTTTCGACACAGCCTTCCAACATTCCCCTGGGATACCATCACTACCACTTGCTTTGTTAACTTTTAACCTCTTAATTTGTTTGTACAGTTCAATGTCCATGACTTCCCTATCTAATTCATGAATTACTTGCTGGCCCCCATTCAAAAGCTGCTCTACTCCCACTATGTTATCCTGACTTAACAATGCTTTAAAATGCACACACCATTTGTCTGGGTCTGTTGCACTCTTTCAGCAATAGGCACCTATCTAAGGGCCAAAACATTTTCTCTCCTCTTTTTTTTTCCCCCCTGATTGCCGCCAGTTTTTCACCTCTTGTGTTACTCTTCTTTTTGCATTTAACAATCTTTATGAAACTTTTTTTTGCTGTCTATATGTCTCAGCTTTAATCCCACCTTATGCCCTTTTCACACTGTATTCTAGTGTTTCTAGAGCTTGTATTATTTTACCAGTATTTAAATAGGCTTTGTACTCTTACTTGTAATATTTTCCCACTTTCTGAATTTAATTCTGTACAAAATATTTCATGCTTTTCTTCCCTCCGTTTTTATTCTACTTTTAATATTAGTGGAAAATGACAGCTTGAAATCCAGGATCAAGTTGTCTATATCTAGTGAGCACATTGTATAATCCACCACACTTTGACCATTCTTATTTGTAAATGTGAAATCCCTCTTCTAAATCTGATCCTTTCAACAGATCATAATCTTATGATCTGTTTTTTTTCACTTCATTATTGATAACCTTATCTTTGCTGTGCCTATTCTCTACTTCAATCTCCTTTCAAACTCTTCAGTTGGGTTGATCAACTTAACCTGTCGTTCCACTGTCCATGTATTAAAGTCACCAATAACTATCATTTCCCCTTTACCATACTTGTTTCTCAGCACTTCAATGCTCCAACTCACCTGCTCCAGAGTATCAAAGTACTCTGATATAGTAGGGAGTTTATACACAATAGCAGTGCACACAATATCACTTTTTTTTGGGAAAATATCACACAAAGTAAGGCATAGCATTGATTTGTTCCACAGCTCCTTTTCTTCTTCACCTTAAACGCTTTTATCTTTCCTCACAAAAGCACATGAAGCTCTACCTCTATTCTGATTCTTCACACCATTTACACTATAAAAGTCAAACCCAGGTAATTCTATATTTGTTTTACTTTCCAACAATGTTTCCGCTACCATTATCATATTGCCACTTTTTAGGACATGCTGAATTTCACTGCTATGCACTTTCTCTAATAGGCCATCTACATTCCAGCTCACTATCAATAACTGGAATCCCTATATCGAACCTTTCCTCTCAAATGTAAACTACTCTAGATTCACCTGCGTTCTTGTACGCACACAATCTTTCACTTCCAAAATACTGGCCGACGTTATTGATACAACATTTAAGCCTTCTTGATTCCATACATCCAAACCAGCTGTTGCTCCCATGGCCTCCTTCCATGTATCTTCAATCAGCTTAAATTTGGGTTGTACTGACCTAGGTAATTTCGCTGATAATGTATTTTCCTCATCCCTCCTTGGCTGGTTTGGCAGCAACACTGGTGATGTATGCACTGATTCTCTCTGGTAATCTCCCAGCTGACCATTTCTGCTACCATCTGTCACACATGAAATATGATTCCCCTCCAGAGTGGTGTAATGCTGACAAAGTTCCTGTTTCACTCCCTGGACCCATAGATTGATTCCTTTTACAAGCGCTTTTTTCCCTACGTGTCTCGCTTTCTTCATTTCTATTATTGCTGCTTATGTTAATCCCTGTTGTTTCTTTCCCAGATCCTGCTCAATAAATATTTTGTCTTTCAGCTGCTTGCTGTTCCTTAACACTTCCCATTGAATTTAATTGTAGCTGTTTTCACAATTATTGGTCTTGGCCCTGTTCTTCCAATTCTCAAACAATCTATCTCCCATCCAAACATATTTAGTTTGTTTCTCTTTGAAGATGTCCTCTATATCCTGCCAGGCTTGTCTATTCTGAAAATAGTTGAATTAATCTTCTTTATCTCACAAATTCTCTTAGTGTTGTTTTGATCACTTCAAACTTGTCAATTATTTTCAATATTCTTTATCTATTTTACTGTCCATTCCAAACCAGAGTGCCTCTCGCTGTAAACAAACTCTCTGCATTATGAGCGCAAAAGTAGTTTGCAATCTCTGCCCCTAATGGCTGCTTGTTACCTCTCGCGTGCTTGTTGAACATTGTTTCAATCTATAAAAAGGTGCCCTGTGTGAGTATTATAGTTCAAAATGCAACCTGAGTAACAATCGATTTTATAAGTATGCGGAAATGAACATTTTACTTACGTTAATCACAATCCTCGGGCAAAAGTGCAACACTCAAATCTGAAGATGACTCAGCTGCATATCGGAATCAGAACTTCTCTCCAAAATAATGTCAAACTTATCCAAAATTCCACAGCACTGTGGCACACACAAGTAGTTCCCACATTTGATTCTCCTTTGCTATGTTCTATTATGCCTGTTTATATTCCCTGCGCACTTTGGTTACACTTCTCACTGAAATGCCTGTAAAATCTGATATTTATTTCATAATATCCACTAATGCAAGTTTTGGATATTTTTGTAATAGCGAGCTGAAATCAGTAAGTATTTTTGTTTTTCACCACTTTTTAATGGTTTCCTGCTTTTTGTTTGAACAATTTATTTGCACTACATGCACCTTCCTCTGCCATGAAAACTCAAATACCACCTGACTAAATCACAAGATTTGACCTGAGCTGAGCATATGTGTGTTAGCGTATGATGCATGACTTTGCTTATCATATTTCTTGTGTTATGCAAAGTGTTTATTGGTTACTCAGGTAGCACCTCTGGGAATTCATTGCTGCATTTCTTGTATATGCAAGAGAATGGCAATCATGCATACAGTTGGTAATTAACAAGCAAGATACTCTGCATTAGCACAATAGCAGACTAAATCATATTTTGTAGTCTCTTGTAATATACAGTTAGTATATATCCATTATCTTTAGCAATGAGTTTTTAGGATAACTGCAATAAAATGTGTAGTCATATACCTTTCCTGCCCCAATATTTCATGATACAATACATGTATTAAGGAACTATTTACATTGGCATAGGTTCGTGACAAGCAGAAGCACGTGCTTTTGCTTACATCAGAGGGAACTCTGGTTTGGAATGGACAGTAGTGAAGTTTCTAGCATCTCGCCTATGTGATCCATTGTTGGTCTGAAATTCATTTCCACTCTACCAATTGCTAATAAAGTTTATGACACAAAAATATACCAGAAGTTTATTCCTATCCATCCTGTTCTTTTCTCTGATTGTTGATTCTCTTTGTGTTAAAAGCACCGGTTTTGATTCAGTACGTTTGCACATCAATACCCATCTTTTTCCACTGCAAGCACATATGCTGACACGTCCATCTCCCTTTGTGACTGGCAAGCAACTCTCAACTTGTTAGATTACCATTATTATTATTTACTTTATTTCAGTCAAGATCAATAAGAAGGTGAAGAAGCGCAGACAGAATGCACGTTTGAGGAAGATTCTGCAACCAAAAAATGCCATCATGGTGCTGAATGAACTAAAGACTGGTATCAAGTTTACCTTCCAGGAGCACACTAATGCCTTGACACAGACGATGTTTGTAGTTAATGCTGAGGTGAGTGAGATTTAATATAAGACATGCAAATAAAATATTTTTCATATGCATCTCGTTTTGCTGCAAAATGTCTTGTTGAATAGAAACCTGTTATCAGAGTTGTTTATATGACCCAGCCTAGTGCTTCTTTTAAAAACTATGTGCATCCTTTTTTTGGAGAGGGGGGACAAGATGAACAGTAAATAACCTATGGCTTTTAATGTTACCTAACAGTAAGACTTTTTTTGCAGACAAGATGATCTTAATTAAAACTTTACCAACTGGTGTTGAAGTGATTTAACATTGAAGTTAATTAAAGTTTCATTGAACGGTGTTATTTGTAACATTGTTTTAAACTTTGTGCCAAGTTAATATTGCCTTATCTTAAGGCATTAAGCAAATGTTAGAATTTGGAAAATGGATGCCGCAAATTAAGCTGTTGGCACAGAGTTGCTGTATTTGGAGCTCCTGAATGTTGTTCCTAACCAAAGAGGTGCCATGAGTCATAGTGGATTTGAAAACCTACAAAAGTAGCAATTATTAAAATGACACAGAATGGCCAAAGTGGTCACGAATAGGTTTATTGAAGAAATACAATAGGTTAGAGTATAACCAGTGGAAACATTTATCTTTCCCCTATACTACCAGTGTAAGTTAACCTGAGATTTTAAGTTACTGGCCCTTTTCATGTATATGTAGGTGATAGTGTAGGCATTTCCAAAGCTATCATTTATAGGTTTATTGGAAGGTTTCGAGAAATGGACTGTGTTTTTTGTTGGGGTCTGCTTGATCCTTAATCAACACACTTTCTTCCTTTGAGTTTCAGTGTAGTGTTCATCATTTTAAACTGTTGTAACTACACTTTGTACATAGCCTTTTTTTGTTGCTGTATTTTATATTAGCCTAAAATTGCTGCAGTTGCTTACTGGATATGGGAGAAACGTGTGCATTGCAATTAAATTCCTCACTTATTTTCTCACACGCCGCATCCTTTATCTGAAAAATGAGTATCTCTGCACCTAGATTTTTCATTTGACATGATTCTAACCTCAATCAGATAAGCGACATGGCAATTATCAATGAAAGTAACTGGTTGATACTGAAACACAGTGCAGCAATGTGTAAACAAAAGTGCATCAGAGATGCAAAAGCTATGTAGTTTGGTAATCACCTCCAAAATTGTTTAGTTATCTTTGATATTAACTAGCTTACAATTCACCGTAAAAGCTTGATGAAATGCAAGTTTTTTAACATACTAGCAAACAAGATGTTAATGTATTAAAAATATGTTGGTAAAACTGGCCCTTAATGTTATTTGACAGTACAAGAAAAGTGAAGCAGCACATAGCCAGCTCTGAGAGTTTAAGTAGCAAAACTTACAGCAAAACCTAAAATATTTGAGATTAAATGAGTCTTAATTGCACACTTAAATTACTCCCTGAAAAGCTGGTAGGCTACAAAACAAGAACATGCCATAACTATTGCTGCCCCCACCTCCTGCCACTCTCTGTGTAACCTTTATAGTTTGTTACCTCCCACCTTGAAATTGAAGACTTGATTTTATGTTAGTTTGTCCACCGCAATACCATTCTTAAATAGGTATGTACTACATGCTATTACTTCATTTATGTTTGTTTCATTGATTCTCCCCTCCCCATCTCCTGTATAAAGTAAACTGTAACTTATTTGCTTCTGGAGATTTAAATTGTACTACGTGTTTTAATCCACCTTAATTTCAAGTTTGTAAGTGTTGCTATAATTAAAGTTCATGCAGAAAAAGGATTTAATATTTGTAGTGCAGCTAATCCTGGAGAAAAACATTCCTGAAGCTTAGAAACAGAAAAATAAAAGAAAACAAGACTTCAAAATATTAGTTTTCTATGATTATAATGCCTGTTTTAAACAAAATACTCTTAGAGCTGAAATTAAATTCAGTTTATTTATGGATGCTTTTTAAATGCTATGTTTCTTAGCATATAGTCATAGAATATGTATAGCAGTTTATCAGGTTGCTTGGAAGAAAGGCAGAAATACAATTGTGCCATAACGAAAATTTTGATATTTGAACAGTTTTGTTACCTTTCCCTTAACACATGTTATTGTATTATTCCTTTGCTCATTGTAGGTTGATGGTAAAATTCATACAGGACAAGGATTATCTAAACCACTGGCAAAGCAGAATGCAGCTGAAAATGCTTTGAAAGCCCTGTTGCTTGAGAAAATGGCACAAGCAACAATGAAGGACCATCAAGAAGGACCTGAGCCAATGCAGGAGGACACAAACAACGGCACTGCACCACCAACAGGAAATGCTAACACTAGCGGTGGAGAAAGTGGAGGGGAAGAAGGCTCAGAGTCTGGCAAACCAGAAGCCCCTGAGGATGATGTACCATGGGGCAGCTTGGCATCTTTTGCACTGTACAAACTTTTCACTGAGTGGCAGAGTCAGGGCACTCATGTACCCATTCCAAAACAATCTGTTGCACCACCTAGCCAGGTCAGAGAGGTAATGTCGCCATTCTTTTCATAGTGTTGCATGAGAGAAGTAGTTAGAAGTGCACAGTTAGGTTTTTCTTAAGATTTAAGAGGTAGAGTTATTCATAACTGTGAAACCTAAAATGTCTTATAGAGAAGCAGACAGCTAAGATTCAACCTAGGAAGAAAGAACTCCAATAATTTGGCTCAGTTTTGATCCCCCCCCCCCTTTTTCGCTCTAAGGTTGTATAATTGATTTTTCATGATGAATGGCTTTGATACTACACGACTTCTTTTTACCAATATACCTAGTCTAACCATAAGTTCTGTCACAGACTATTTTGCAAATAAATTAAATTGGTTTGAGACTTTTCAATATCCTTTAATATTATATAGAAAATTTGAGTCAGAGTTGAAACAACATCACTTACATGTTTTTAAACTTGACCGGTTTTGGGAGCTAATTGCTCTCATCATTGGAAGAAGGCTATTATTATGGCTAAACAGAGGCAAGGAACAACTTTATGAGTTATAAGTACATAAGTGTTTTTGTGTGTTTTAGGTTGCCAGAAGTACATCAGCACCTGCTCCAATGAAGAAGATTCCAGAAAATCCAACTGATCGTCATCCTGTCATGTTATTGAATCAACTTAGGCCAGGAATTCAGTTCACAGAACTATGCCGTGAGGGTACTCCACCAAATCTGACTTTCACACTTGGAGTGACAGTAGATGGGAAATCTTACACTGGAGTTGGTTAGTTATATATATTTGCTCATTTTAATATTTTACGCCTTTAATCATACAGTACCAGAAACATGATCTTACAGATGGCAAGTTTCAGCAAGTAAGTAAAAGGAAAACTTTGAGCCATGATATCTAGTGGTGGGCAAAATATAAAATTTCAAATTCCAAATCAAGGTTGCTAATACTATTGTAACAAGGATTCTTATGATTTGCAGTGTAGAACTCAACTGCACGTTTTTGTTTTGGAAGATTAAAAAAATTTTTTATTATAAAAAAATTAGTTTCAGAAGTGTTATTTCCCATATCTTCTGATGATGAATGTTGAACTTTGGGTAAATCTAAGCGATATGGCTTTTGGGTTCATTTGCATATAACTTCTCTTTAAAAAAAAAGGGGGGCTTTTTTTTCTTCTTCCTGAACATAAAGGACATGGAAGGTTACCAAAGATCATTGCTGTAAACTATGGAAGTGCACATTATTGTGAGATTTTTTGTTAATTTAAATATGAGCTGAAGCTTTCCTGGTGGTGTGAATGCTCTAGATTTTCTTGGGCTTTCAACTAGGTGAAGATTCTTTAGAAACTGACGTTTTAGAATGTACATCATTCCCATCTTTAGGATAACTGAATGATGCAAATTAGGAATCCGCCATATTTATACTAACATCCATGGAGCTTAGTGCAGACCTCTTAGAAAACAGGTCTGGTATGCTGAGGTGGTCAAGGACACAGACATTATAGAAAACTGTTTGTCAAGTAGCTGTCTGGTGTAACGATTTTGTGCTTGTATGTTGTTTGATGCATTTTTAAAGTTGGTTTCCAAGCTGTGCTGAGCTGTAGTCCAGAACTCAGTTTGTTGCCTTTCTCAGACAAGCTTCCTTCACCCTCTACTAACCCTCACACTTGGTTAATGCTGCTGTTCCATCGAAGTTGGCGCTGTGGTCTTGTTCAAAACTGTTCCACCTGACCTGATTTTTTTGGCTGTATCAGACACATGCTTCTGTTGTGTTCAGTAATCCTGGTAGATGTTCTTCCATTTGCTCTATGTAGGTAACCCGCATTCATAGGGGATGCAGTAAATACCTGGTTCTCCCAATTCTGGTTGTCTTTGACTGGTGTGATAAGGTTTCTGATTTTGGGCAGAGGTATGTGGAGCGTCTTGATGTGTTTAGCCAACAATCTGCCAATCTTACTTGATAACTTCCCAGTAAAAGGAATATGAGCAAATTCTTTTTCATCAAACACTGATAGCTTTAACAATTTGTTAAACTTGGTGTTCAGTTAACATTGTTGCACCCCTGTATTAAGGCATTTAACAAATGTTAAAAGTTGGAAAATGGCTGCTGCAAACCAAACTGTTAATGCAAGTTTGCTGTATTCTGCATTTTTTTAATGCCTTTCCTAATGGAAGAGCTGTCATGCATCATAAATTTGAAAAACTGCAAAAGGAGGAATTTTTAAAGTGATATAGACTGTTCAAAGGGGTCATGAACATGATTAAAGGAAGTACAAGAGTTTAGAATATCACAAACAGAGGCCTGCCTCTTTCTTAAATGTTAATTACTTACACATTTTATGCTACTGGACTTTTTAATGTTGGTATTTCTAAAGCTACCGCCACTTGAGTTTACCCGGAAGGTTTCCGAAGCAATTGTTTCAAGAAGCATACAGTTACTTTTGTTCGGATATGCGTGATTGTAAATAAGCAATAACACAGTTTAGTCCACTTTAGTTTCAATGCGGTATCCACCACCATGATTTGGACATCATAAATGGGAAAATGTGTTAACAAAAATACAAAATTTGCGATTCAAGAACATAATTATGTAATACAAATAATTACTACATTTCCATGTGGAATTGAAATCGATTGGAGTCCATTTCCATGTTAAATTCAATGCGTGTTGAGATCAATTTGGATACACAAAGTCTGGGAATAAATAATTCAAGTCAACTTGAATTTAGTTGGTGAACCAGTTAACATATGTTAGCTTCTCTGAATACTTTAAGCAGGTTTTGAGGTTAGTGAATGTTTTTGAGTTAAATAAATTGCAAATTATGCCGGCAATAAAAGTAGCTTTGCTGTGTGTTCTATTACATATGTGATAACAATTTCAGCTAAAAAAAACAAGAGTATGCATCGTGTTAAGAGTACAGTAGAAGATAGTATCTTTGGCGTATTCAATACGGTTTGAATATGGTAGGTGTATTAATACAACAAACGTTGATTCAATCCTCTTCCGATCCTACTTTCCAAAAGGAAAGTTTTGTTTTAGCATTTTTCCCTTCTTTAAAAGCAGTTTCAATCAGTTTGCTAACAACTGTGTAAGGTTGACGAGGAAATGTTTTAACTTCCACGCTATATCCACACGTTTCATATTTGGATTGTGATCTACTTCAAGGGTTTTTTTTTACTGTTAATTATTTGCCAAACTTTGTTTTTCTCCATTGCAAACGAGAAGTTAAAATACAATCTACGTATGTTTGGTCAACACTACACTCAACAATAGAAACTGTTGGCGTTTACCATGCCAAGCTAAAGCATTCTCTATCCCATGTGCACAAATCGCGACACACAAGTATACATACATACATACATACATACATACATACATACATACATACATACATGTCATTAGCTGCCAGTCTCCACTCCGTGACCAAGGAGTGATCAAAATAGCAAATGAGGACATCAAACTTTGAACGTGTTAAGCACCTACTCCCACTGGACTGACCAAAGATTGGCCAAAACAGCGAACTTTGAACGTAGTAAGCGGAACCACGAAAACATACTAAATAAATGTTATTTATTAGATTTGGTGCATTTTGTACTGGAACTTTTATAATTCAACGTAATACACAGGTAAACGTGTTAATGAGGAACATGCTAATGAGATTCCACTGTACTTCATAACCAGTTCTGTACTTAAGGTTTTTCAAATGGCAAAAAATTTGGTTGCTTTGCATCTAGATTTTTCAGTTGACATCGCGATTATAATCTCAAACAATCAGGAACATCACATTGCAATTACCCACAAATGTAAGTTGTCTGCTACTGACACAGTAAACACTGAGATGCCTAGACTAAAGTACATCAGAGTGTTCAGAAACTGTAGTTTGGTCAGCGCCTTCTCGAAAGCTGTTGTTTGCAGTTGTCTGATGTTAAAATGTTAGCTAACAATTTGCTGTAAAAGCTTGATGAAACAAGAGTTTTAATGTTACTTTGAACATAATGATTTTCTCTTAAAACTCAATCGAATGTGTTTTCTGAAGTCATATGTAGGATTGAACGTGAAAATGCAAGTGGTTTTGGGTTAGAGAAATGTTGATAGTCTTTTGAAAGTACTAAAAGTGTGATAAGCAATTTTTGCACAGTGATTTCAAGTTAGTGTTCATGTACTTTTTAAGAGGGTGCTTTGTCTTCTAAATCTTTCTTGAATGATGTTATTGAATTTTATGATACTGCTATTAAGTACATCCAGGAGTGGACATAACCATTTTTGTCATTCAAAGTGAGGTAGTGGATTTCTTTTGAGTTCAGTATTTTCTTGGAATGATACACAGTTTGATTCACATGTGATGGCAGTCCACAATGCACAGTGAAGGAGGGAGTAGTGTGATGGAGGAACTTGTGTGTTGAATGAACAACAGCTCTTACCTTGAGGCTAATTTCATGCACTATGTATTGTTGCAGTCTGCAATATTTTTTCATGTCCATAACTAGTTCATTCCTAAATCCTCTTCATCTCCACTTGAATCTGTAGCAGAATTATCGCTGTCCAATATACATAAGCCTTCTTTCTGCATATAATCTGTTTCAATCTTCCCCGGCGTGCTAACACCTTTCTTGCCAATTCTGTGCTAAAATTCTCACAAATTTATCATCAGCTAGGTGAATGATTTCCCCCATTTTGAATGTAACACTTCTATTTGCTACCCAGTTTTTTTACGTGGCCCAAATCAGTTCAGTGGGATTAAGTTCAGGATGATAAGGCACGAGATGCAAAAGTCGTGATGTTGGTGTAAGGACTATTTATTTTGTAAGTGATATGTCTTGGTTTTAAAGGAATTATGAATTTGTAAATATCAGAATTATGAAGAGCAGAGAAGTTGATGACATGGAACTGCTCTGTTGGAAGATTTTGTCAGTTTATCATTACATCTCTTCTGAATCTGGAAGTGGGTCTTTATGAAAGTGACAATTATGGTGGTAAGAGGCATTATCAACAACCAGTACAGAATTTGGAGGCATGTCAGGGATAATTTCCTCCTTTAACAATGTCTCATAGTTTGCATATGTGGCTATGATAGTTACCTGTCTTTGGATGGGACTTAAACAGAACATGTGCATTGAGGGTAAATGCTTGCTCCCCTCCAGCATGAATGATTGTCAGGCATTGGCCTTTGGACACAGGTGACAGAAGCCCATGGATGGTGTCATCACTCCAACCATGTGGTGTATGGGAAGTGTGAATGTAAATAATAGGATGGACCAAGTATATTCCTCCTACAGTATATACACTTCTTTCAAAATTGATAGCATCTCATTAACGTGGCATGCACCTTCCTTAAAGTAGGTCTTTGCTTCTCAGTAATATAGAACTCATTGACCGTTTGGGGACTACAGCCTCATTGAAACTATCTAGGGTGACCCAATACAAGTTTTTATGCCTTTTCTTGTGGGGTGTAGATAAAGAAGTAGAAGCATCACAATCCACATCTTTAGTCTTCTTAATTATTCATCTAATGCTTCTTTCCGACACACCTATAGCCTTAGCTACACTTTTCCCAGCATTTTTAATATAGAACATACGACTCTGAGCATAGTTTGCCATGAAACGATGCCATTGCTCACCACTTAGCAAGTCTGTGAATGTAGCACCTTTCCTTTTTAGTTTGCTCACCATTGATAACATATAGAAAATAAATAATTAAATAGAATGTTTTCGCAAATGCACAATAAGTAATAGTAATCAATAGTATGATACGTTACATGCACTCTAATTTTATATCTTAGACACATGCTTAAAAACCTCCAATGTCTTATGTTATTCTCGACCTCTAGATTGTTACCATGTGCACTTGCAATCATAACTGGTGTTTCCTCTCCCCGAAAACAGAAGATAACAGTTTTCCATTTCATTTCGTTTATCTGCCGATTAAAATTGCAGGAATTCATTACATTGTCAGAAGAATGCTAAGTACAAAGAGGTTAAATTATACAATATGATACATTAAGTTCTATCCATTCACAGTGCTACTGTTACAAAACGATTACAAAGAAAATGTATGTACAAAGCTTGCTCTTAAGCTAATATGTACAGTTTTGTCTAATAGAAGAATTTAATATATACTACAAAAAGCGTAAGAATACTAAAATTTAATCATTTATAAACTCCTCTATTGAGTAATAACATCTTTGAACCATATATTTTTTCAGCTCCCTTGTTTTATATCTTTTATTTGTTGAATGTGTTTAGGTAGTTTTTTAAAAAAAGCATACAAGCAGCAACAGTGGGCTTCATCTTGAATAATTGTAATCTCTGTGAAGTTACATGGAAATGTGTGTTACCCTAGTGAAATGGTTGCGAATCTGGCTGTTAATTTTTGTATGATTTTCATTAAGTTTTAGATACATTATTACCTCAAAGATATATAGTAAGTAGAGAGTCACAAATTTAATTTTCTGAAGTAGTTTCTGCAAGATTCCTGTGGCTTTAGACCTACCATTACCCTGATTGTGCTTTTCTGTAATATAAAGTCTTTTGGTTTACTTTAGCAGCGCTTTGTCCCCAAACTGTAATTCCATATGATAAATGTGGGTATATTAATCCATAATAGATATTCATAAGATGTTTATGTCAATTTTTGCTATTCTTGATATAAACATCTTAATGAATACTGAAACATAATAATCGTATTTCTCATTTGCAACTGAATATTAAGTCAAAATCTGACAAAACGATTTTTCATTAGACTTGCCTAAAGATAGAATGCCACAGGGATAATGGGAAGAATGAAGATACCTGCAACTTGCTGACTCTGTGAAACACACATGTATTGTTTAAAATGCTCCAAGACACTTGTAATTTTAGTGTCAAGATAACAGGAAGATTTATTTTGTTACATGAAGATCATAATGATAGTGATGATAATGAGAAACATTAATTTCTTAGCATAGAATAATCAGATGTTTTTATTGTTACCCGATGTTTCTTAATTTGGCATGAAAAAAGATAGGTTATGTTTGGGTAATATTTTATTCATTACAAATTTTTATAAATGTGTATCAAAGTCAACTGAAATGTTAAATGCAATTCTTAAATAGGTTAAAAGTGGCAAATGTATGGTTTCAACTTCTTGACATTTGAAAAAATTTAGCATAAAAGCATGGAAAAAATTGTTTACGTTTAACTTGCTTCAAAATGATGCACACAGCAATAGATTGTGGATTTCTCTGAGATATTGTTGACATTTCTTGGTCATTGAAAAATTCTTTTCTTCCATGATTTGTAGTTTTTCAGCCTCAAACTCTGGTTGAAATTCATGCTGATCCTGAAACAAAAACTGCACTTAACTACACCATACACTAAAGTAAAAGGGAAATAAACACAATGCTCTCTGTTTTACAATACAACATGTTTAATTCTTTCTTCTCAGAACCACGAACATAGTGATAGCAGACCAATAAGGATGCATTACTGCCTCATGTTCTCTCTTTGCAGGTTGAATTGTAATGTAATGATATTTATAGTTAATGTTTTTGCTTCTTGATATTTACAGATTCTATGTGAAACTTTCAATCAGAATAGCTCATGTGAGCATAATTACATTGTCATGCACGTTCCCAATTGGAAGAATTTATTCAGTGTTGTGAGGTGTATGGAGTGATGTGGTAAATTGATTATAACTGCAAACTATTCTTTATTATTGGTGAAAACTTAATTTAGGTTATGACATTCTGAGTTTTTCAATTTTGTGTTTAAAGACACTAAGCTCATCCAGCAGATTCATTCTTCAGAAAAATACAAGAAATTTCAAGTTGAAGTAGTAGGTCCTCAGATTAAGTAATGACATCAAAGCAGATGTAATGTATTTACATATAAATTTAAAATTCATAAATCAAAACCATTTTATTAATCTTTATTTTTTTCTATTAATATAGTTTTAGATACCATGCAACAATGCAGGTAGCAGTCAAGTGTCCCACTTTTTTAAATTTCATAAAATAGGATCCCATTATTCATTACAAAGAGCCACCATTTTCACCAATGATCATAGGTCCTCTATCCTATGTATAACCCTCCCATAAATATAACGGCCCAAATGTTCCGTACCAATTGGTATACAGTGCTATGATAAGTTAGATCTTATCTGCATGTCTATCCTTCATCACCAAACTGCTCAGTTTCAGGAAACTGACTGGCTTTTGTTTCCAAACAACAGTAAAATGTAGGATATTGCAATGAAAGCATTAAATGTATCCATTAGTGCATTTTAGAAGTAATGTTATAAAGAAAATATGGAATCTTCCTTTAGGTTTAGTGTTGCGGTCAGGGTCCAGTGAGATCATCCACTGTGGTTGCCTCTTACCTTTGTTTACATAAGTTTGTTTCTTATTTGAGTAGGAGTATAGTGACCTGTAATAAATAGGCACAATCATTCAGTAATGGACATCATTAATTGAAAAGTTGAAGTAAAGTAAGTTTATTAAAGTGTTTGTGTATAGTTCATGTTAAGAAATATGGACTAGAAATCTGTGTGTAGCCTAGCAAGTGATGTTCTTTGCTATTTAATATGTGATTACCTGTTGTACCAAAAAGAATTTCAGCATGTATGACAGAAAGCAATACTAGTACATTGCATAAAGCTTTTATTTTGATACTGGTTAAAGGCATAAAATTTGCATTCTGATCACTTCATTGGAAGTAGAGGGAGTTGTTAAAGGAGTTAAGAAGCAGAAACCTCCATGAGAAAGGGATGAAGCGAGAGAGTACAAAAGGTGACACAGAGATCCCTATCATATCCAGATTAGAGCATCCTGGACACGCCTTTGATGCTTCCTAAGGAAGCACAGACTAAACAATTTCAGGTCGAAACTTCTGTGCTTGGAAATGAACCTTAGAGCATATGAGTCATTCCACATCAAACCGAACACACATAAAACACCACTTACTCTGAATTTTAATCTATGCGTTCCAGACATCAAATGAATGGACACATGTTTTATATTTTGCGGAAAATCGAGTTCTTTTAAGATTTACAGGGTACTTGACATTTTTCTTACATGTGCACAATGTTGCTTAAAACAACTTATTCTCAGAACACAGAATGGTCCGGCGTAAGAACAATATGTCATTTTGTAGATAAAAACATTGTGATTTTCCTCATTAAAAATGCTATTTATTCAGAACAAAAAAAAATCACTTTTTTAAGTATGAATATTTTAAACCACAATATCCTATTTAACCCCTAATACTAAAACCCGGAAAAAATACAGAAGGAATCTGTGATATATTTTGTTTAAAACCTGTTAATATCAGAATGGGATCTTCCTTAGAAGTGTGATGCATGTCGGAAAAAAAAATCCCGAAGTACCAACTGCTGGTACCTGATTGTGTGCTACAAAGTACCGTGCTGGAATAATCCAGAAGTGGTTTGAACATAGTGAGCATTTTGAGGCAAGATACAGCAACATGAAAGCAACCCCTGATACCTTTGAGCTAAATTAATTTATTTCAACAACCAATAATGCAATAATAGGATGGTATTCATTTGAGCCTGGAGGGGAAAAAGTGTGTATTTAAATTGTTAAGTTGAAAGTTAGAATGTTTCTCAACTGTATAAAAAACTTAAGTTACTTATGAACAAGCTAGTGCAACTAAAGTGCTGTGAACGATTGACACATCCAACGACAGGCTGCTGCTCTACTGCTACTCTCCAGCCGAGCTGCACTGGAATCCCGCTATGCACAGCTTTCTAAGTTATTTTATTTAAAATAAACTACACAGGATCCCATCTCTGTTTTATGCAAATATATACAAAAAAAACCAACAAGGAATTTATTTATAATTTTTATAGAATTTTAATCTTGCGGGTTAATAGGAATGTATGGTTTTTAAATGTTTGGCTTTTAAAACATTGATGTAAATATATCAATTATAATAAATATTAAGTGAAAGATTGAATAATAAGCTTTGCATTGAACTTTATAACATAATTTTATCACTTATCGCCTGTGAGATATTCTAATTTAAAGCTGGAGAGGTGTGCTGCTTTTTTACAAGTTGGATTGCGCAATATTTAAGATATTGCGATTTAAAAAATAATAATATAAAACCTAATTCACTTTGTTTTTGTAATCCATGGACAAAATTTGAAGTGAATCAGATACATGATGGTCAAATTTTGTGAAAATTTGTGTGACTTGAGGTGGAATGACTCATTCACCATATACCACTGACATATACCAGGCTCTGCAGTGCCTGAACTGAAATCAGAGAAAATGGACATCTATCAACACGGGACCGGATCTGCCTACGCAGATACCACGCCCTCGGTTAACCCAGGATTACTCGTGGGTCCTTTCCATTAGAGATGATACCTATTTTAAACCCCCTCCCCTCTGGCCTGGCTGAGAGTGATCTATGGCTCATCATGCCCCCCCCCCCCCCCCCCCCCGAGACAGAGATGGAAGTGGATATGCCACCACTTACGCACGTCAGGCCAATGGGGCGAGCCCTACTGGGGGAGACTAGCGAACAACCTCGGGGCCGACAGTTTCTAGCTACAGTCTACCAGCTATCCCTCATGGCTGTTGCCGGAGAACATAGAAGCATCTCTGGGTTGCCTGGGCGGATAAATCAGCCAAGTGTACCCAATCTCCCATGGATATCGGGAACCACTGCCATGCCGAATCCAACCCAATCCGAACAACTCCCTTTTGGGAGGGGCTCGAGTGTTCGGCCTGGCGTACTTCTAGTGACGTCAGAAGTACCACAAGTGCTCGGGGTCTGCAGCGCCCGCACCACGGCAGCTGAAGGGTCGAAACGCACACTACCACCACCCCCATCCCTTACAGGGAGAGAAAATGGACAGGAAAATATGTGGTAGTATAGAATCCAACCCAGCATTTGTTTACCAGCCTGAGAAAGGCTTGAAAACACCTAAAGTCAAGAGTGGCCAGTCCAGCAGGTATTGAACTGAGGACCTCCCAAATACAGGGTGAGCTAAAAGACTCCGAACCACCTGCGTGGTGTTTTCCCTGTCTGCGTCCTCGGCACTCGTTGCCGTCTGCTGCTATTATAGAAAGGCGCGGATGAAACCATACAACATTTTTAAAACTACTTTTAAAGGCTTTACTTACCAACTTTATGAAAGGAAATGTTGAATCTGGCCACCACCGTTGTCCACACATTTTTGGCACCATAGGAAACTATCCATCTTGGAATTTTGGGAGCTATTTTCTAAACTACGATTGATGTGTAATGTTTCTACAGTAAGAACCGAATGCCGTCTTTTAGATTTCTTAGCCTGAACACTTCCTGTGGCCTGAAATTTACTGTAAAGTTCATGGATTGTTGTATGGCCTGGAACTTTTACACCTGGAAATCTTTCTGTGAATCGTACTTTCACTTGGCAAGCTGATCGAGTTAACACATATGAATCATAAATAAATACACGCTGTGCAGTAGAAAACATGCTGAGCCTTAATATACTTTGTGACTATGTACAGGGCAAAATAATAAATAACTCGTAATAACTGAACTACATCACATTACCGTCAACTCAAAACTGCATATCAAAACCCAGCCAGTAATATTGTTCATAAAATATCCCTCCGGCATAACTTAAAACATAAATTTTAAAGGACCAACCCACACACCCTGGAAGAATTAAAACAAAATATCCGACAGGAAATTTCTCAACGTGAACTATGGGGAGAGAGGGATAGTTTCCTAAAGAGGTGCCAAAAATGTATGGATGATGGTGGCCAGTTTCAGCATCTCCTTTCATAAAGTTGGTAAGTAAAGCCTTTAAAAGTAGTTTTATAAATGTTGTATGGTTTCATCCGCGCCTTTCTATGATAGCGGCAGACGGCAACAAGTGCTGAGGTGCGGACAGGAAAAACACAGTGCAGGATGTTCAATGAATGGGCAGTCCTACATGGCCTTCCCGAGGTTGTACGTTCAACCCCAGTGGAGGACGATGGATTTTTTCGGGCGTAAAAATTCTTAGCATGGCTTCCTTCGGAAGGAAAGTAAAGCCAGTGGTACCATGTTTTAAATTTATGGCACGTAAAAGAACCTCAAGCCTGATAAAGAGGCCTGTGAGCAAAATTTCCGGTCTTTCACATCCAATACAGAATGTGACATGAACCACAGTAGTTAAAGAGCATCCATTAATAAAAACTCAGTAATTATTAATGAACTTATCTGCAATGTGTGTATAAAAGTTTTATTCCATTTGTAAAAGGTTACTGAATGTGTTTTATTATTTCATTGTTGTGGCTTATATTACATGTAATTTTTGTTCATTTTCTGCTCCGAACATTTTACACATCCTAAATGTCACAATTGTATTATTATTATTATTCTTTGTTGGACGAGGAAAAGTTTTGTTGGTTTCAATTTCAGGAAGTTGGCAAGCGCATCTAAGTGAAGAATTGGATGAATTTCGGGGACATTTAGAAAAGCCATTAGTATCAATTTTTTATTTACTACTGGAAAGGTTTCCATTGTTCTCTGCACTCTTGTCAAAGTTAGTAACACACTGTAGCTAAAAGAAGTGAAATGCCAGCAAATACCAAGCTATCAAAACTACAAATACACTGTCATTGCATCATATAAAACAATGAAAAATGCAACCTTTAGCAGAAAACATTGTAAAGCTACTTAAGCCCCTTGTACACGATCAAACTTTTTTTCAATTCAAGAGTTGACAAGAAAAATTGTGAAATATTTTTCATATACGACAAGATTGGAAGAGACCTGGCAAGAGTTAACAATGTCAAAAATGTGTATTTACAAGTTGTCTCTTCGCCAAACTGAAACCCTTCAGAACACATTGATAATTTATCACACCCAAAGCAATTTAGTATTTGCGTCACAGTATAACAATTTGCAGTGAAATATAGTTCTTTACTAATATTATGTAGCACTTTCACGTATTGTATCCGATGAAATCACATTACAGGTGTGTAATACAATGAAAAAACACCAACCGATAGGTTAACCGCACTATATAACATTGCATTAATGTATACTTAGTTCGGAAAACTGCCTGGCAATTATTTCTTCATAATCGCCTTCATCTGCTCCATCTTTTGGTAATCCATGGAGCTCTCGATGTACAGACATGGTCGGCTTATGTGTAACCCAATCAGTTCTCATACGACATACCTTGGCCAGGTAGCCATTTTTTTTTACTTTTCGCTTTCAGCCATGTTGTAGATTTCATAATGCACTGTGAATACTCGCATTTCATTGGCCAAAGCCATGAAATCATTGTGAAATATTGACCGTTTAGAGCATGTCCTTATTTGCTTTCAAGACTTTAAAACTATTGGAAGCAGTTTGTCAAGAAAAGTTGTGACAATTCTTGAAAAGTCTTGTAAAGTATTGAATTTAATAAAAATTTGATCATGTACAAGCGGCTTTAGAGCATATTGTAACTAGTGTTTAGCCCAGCCAAATTGACCAGTGATTTACTGTGTTCCTTCACTGTATTGTATTTTCTAGGATAATTTGCCACAGAATAAGTACAAAACTACACCGGATCGCCCCCCCCCCCCAAAGAATTGCATAAATCTTTTTGAATGTACGATATCTTGGCAGGAAAGTATAAATTTCATTTTTTGAAATTTTTTTTCTCGCCTGTTTAAGTTATACCCTGCGATTTCTAATAGTGGCCTAAGACTTCAAAATTTTGGGGTTTGAAAAGAAGAGGACAGTGATTTTGTGGTAATCTGTTGAAACATTTATATTTTGAGAGTGTAAACTATTCCTTGGAGTATGTGCTTTTGGCTCATATAAAAGAAAATTTTTAACACAACATATTAAAAACATTATATTTTATTTGTGCTAGCAATCTTCCTTAGAATATGACTATACATCAGCCCAAGCTCTTATCTTGCCATATTTTACCCATATTGCACTCTTTAATTATAACATAAAAAATGATGATAATAATAATAATATTTACATAACTTACATCACACATTTTATTGTCCATAACCATTTCTATTTTACTTTGGACAGGTACTCTCCTACCTTTTTACTATCCTTGTTAAAAATCTTGCTTAAAGCTACTTTCCTGTCCAGTTTGAACCATTTCCCATTTATAGCTTCCTTTCTCCAATACTGTGTACCTTTACAATCAAAAACGATATGCTTTAAATCTTCTCTTACCCCACATATTGGATACTGGTTCTGTGGGAACCCGTTTCTCATTCCTATTAGTCTCCATACACCTGCTGGTACCCAGGCTATACTTTCTCTTTGTTCCTTATTTGAGTTGATCACATACTGTTCTCTAGCCCATACATTTTTTATTAATATATATCATTCCAAGGAATTTTTCTTCCCAATGTTACTAAATAAATTTTGTATCTCTATATCTTCAAACCTCTGCCTAGCTTCTTTCCAAAAACCCTTAACATTATTTTCCCTCCTTCTCCAAATTTCTCCCAGACCACAATTTTTCCACAATCCACAGAATATCTGGTATTCTATATTTGCACCCTCTAATCGCTGACATTGCCCCATTCCCTTTTGTCAATACCAGTTTCTTCTGTTTCTCCCATTTTCCACCCCCATCCATTTTAACCCCTAAATATATTCAATCTCTGACCACTTTATATTCCTTCTCTCCATTCTTCCACTTTTCATACTTGCCCAGTTTTATAATTTGAGTCTTCTCTTGATTTACTTTCAGATTCCATTCATCACAGTATTTATTCATCTGCTGTAGGGACTGCTTCAGACCAATCGTTGAAATTGATCCTATCACTAAATCATCAGCGAATAATAACCTAGTGATTGCTACCTTATTTATTACAGGCAACCAATTATTATTCCTTCCTATCTCAGTGAGGATATCATCAATATACAGATCAAATAACACTGGACTTAACTTATATCCTTGTCGTAACCCCTTCCTTTGGTTTACTTCTTTTGTCACCAATCCTACTCCTACTTTCACACAAAATGTGTTCTCCTTGTATAGAGCTTTAAATAAATTCACCATCTGTTGGCTTACTCCCTTCCTCGAGAGTGTGTGCCACAACAAATTTAAATCAATGCGGTCATACGCTTTCTCCAAATCAAAAAATGTATAATTTTCCCCTTTTTTCTTTTCGCAATGCTTTCCTCTCCCTCCGTTCCATCACTCTGGGACCATGGCCAGGTCACGTGCCAATTTAGCTTCCTCCCTCCTAGGTGAAATCACTTTCCTTGTTTTGCCAGCTGATGTCCTTGCGTCACTGATCAGATGTTCTGGCTACGTCATTTCCACGCTTTGTCTCTAACACCGTCATCTTCTTTCCGCCAACCCCACGTGCCGGTGACGTAACTTCCATGTGTCAATCCTTATCCTCTGGTCTCCGATCGCTCTTTGGACTTCCTCTGCATTCTCTGGTCTCGGATGTATTTCGCTGAATCATATCCTGCTCCTGGAATCTACTGTTCCTTGAGTCACTTTCATATCCCGTCACCATGTGCCCATCAACCCACAATCATAGATTCTTTATGAAGGCCTGTTTCCCTTCCATTCTTGCCAGCATCATTTATTGTATTAAATCCTTCTTCAAGGCCCGTTCCACCGATAAATATCTGTTTATAAAGATATTTGTTCCTTTTAGTAACTTTGATTTCTTCAATACTTCATAAACAAACTGCACTGACGTAAATCTTGCAACTATCATTCTGGCTCCTCTTGATCTCCCCACTGTAAATGCTTCTCTAATCTCCCAGCCCTGCAGCTTCAAACCAAGCTTTCCTTCTATAATCTGTCTGACCTCATCTACAGGCCATACTCCATTCCTTTCTTTCACTCCTGCTCTAACCAAATTAAATCTGCGGTGTCTCCCTTCCATCAGCTCAACTCTTCTTTTAACTTTCTGTACCTCACTTCGTATATCTTGCATTTCATTTTTGATCTCTCCCTTGATATCTATTAGTTCCTTTTCCATTCCATTGAGTTTAATTCCTAATCTCTCATCCATATCTTTAATGTATGCCAGCGTTTGTTCCATGACGTTTCGATCCCCATTTGATTTCAACTCCACCAATTACCAATAGTATACCTATTACACATGTGAGAAGAAACATGTTTGCCATCTCTTCTACACCTTTGTTTGTTTTAGAATCCTTCCATTTTAACTTGTTAAATGCTTTAATTCTTGCTGTATACACCTGAATACCAATTCCCATGGTTATTTGAGCCCTTCTTTCTTCCACTCCAGGAGCTTCCTCCTCACACATCCACTCTCTTCCACTGCTTGCTTAGCACTCCATATTTTTATTAACAAAGACCTTTCACCAAATAAGAGAGCATTACAATAAAATTTAATTCAGAAAATGAAAGAAGCAAGAGCTTTGGGAAAAATGGCATATATTACAAACTTTCAGCTGTGGATTGACAATGAAAGTGTCATAACATTCTGACTTGCACCACATTGTAAAAGAACAGTTAATGTGCAGTGATATAATAGAACACTTATTGTATCACAGTTACAACATTGATGGTAATATATAAATAGAGCACAAATTATACCTGTTTATTATCTTTTTCAAATTAACCATTTAACATATGGTGAGTATTTTCTTTTCTGACTTAAACAATTGGATTGTAAATAATCTGACTCCTTATATTAAATCAGAACCTATTATCCATAGTTGGTCCCTGTAGTTTGCATTTCACCAGCACATTTCTAGTTCATCAATATCCTCTTTACCATCATGGTTTAAAATTTCTTTTGAAATTATCTGTCCTACAAAATTCTTAACACTTTTTCTTTTGTACTCTACAACAGTCTCCGCACTTTGTCCTGACATTCAGACACTGTTTCATTGTTACTCAAATTTGTAGAAATTTCTGCATCCCTGAAATCAAATAATATGAAACTGGAACTCCCAGCATATGACTGCCATTTAACCTTATATGGAGCAATAAATTCAAAATGATGCATGTTTCTTGTTTGTGGAATGTTCCATATTTGTTTGCTGATGGATTCCACAATCTGTCCAAATGATCATATGCATTTAGAATTATTTCACTTATAGCAGCGATTGTCAAACCATTGAAGCTTGCGGGGACATTTTCAGTAGATCATGGTAACGCTCAGGTTAGCTAACCTGGAGTTGCTCCACTGAGCTCGGATGCACTCATGACAACTGCTTGTTTCTCCCAGGCAACTGCCATTGTAGTCTGTTGATTGTATATGCATGAGGTTGTGCAAGTTATGTATATCAGACATTTGCTAACATGCATATTTTGATTTACACATTGTTACTAAGCTAGGTTTGTTTTAATGATGGCTTGTTCAAGCAAAAGCTTAGCAGTTTCATTTGGAATGGGAAACCAATTACTTCTCTACCCAGGTCAAGGACAAATGTTTGTGTACTGTGCTATGCAATTGTATCAGTTGGGAAGAACGAGAGCGTTAAATGCCACTTCAAAACGTTCACTCAGGGATTGAAAAGGATTCAAACTTAATGCTCAACAATAAATGCTAAACGCCATTCTTCTTTTGAGAGAATGCAAATACATTCTTTGGAAGCAGCTTCAGGTGACTCGAATTGACCTGAAAAATTGTTCTTTCATTTTGGGGAATAGAAAAAAGTAACATGGTGCCAGATCTGGACTGTACAAAGGACAGGACACTGACTCCTGCAGAAATTGGGTTGTTTCTTGTGCAACAAAATTCCATACAGACTAGTCTTGGGAAGCTTTTTTGTCAGTTCTCTGAACACTTGTGGCAGACATTTTGTAGTGTACCATCTGGCAATAACAGTCTTTTGTCCCTCAAGCAGAATCATCAC
This sequence comes from Deroplatys truncata, assembly GCA_030765065.1. Lineage (NCBI taxonomy): Eukaryota > Metazoa > Arthropoda > Insecta > Mantodea > Mantidae > Deroplatys > Deroplatys truncata. The sequence continues at coordinate 130,361,238 of CM060980.1, forward strand.
AATGTGGCCACTTGCTGGGAAGAAGGATCAGATCATCATCTTGCCAGCACTTCTTGTTCGCTTCACTTTTGTTGGGGATTTTTTCCTGTGAAGGCCCAGCCCAATGACTGTTATTTAGTTTCTGGATCATACCGGTAAATCCAGCTTTCGTCACGTATTGTAATGTTAAATATGTTTTTGGATCTTCCATTGAATTTCTCAATCATTTCCTTTGACCATGGTACGTGTGCTTGTTTCTGCTCATTTGTGGTTTGGTGGGGGATCCAGCAACTACAGAGCTTCCTGATGTCAGTTTTTCTTTCAGGATTGTTTCCACTTCCGCTGATCCAATATTTATGGGTTCTTGAATCTGACATGTGCAATGATGATCTTCCTGCCTCGTGCACTCTATTTTCATCCACTGTTGCTGTAGCCAGCTGTCCTCGGTCTTCATCTTAAAGGGAATCCCTTCCTCTTCTAAACTCTGCATACCATAGATAAATAGTGAATTGCGAAGGGCAAAGATCCCCAAATGCATGATGCAGTCTTTCAAGGCATTCTCATTCTCTCTCTCTCTCCCCCCCTCCCCCTAAACTGGCTTTGATATACACACATGCAGTGCTGACAATGCACATTGTTGGAGCTCGTCCAGACTTGCACATGTTACTATCTGAAGTTTGAAAAAGCTGCTGTGGCTTACCACTGCACATTGTTGCCCATTCTGAAAACTTTCAGTGACCCTCATACATACAGTGCAGTAACAAACTATTTTCATTCACTTGAAGTATGTACTGCAGTGATGGGACATGTATTAACAACAGAATTTCTTTTTTCTTCTTGTTAGCCACACAGTCATCAATAACTGGTAGCATTGCAAGCATAGCAGCAGTATTCTGCAGGGGTGGCCTTGCAAGTGCTAAATAAGATCATGAATTTGGGAAATTGAAGACATGTCTGAGGAAGCTACTATTGCCGTTTTATTTTTGTATATAATATGATGTGCAGGGAAGGGAGATTCTAAGCTTACATCTGAGTCTTTTCAACCCAGACACAAAAATGCAATGATTGGAAAGATAAAGTGGTGGCTGTTCCTGGCAATTGCTAAATTATAGGATTTTAAATGTGTGGAAATAGCATTTATGAACCAAATCTTGACCACAACTATTATCCATTCCAAACCAGAGTTCCCTCTGATGTAAACAAAAGCATGTGCTTCCGCTTGTCACGAACCTAAGAACACACACTTATGCCGACGTAAATAGTTCCTTAATAAATGTATCATGAAACATTGGGGCAGGAAAGGTATAGAACTGCACATTTTATTGTGGTTATCATAAGAACTCATTGCTGAAGGTAATGGATGTATATTAACTGTTAAAGAGATTACAAAATATGATTCTTGTCTGCTATTGCGCTAATGATGAGAGTATCTTGTTTATTATCAACTGTATGCATGACTGCCATTCTCTTGCATGTACAAGAAATGCAACAATGAATTCCCCGAGGTGCTATCTGTGTACCGAATAAACACTTTGCGTAATACAGGAAATAGAAGCAAACAGTCATTCATAATAAACTAGTAAAAGTATGCTCAGCTCGGGTCAAATCTTGTGATTTAGTCAGTTGGTATTTGAGCTCTCATGGCAGAGGAAGATGCATGTAATGCGAATAAACTGTTCAAACAAAAACGGGAAACCATTAAAAAGTGACAAAAAACAAACAATACTTAATGTATTCAACTCGCTATTAGAAAAATACCCGACATTTGCATTAGTGTATATTACTAAACTAATATTTCTCATGCAGGGTGCCTTTTTATAGAGTGAAACATGTTCAACTGTAAGTGATATGCAGCAAGCACGTGAGAGGAACAAGCAGTCATTAAGGGCGGGGATTGCGAACTACTTTCACACGAATAATACAAATAGTGTGTTTACAGTGTGAGGTACTTCAGTTTGGAATGGACAGTAGATGGTATTCTTTTTTTAAATTTAGCTTAAGTTCTGTGTGGTATTCATTCTTTTCTAATCAGATTTCACCAAAATGGGCGATTGCTTAATCTATTGGAATTTGCTATTATATTTAGTCTAGATCCATTCCCAGCACATTCTATTAATGAAATAATCCAGAGTAATAGCGCATTCCATTAGAAATATTTCACATCAAGAACAAATCAATCAATGAAAATTATCCTTTTCCATGTAAACTTTTTACTTTCTCTATGTATTTACAGTAAATAGAGAAAGTATTGTATTCCATCCAAGAATTCTATGTTGAGATTTCACCAGAAATGCATGTTTTGGGGTTCCTTAAACCTAGGAAAAGGTATGTGTGTGTGAACAATCATAACTCAAAAACGAAATCTCAATTAAATAACAAACTTGGTATTCAAGTTCACATCTTCCAAGGATGGGATGTGATTTTCAAGAGAATCTCCTACCCCAAAACTTTACATGGAAAAATGTTTACTTTTTATTTTCAAAAAAAAATAGTTCTTAATGATTTTGTCTAATATAGGGAATAAACCTTGTGCATATTTAAGATATTTGCAATACAAAATCAATATCTTGAATTTTCTGGGAATAGCCTATGAGGTATGCTTCATTATGAATGATTGTTGTATAAATACAAAAACCTTGAGGTAAATTTTCATTAACGCACACAATTTATCAAAATTTGTAGTGGCATTATCCATTTCCGAGATGTTATTTGGTTTGAATTTTTAAATACTTTCACTTTTCTCAATTCCAAATCGCCATTCTTTTCTGTGTTTAAGTAAAGAGAACATAATTTCAAAGCCATCACTTAGCAACTGGCTTTTAAAATATTTTATTATCAGTTAGCTTGCTGTGTTCTTCTTGTACCTAACAAATTTGTAATGAAAGTTTCTTTCAATTAACAAGAAGTAAATAGAATAAGCATTTGTAAGAATAGTTTGTAGAAGAGTGAATTGAAATCATGTAAATGTTAACACACACATTTTTATTCTTGTCAGACCCGACGTCAGTGTTTTGGTTTGCTTAACAAACTAAATACAATCATAATTCAACTCTGCCATTTTGTGATAAATGGATATTTTTATGTTAAATTTATTTTGCAATTTTCTCATTTCAGCTAAAAACAAGAAAGATGCAAAGAAGGAGGCTGCAAAGGCTGCACTAGCAGGAGCACTAAATATTGTTTATAATTGAAAAGGATTTCATTATGGTTGTACATCTGTGGAATGTACATGATATGCAATGATCTTCAGTAGAGCTCTAAAACACTTCATGTTACATCCCAGATCACCATTTTGTCAAAATAAATGCAACAGGGGCTTGGGAAGGGAATTTAAACATTTCTTGAATTAATGAAGTATCAGAGAAGTCTCTTCACTTAGCTCTGTATGATTATGTAGGTATCTTTTATTTTTAGCAATGTGTAAGAAGTAATCATCAGAATTTGTGTGTACTTTTCCCATATAATATTTATGAAAAGAAGTTTCTTAGTTGTCAATTTAAAAAAAAAAGTCTTAATTCAGTATTTAAAATAGAAGAAAACATTTGAGATTTCTTCCTCCCGAGCTTGAACATTCAGTATGTAGGATATTGTGTTTTCTGGGTATCATTTACTCTGTTCTTAATCAGTCCAAATCTTGGCCACATTTACCAAGGTAGTGAAAGTGCTAGAGTGCTCACACACAACATTAAAAGAAAGGCATCAATGCATAGTAGCAAACACGTGCTAATGTGCATAAAAACAATTGTAGTTTTGATTGTAAAAGAATTTCATATTCAGTAGTGATACTGTTTTTCCTGGACAGTTTCTTGCCTAACTCAGAAATGAACTTTTTGAATGCAAACAATATGACAATCTGTGAAAGCTAAATAACAAAAAGCATTAGAAGTGTTTATATTCAAAGTGAATAATGGATTATGGTCGTATTAATGCTTGATCACTACATATGTACAAGTGAGTCATCTTTCTAAGATTTCTAATGCTGTTTTGGGATAATGCCAGAGATTTTAATCATGTTCCCATACATTAATTTAACTTTGTTCATCTCCAATCATTCAAATGACCCTAGACATTTCAAATTGTGTAGAAATGCTACTTAAAGCACTTTTGGGTGATCAAAAAATGTTGAGCATTTAAAAAGGGGAGAAACAAGCTTGCTTTCCAAAGTTTACCAATTCTGCAGGATTTTAAATTAGTACTTTTTATTTTCCAACAATTTCCAGAAATGGTTGACACTTGTAATTTAAGGAGCATATTAACTTAAATACACTTATTTTATTTATCTTACATACATTTTTGTGCATTATTTTAAATCTTAGCTTACTGTACATTTAGTGACACTAATTAAGCTAATTGCATTTATGAATTACCCATGTAACACAAAGCATAAAATTTTTGTATTGTGTGCTGTCATTCATTTAATGGCACTGACAGTATAAATAGAATTGGTTGATTGGCAGCCTTGATTAACAGATGGTTGGAAAATAAGGATGAAGAGTCTGCCTTGCTGACAGAACAGTAATAAATCTAGCTCTTGCCCATGGGGCACCTCCTGGTTGATATTTAAGTAAAATGACAAAGCAGAAGTTCCATTCTTGCCCTATAATTTTTTTTTTTTTTTTGTTACGCCTGTCGGAACAGTTTTATGTAATAGATATTTGCGAACAAGTATATCAAAGATGCTTTCGCTTCTAATTGTAAGCATGCCCTGATTGTGCGAACAAAAGTGAGGTGTATCAGATTTGTGACTGGAAAATAACTTATGTAATCAGAATTTAGATGTTAACTGCATATTGTGACATTGCTTTCATCCATAGTAGACATGCCACATTTCTATAAGTAGTTATAAAGGTTTGAGTATCAAAAGATTTTTCAAGTGCGACAAAGAATGTATTTGAATACTTGTCTTCTTAAGAATCGTATTTGGTTTGTTTAAGTGTAACAGCTATGTGACAGCTCTAAGGGAGATATGAATGGAATGAATGTGTTAGCCATAAGGAATGATAAAATAAAGATGATATAGAAACCAACACTTAATTATTTTTCAAACTCCTATTACAAAATTAACCTACACATTTATTTGCTTCTTGCCTTTATAGTTATCCAGACAGCAATGTAATAAATGTGGTATACCCTTCCTGGCCTTAATTTAAGTTGTTATGGAAACAACAGCACATCTTTAAGTAACACTGTATTGGTTGGTCGAGCTGCACAACTTCCGTGCCAATAGGCACGATTAAAAATAGTCTAATTTGTAAAATAGGGTTCAATTTAAAATAACTACAAGATTTGTGAAAACATTTTGTAAAGCTTCTAGCAAGAATGAATAGAATACATTAATATAATTTTCATTATTAACACATTTAACTGCGATACGAGATGTGTGCGCACACAGCCATAGAAGGAAGTGAAGTACTGGAACATAAAATTTGTTCAAAATATTGTCTGCCATGAAGTGTGTAAAACATCGCAAAGGAAAATCATTACAAAGTGTTGAAAAGCTAATTGTTTTAAATGTATTTGGAAAGAAATACCCAATCATGACTGTTCAAGAAATAGGTTTTTACTGCAGAGCTTACTGTTGTGTCAGCCCAGAGTATCAAATTCTGCTCGAAGTGAAATAGTGCATAAAGGTCATTACCTACACCAGGTAAAACACGCGAGAGAGAAATGCTAAAGACTGACGTACAGTGTGATGAGTTCAGGCTGTGAAACGTAAAGTTCATCACTTTTGCAAGGAATGAGCCACCCACAGTAACTAAAGTGTTTGCTTTTGTGACTTAGCCAATTTCAAGAGGATAAGCTTTCACACTATACTTTGAGATCATGTTTGAATTTGTGCATAGAAAATTGATGTGAGGACATCATTGTGGCCACAGTGTTGAGATGCCTGCCTTATGACTGTTTTGAATCCAATAGAATTGATGAGAAGCCTTGTGAAAGGTTTGAAGGTTCTGCTATAAATAGCAAAACCTTCATATTAAGTGAAGTCAGGGGCTTACTTCAAAGCTTGCAATGCCAGACAAGTGGAAATTATTTAAATGTCATGCGGTGGAAGAAGAGGAAATATTCTGAAAATCAGATGGTCTCCATGATGTCATTGACTGGAATAGTAATCATCCTTGCCAAGACCAGCCGTATCAGTGAGGAAGAAGAGAACTTACTGCCCTTTGAGATTCTGATTGGTCTTTATAATACTTTTTTTTTATGCTTCCAGGTAATGCAAGGTGCGTTACATATTTGCATGATAATGTGCTCCCTTTTACTTCTGGACATTCCAGACATGAAGTGTAAGAAAAGTGATTCAACTGTTTATTTAACATTGCTTTAAACAATTCCCACATTATGATGGCCAACTGCATTTTATTTCAGGAGGGTTTAATCATTTAAATGTGCTCTGCATAGCATACATTTTTTTAAATTATTATTCTTTATTTTACATAAGAGTAGAATATATCCAGAGTTCAAAAGCCAGAAGCCCTTCAAATGGCAATGAAGTTCACAAAAACACATGTTAAGTTTCACCATATTTCGGTCTATCACAGGGGCCTGCGGAGGAATACAATTTTACACTTTGTTTACAGTGCAACCTAAACTTACACCAGGAAAGCCATAAATCTTATTTTAAAAAGCGGGGTGGAGAGAATGTTGAAACAGAATAAAATGGCGTGTATTATTAGTTTCAAATGGGAAGAGTTCTGCTCTGCAGCGAATGAGGTGCCTTTGCGTGCTCAGCGTTGCCGCCTCGTTACCCCCACTCTTCATATTTCCCTCTCACTCTCACATTGGCCTGGCGCTAGAATGGTCGATGTAAAGCAACCCAAACTGAATTTTCTAAACTTTTATAATTCTCCTGGTGTTTAAATTCATAATTGGGAATATATTCGCATGTTACGTACATATTTTTTAAGTGTTATATAATTATAGACTATGAATTACCTGTGCTTTTAATCCAATGGAACTGCCAGTGGCTCATCCGTATCGCTGTCATCAGTTACGTGAAGAGGCAATTCGTCACTGTCACTATCGTCTGAGTCTTGCAAATTTATGATGATAGGTTCCAAAATATCGTCACGGCCTATTTCTTTCAAAAAGTCGTCTTGTAGTTTTTCTGCATGTCTCACGCAGGCTTCCCAGTCTTGTTGAGTTACCTTGTCAATTTCTTTGTGAATAAGACGTCAGTTTAAAAGTGTTATTTCTGTTTGCAACTCGTTTTATTTGAGCCCATACTAACTCGATTGGATTATACTGGCAATGATAAGGGGGGAGGCAGATTGCCTCATGTCCCATTTCCATTGCAAGTTGATCCAGCTGATACACTTTTTCCTGGTTTTTAAATGGAAATACTTGTTGCAGTAACTCATTTTTAGTTTCTGTTGCCGAAAATTCAACCCCCTTTTTTTGCAACCATTCAACAATTTGGTTCTTTCTACTGGCAGTATTCGGTACTTTGTTTTCAATAACCGAATGATATGGTGCATTATCCATTATAATTATGCTTCCTTCTAAATAATTTAGGAATCTGTTCAAAAACCATTCTTTAAACGTATCAGCTGTCATCTCTTCATGATAATCTGAGGTGGTTTTGGACAGAAAAATCCATTTGCTTTCAGGTACAAATCCTGTCTTAGCGGACCCTACATGACAAATGATAAGTCAACTGCCTTTTCCAACAGATACCTTCAAGCCACCCTTTTTTGAGGAATCTTGCCAGATTGAATTTTGAGAGTGGTTTTTATTTACCCATGTCTTGTCTAGGTAAAATATAGGTCTCGTATTGCCAGAATTTCGAATTTTGCGTAAGAATTTTATTCTTGCTGCAACAATGTCACTCCTCTCCATTAAAAATTGTCGCCCATCATTTGTCTTTCTGTAACTGAACCCTAATCCTCTCAAAATTCTATAAGTAGATGAATTTGAACCAGTGTATGATATTTTAGTTCTAAGGGCACAAGTATTTTCTGTATTGTTGGGAATTCATCTTGGTCATAAAACTCGAACACAGTCCTGCGTACAACATCCTTGTCAGTTAAATTTGTAAACCTCTTCAGAGGTCCAATGTGTTTTCTGGGCGATACAAACACTGGAGCACCATTGGGAACAGATTTTCTTGCCTCTCCGCAAATGCGAGACACACTTGCTTTACCGACACCACACTCTTTAGCAGTAAGCTGTTGAGGATTTTTGAAATCAAATTGATTTCTGTGTTCCTCATTGTTGCATTTTTTAAAAAACGAGTAGACCCTAAATATAATACTTCGAACCTGACTTTGCAATACCTGCCTCTTTGACTCGCCACTAAATTCACCACAATAAGCCATTGCACTATTTTACTCTTGCTGCTTGCTCTCTGAACAACTGTGTAGGGTAAATAAACTCCAACCCAGATTTAGAAACAATACACAATAATAAACGTGACGGCGCACGTTCTGCAGATTCAGCATTCTACAAGTAACAAGTTAGTTGGGTGGGCTGTTTGCTCTCAGTTTTAATAAACTCCTTGGTTTTTCAACATAATTCTTTATCACCATCAAGTCAGTAGTTCTGCATAGTTACAAATATATATACATTATGCATACATACAAATAATGTGACCATTACAGTGCTTATGTGGTTATGATATAACATGGGTATGTTTATTCGTTTGTATTAGGAAAACTATTTGAGCTAAAAATATGTGGTTTTTACGGTTGTGTTATGAAAATTACTCCCTACCTTCTAGTGGGTTACTTTTTGCAAAATTTGAATTTTGTCTTAGCGCAAATTATATTTATTAGAAACAGATTTGCTTAGCTTACGGCGAATGCAATATGACAACACAGCAGAACTCCGATTGGTTGCCGCGCTCAAGGACAATCATCACATTAGGTAAAGGAATATATGTATGGAGACTACAGAGCATGTACATCAACCAAATATGTATGAAGCAGTCATAGTACAATGGTGTGGAATCTATTCTTTAGCATTTAGAACATCTATTAACTATCTTGGTATCCTATAAATATGACCATTATTTTTTGCCTACTCCACTTACCTTGGTTGTTGGCTATGCCCAACACGTTACTTGTTTAGATTAATTAATGACTCAATTTGTAACATTTAACATCACTTACTAATTAAAATAGGAAAACACTTTCTGGAGCGACTTGCTCCCATTGTCAGTTAAACTGGGTAACAATTCTAAATGATTTTTAAGTTAAACAAGTTGCTACTGAATTGTAGCACTACCTACACTACAAGTTACACTACCACATAATAGACCAGACATACAATGTGTGCTTGTATAAGTGGACACCCACAAATGAAGCACATATGAAACATAATAATCATGCTATAAATAAAATGCATTTAACAAAGTGGAAATTAAACAAAACAAACATGAAGCGCACAGTAAATATACTCGCTGCCAAAGAAGAAAGGATTGATATTTCGCATAGAGAGGCAAAGTTGCCGCTTATTGTAAGCACGTGGAGAGTGCTTTAGAATTGTGTACGAAGGCGAATGGGTTGCAGCTGCATTGTAGGGCAGGTACTACATATATTCGTATATGGAGACAATTATAAAATAATGACTGCATGAAAAGGATAGAACATGCAAGAATTGTAGTATTAATGTTGTATTTATTTATTTTAACATTATTGTAGCCCCACGTTGTGGTAGCCAATTTGTAACGGTATTACTTATAAAGTTAGTTTGTGTATGTGTGTTTACTTCATGTGAAGCCATCTTGTGACGTCATTCATTTGTTCGGTTTGTAGCTCCATCTGGTGTTAGAAATTTGCGGCAGTATTAGTTTTTGTTTGAAAGAATTTTAATTTTATTTTTTTATTTAATTCTGTTTCACTGTCCTCCGGCTAGCTATTATTTCTCGGTCGAACAAGTTTCTTGACCAGGGTGTGTAAACGGAAAGGAATCTTTTATCCAAATATAACACTGATGAAGAAATTTGTTTTACATATTTATTGTCGAACACGTTAACTATCACATTTATACATTGATCTTAACACTCGCCAAACTGAAACTTATAACTTCTTACTGATCACTCTTAATTTGCGTACTTCAACTTTTTGTATAATTAACCTTACAACACTTTAGATTATTCATAATTCTGCTGCGCGTAACTTGTGAATCGATACCCGACGTTTGCCGTACAAATACTTTCGACGAACTGACTGACTGAAGACGACGTGTAGTGTACACAGATTTTTGATGAACTGACCTGACTTTACCTCCAACCTACTGCTTTTATACCCATACACACCGATATGCCTAAAGATTATAACTGAGTTACTATTGGCTAGTAAAACGCGCCAACATTAGCGTCTATTTTAATATCCAATGAAAATTATGAATACATATGCTCTAGGGAAACATTCCAGAAGATTCTAAACGGAAAAAACGCGCCAACATTACGTAACTTCCTCGTTTCCAATAATGATAAACAGCTCACCCCCTCGCTGCATTATTGCGCGCTATTATTGACAGTTTCAGTAAGGTCGTATAAACTTACTTCTCAACAATAATTACAGTCAACAAACATCTCAAATCAATGTCACATAAAAATGCATATTCATATTACAATCATTATTTACATTTATGCATCAGAATATATCCGTGTAAATATCTGCGTTAACAAGAGAGACATACCTGTGAAATATTGATACTCTAATGGGAAAATGCCACTGATTCTCTCACAGCATATTTCCTGTGCTTGTCCTTCATGGGATACCTTTACCAAATACATTTTATTCGGTTACTGAGTATGCTCAGATTTTTGTTTGGCTTGCTGTCTTCTCACTATTTTTTTAATATTGTTAAATATCCATTAAAAGTGCTAACACAATTGCAAATGCTTACAACACATGCACATAAACACAAACCATATAACCGTACAAATAGGATAATGCAAAATAACTTCATACACAGGCTATCTGTAAACTTCATGTTACTGGAACGGTCGCTCGCCAGGGACATCATGCTAATCACGTATTACAGTATCGGCAACAAGGTTTTTGCATCTATCACTATGGAAACGTCTTAGTTCTAATTGGTCCTTCTAATCATTTCTATGACGTATCTATCCCCTCCCATTCATTTAAAGCTTTCTGCCACGTGGTTAGTAACTCGATCACCTTGATTGGTGCCGGCTATAGTTATATGCTGAAAAAAAAGTCAAAAGCATGACTGCAGTCAAACAACTTAAATACAGAACATGCAAAACAAATATGCATGGGTTTTAAATGGTTTGTGTCATTGCTAAAGCTTGTCTTAACCTTAAAAACAGTATGGATGTAAATGGTATATCTCTGTTTCTATGTAACAAATACATGGTGCTAATAAGGAATAATGATGTAAATGTTCAGTTATTAATTTCAGCTTTGAACACATCCAATACAGAATATTTTTCTCTATCAGATTATATCATTTTAGAGCCTTTATAGATTCTGTGGGGACAAAATTCTAAAGAAAAAAGTTTTTCAACAAAAGTCCAATATTTTCTGTATGTATGCTTATCACAGTAATTAATTAAAGGGCAGAACGCAACAATATTTTTTTCTTGGGTAGAGTAAATTAGTATGCCAATACCTGCCTAGTTTAAATTCTCCATCTCTATTAGGATGAATGTCATTTTTTTTAAATTAAATATTTCGGAAAATTCTATACCTATTCAGTAGAAAAGTCGGCCAGTAAGAAAAGTTTTTGTTATTTGATTTACAATGGTGATCAACTGGGAGAAAATGTTGAGGGTTGGAAACTTTTTAAAACAAACCAGAATCCTGTAACAAGTTGCGTGGATTTTGTCTGACAAAACTCTTCCATCTATTCAGCTAACGGCAAGTGCAGGCAGAAGGCAGTACAGGCTAACATCATTTGTAAGGAAGTGTGTAAATTTATGGCGAGTGGAACACTGAAGTGTTATGCAGGGTTATTTATTTAACATTTTATATAAATATTTATAGAAGCTAGGAAGAGTTGAAATGTTGGTAAATTAAGAAAAAATGCAAAATAATATTTTGAAGTACTTACTAAGAATACAAAGTGCTGGTGAAAATTAAATGTGTTATAATTGTAGATATTTAATATTTGGTCAGGTATCATTCACAATATGACATAAAATTGGAAGACTCCACAGCTGGTTGCCAAAGTTGAGAGTATATGTATAGTACATGTGGCAACAGCACACCCCATTTATCTTGTACTGCCTTTTAAGTGTAAGAGATGATATATATTTAGTGACTTATTTGAAATAAATTTGCTGCATACCTAATTTGGGATGATTGTTCGTGCACTTTTTGAGGGTAGGGGGTCCTCTAGTTTCTCCAGTTGAATGTTGGCTTTCAAAAATATAAAATATCACAAATGAAAGCCTCTTCCTATTTTTTCTGAAAAGAGCTGTGCTCGTTGCTTTCAATTGAAATTGGTAATAAGGTTTGCATACAGGTATGTGTATGCTTTTTTATGAAAGGAAAGAAAATGGCATATCAGTTAAGTAACTCTTGATATACATAACTTCAAATTCTGGATAATTTTGGTTGGTTTTAAAATTTGCACTCAATTGTTTACCAATTTGAACAGATTGGGAGTAGCAACTAAAAGCTCACTGAAACAATTCAACAAAACAGTAATTTGCCCTCTATTTAGTGTAATTTTTAAACAGAACAGTTTTTGATTATATAGCGTGAAAATGAGCAGAACCGATTTTGTAACTTAAAAATTATATAAAATTACAAAAACTATTCCAAAGTAAAAGGATTAAAAGTGCGAATCCCGAGTCTACCTATGTACTGGCAGATCCTAGCTATTAGTACAAATTAGCAGTCCATGGAGTAATAGGTTTGAGCTTCCCAAACAAGTTCCGGATAGAGTAGAACCCCGATCAACCGTTCTGCTCTAATGGAGGGGGTAGGAAAATTAAATTGAGTTTTATTTATGGACACTTTTATATTGGACTTGAAAGAACGGAAATCTTGCTCAAGAGGCGACTATCAGGCTTGATCTTTTACCTGCCGTAATTCTAGGACACGGGACCACCGGCTTTACTTCACTTTGGAAAGAAGCCACATTAAGGGTTTTTTGCGCCCTAAGAAATCCAAAGCCCTCCGCCGGTTTGATCCCGTGACTTGGGAAACTGGAGGCTAGCTTGGTATCCCTAGACCACGGAGGACGACAGGAGGTGGTGGGGTTGACAGTTAACCGAAAATAATAGATAATCCACCATACTTAATATAAACAGTAAGTTTAATAGGCAATTGCACAGAAAACTCGCCAAACACGTGTGTCCTGTTATATTTCTGTTTGGAAAAATGGCAATAAAAGTTATTGCTATCCACGGGATAGGTCTGTGTGGTAAGAAGAGACTTTTGTTCAATAAAAGTATGTGCGCTTATTTGCATCTGTTTTTCATCAATGTTATAGGTCCATCGCTAGACGACTACATTATGATCACTACTATTTTCTGATTGCACGACTACTTTGTACTTAAACAGCTGAAGCCATCAGGACAACCTCTTAGCTGGAGTATATGGTCATTCTGTATTCGTTTCGTAAAGTGTACTTTGCTTGAGAATTTTCGGAATATTGAAGCCATCATGCTCGAATTATTTGGAAATACATATCCAGGACACGTAGATGTTTGTTACGTGAATAGCTGAAGTTTCGCAAAATGTAACAAATGGAGGGGGTATTGGTTAATGAGCCAAACAATCAACTGAGTGACAGATGATGGAGGTTCTACTCTATATCAAACCAAATGTCACATCAGTGTGGATCACAGCTGATGGAGAGGGCATTCCTCCAAAACATACTCAAAGGTAATTATTACAATACTGAAATTTTAATGTAACTTCAATTTATTGTCACTTAGGTATCGCCAGAATATTTTTTCTTTCGTAATTTACTCTCAAATCCCACTCCCTGCTTTATTCATCTGTGGCATGTATGATTAAAATATTTCTGTATTATAATTATTGAGTGATTATTATATTCAATTTCCATTATATCATCTATATAGATATTAAATATTGTTGGGCATAGTTTGCAACCTTGCCTTAACATCTTTTGGAATGGACGTCTTCTGTTTATTTCCTTTACACAATCCTTATATAGAAAGAACCATTGCTACAAGATGTGACAAAATCAATTGTGTGAACACTAACCCTTAAGTTGCAAGTTCTACCACAGCATTTGTCATAAATGTTATGGTAAGAATTTGAAGTCCATAAATGTAATATTATTTCTAAAGTACTTCTTTATTAGTGTTTCTATTGTATAATCGGCGCAACAGTTCTAGATACGTGAAAATCTTAATGAGAGCTATGATGCGAGTTGCTTACCAGATCAGGTGGTGACCGGTCGTCTGCATGCTTCAGGAGTGCGTGGGACAGTCATCGTCAAATATCCACACCGGTTATGCACTGCGTTGCGCTGATAAACTTAGTTATATACAGTATATTAAAATCCACGCTGTAAAAAGCGCTTAATATAAAAAACGCTGTCAATCATTGCCTCCAATTCTTCCACATCTAACAACCCTTCCTCTTCTGCGGAATCACTCACATTATTGCCGTCATCACTGCTGTCACTACTTTCTGCACCATTATCCTGCATGAGAATTATTTCTATTTGATTTTCTGCAATTCCGTATTTTTCGGAATAATGATTCTTAATTTATTCAGCATGTCGCCATACATTTTCCCATTCTGGCCTTCCAATTTCAGCAAATTGCTGGCGTTATAACTGCTCCACATATTTTAATTTAAAAGTGATATTTCTGCATGCCACCCATTTTTTGATATCAGCCCAGATTAATTCGATTGGGTTTAGATCTGGGCGATACGATGACAGTCTAAGTACATTATGTCGATGTTGTATTACTATCTGGTCAAGTAGTATGACTTCTGAAGCTGTTTGTTGGCTTTAATTAAGTTATATAGCTTTGTTTTACTCATGCTTTCATCTAAAGCTTTATTATGTCTAAGTAACCAAGCTCTCATTTCTTCTTTCAAGGAAGTTGAGGTAGGTGGTTTGTAAATTTGAGTGTTGACGCATTGTGAAACATTGTCGATGACCAGAACAGACCCAGCAGGCATATTAGGTATCAACATGACGTTGATTCACTTCATGTAATTTTCTGTATTCATTTCTTGATGAAAATCTCCTGTTGTTTGTTGCGACTTGTAAAAGAAGGGCATTTGGAACGAAGCCTATCTTTCCAACAGCATGAACGATAATAAGTATTTGCCCTTTAGCAACAGGAACCTGCAACCTAATTCGCTATCGTCACTCCAACTTTTAGATGTACGACTGCTGTGTATGTATGACTCATCTTCATACACTATAGTATTTTTCTGAAATTTGTAGCACCACCTTTAAAATTGATGCTGATATAAGTACATATAAAATTATACTCATTTGGAAAGGTAGAATCAGACTGAAAAATTCAATGCCATAGCCGGGATTTGAACCACGGATCTTAGGCTTTACGTGCCGTTGCTCTAACCGACTAAGCTATCGTGGCAACATTTACTTTTTATTTTTATTTGTTTTTATTTTATTATTTTTTTATTTTATTTATTTATTTGTTTTGCTTTTCTGTTAGAGCTCTTCTATTTGATTTCGGTTTCTTCCACTTGAACCCTAAATCTTTAATAATTTTTCTGAGATTTGTAGCACCACCTTGAAAGTTTCTACTGTCTTTCAGCTTGATGAGCAATCTGCTTATTGTTAGTACAGTTTTTTCTTCCACATAGGAATTGTGAATCGTGCGCCGAATGACGCATTCGAAATCGTCTATTTCTGTAATACGTTTAGGGACCTTATGTTTCTTCCCAGGTGTGTCAAATGGTACTCTTTCATCCATATGTTTTTTTCTCTTATCTTTGAGAACTCTGGAATCGGAACTCGGTGAAACACCAGTTGCTTTGACTACTCTTTCTTTCACTCTCTTAAGGCTTTTGTGGAACTCGGATGAACATATATTTTCTTCCTTCATCTCTGCTTCTTGCTTCATGAAGTCGAGGACATTTGCAATTGTTTCCCTACTTTGACTGCGTAACACCTTACCACTTAACTTTGAAAACATAGGAGCCATGGTTATAAATATAACATATAAAGTAAGTACTATTTAGATACTGCTCTCTTTAAAATTACAACCAGATGCAGACACCTTCTATGCAGACATGTGTTACGCACTGTGAGTAAGCAAAGGTATTATATCGCTTTCGTTGATTAAGCTAAACATAAACCATTCCTAGACTCGGCAGCTGGGGTAGCAATCGAGGTCACGATTCCAGAAGTTTTGCGCGAGTAATAAATATGTTACCCATCTTCTCCTTTTCCAGTCTCATCTGGCATTCAGAAAACATTGCATTATTCAGACCAATTTAGCAGTCCTATTATCCCAGTAATTGCTTTCCCCATGTTTGATGGAGAGCTGTACTTGTGTGACTGGATGTGTTACCCTTGCCTTTGTGAGCTGGATGATTTCCTCCTGGAATGTATCCTCCCTTTAGCTAATTAAATTGAACAGCTTCTACACAACTTGTTTCATTTGCTTGCTCTTACGAATTCAGATGAAATGCCATGAACACCAACTACTATCTAATTTGTTTTTATTTACCAAATTACCTCTGACCCATTTAGCTCACTCTCCAATATTTCATTGAAGTTATTTATCACATGAAGAATAAAGCCTCAAAAAGGGAGTGTTTAAACAGGTTTGTATAATAAAAAAAGTTTTTGGAAGAAAAAAAATTGTAACATTTGGTTCGCATTATTTAAGTGTTGAAAGGGTAGTATGAAAAGTAATATAATTGGGTTTTAATTAGTTTTATTTATGAACGGCTTTAATTACTGTGGTTCTTTGCATCCCATTCTATATTGGGCGTGAAAGACCGGAAATGTTTGCTCAGAGCCCTCTATCAGGATTGAGGTTCTTTTTACGTGTTGTAAATCTCCGACGAGGGACCACCGGCTTTACTTTCTATCCGAAGAAAGCCATGCTAAGGATTTTGCGCCCGAAAAAAAATGAATTGCCCTCCGCAGGTTTGAACCCGCGACCTCGGGAACCAGAGAGCTACGTTTTAAAAGCTAAGCCAGATATTCAATGAAGATTGCCTATAAGTTAGGTGGAGAAGAGCACGATCCATATTTTTTACAACATAACCACATAAATGTCGTATTTTACATACGGGTTGAGAAAATATATCAAATTGAGCGAAAAACAAATAAATGAGCATATTTCTTTGAAATGAAATGTGTAATTACTAAAGAAGGGATTTTAAGGTGCAGTAACTCTAAAAAATTTAGCCATTTTCATTCAGACAAGTCAGTATATGCATTTGTGGACATGAAATGAAGCAAAACAATCAGTTTGTTGCACCTTTTCCCTTCTATTCCATGTTTCAGCACCTTTCCCTCAGCTTTTATCTCCATTTTTAATAGATTAGACAATTGTTTTCTCTCCTTGAATGAGATTTAAAGATTTTGTTTAATCAGATGTAAACAACAGTCAATATTAAAATGTAATTAATGGAAAGCACCAGTAAATAGTCATAACCCCAGCAAAAATAGTCAAAATCAGCAATAAATGACAACCGGCAGCTGTTTAATCAAATAAAATGTAAGCAATGGCGCTGCAACACTTGAAACCTAAATTCAGTTAGCACTGGCATGAATTTAACCGTTCCTATCTATCGACTGTATACTATCTTCTTAGCCTGTTTGATTTACCATAACAGATTTTTCACAACAAAATCGTGCCGAAGCTTAAGAAGGAGAAATTGTGTGCACTTTTCAGAAGAGTTCAATACTCACTTTATCGAAACTTATTGCATCATTCTGCGATGTGCCATCTGCGAAGTAATGTCGCCATTGATGACAAGCATCAAAGAAACAGAATAAACCAGCACATCCAGAACAACAAACATTTAAAGAACATTGAACTTCGCAAGTCGTTAAGCAAACTACTCTGATACATGCCGTCGCTTCAGGATCTGAAAAGCAGCGGCTATTGAATGAGTTTAGTGCGGATCTTGCCATGACATTCATTGATCCAGTCAGGAATTCCAATCCACAAGGTAAACAATCCTGCATTTAAATCGTTCCTTGAGAAGTACACACAGAGGTCAATACCGTATGAGAGTATCTGAGAAAAGGTTACATACAGCCAATTTATGAGAACGTCTTAGAGAAAATAAGAGAGACGAACTACTGATGAGCTGCAAGGATATATTTTGAATGTGTTGGTTTTTCCATTATGTGATGAATGGGTAAAACCTATACTTTTTAAAATGTTCCAACTCGACAAGACAAATGCCTGCACAATAATACAGTCATTCAACGACTCATGTATGAACCTGTGCCCAGGGGCATACAATACGAAAAAGTCAGGCTTGTGGTGACTGATCAAGCACGCTACATGCTATCGGCTTTCCAACAATTGAAGGGCATGTATCCCAACCTCAACTATGTGCCATGTATTGCACATGGTCTACATCGTGTTTGCGAAAGTATCAGGGAAAATTATTGCAGGGTAAATGACTTCATTGCTGCTCTGAAGAAGATTCTGGTAAAGGCTCCCAGTTGTATAAAGTTTTATATCAAGAAATGACTGGGCTCCACCTTCCACAGTTTCCTATCATCATAAGGTGGGGTACTTGGATAAGATGTGCAGCTTTCTTTGCGAAAAATGATAAAATCAAACACTTCATTTGTGCTCTAGACTCAATGGACGCAGCAGCCATCAAGCAGGCCCAACAATTAGTCAACAACAAAGACCTAAAGTTGGAACTTTTAGCAGTGTATGCCTCCAAGTATTTGCCTGGTGTGATTCAGAGTTTGGAAGAAGGTGATGAGTGTTAGGGACAATCTTGATGGATTTGCTAAAGACAAATTTGAATTAAATTTGAAGAGTAATCCAGATGTAGAAATCTTTGCAACTTTGACTGAATTCCCTTTACGGGTGCTGACAAGAGATGCTCCATTGATTTCTGTAGATGTCGAGCGGAGTTTCTCCATATACAAGGAGCTATAGAGCTCAAAGCGCCAGCGACTTAGTGTCAAAAACATTGAAATGCTGTGTGTAATCCAGTATAACAAGTGTATGAAATATTATAATTAAGTAAATGAGACAATTACGGGCTCGGTTCGTCAATATGTGCCATAGTTGCTACAGCACAATGGCTATTTTTCTGAAAATAGTGCTACATCACGCTTTTAGCATATATTCAATTGTTATTGCTTATTTTCTTTCACGTTCATAATTTTAACCAATTTCACATATGCCGCGCCATAGCGTTGGTTACTCATGTGCAAAGGTGATATTCCTAATATTACGTGATCGGTGCTGCCACTACACAGATATTCAGTCCGTTGGTGGCAATGCAAACCAATCTACGCACATGACACATCGAGGTGCTGCTTGAAATCCCCTCTATGATTGGCTGCATTCACCTAGAATTGTGCTAACATCGACTGAAGCACAAAAGCGTGCTTTTGTTGTTTTCCTTTTTTTTTATTTTCTTTCGTTTTTACATCTATCATATGATGACAATAGTATTGAACTGACAAGCAGTCCTTGACTATGCATAATTGTGATTCTACAAAGTTCATGTAAGCAATTTAAACGTTTGAGGGCCATTTGCTGGTTGTAGTATAACCACTGCCATCTATGTGGTATTGGGTCAATTACCTTTACTACCGTGCTTGATACCAACGGTAGGTTTTGTATTACAGCAACATAACTCGGAGAGATACAACTCACTCGTCCTCCGTGGACTAGTGGTATCGTGCTAGCCTCTAGTTCCCAAGGTCGCGGGTTAAAACCCCGCGGAGGGCGATGGATCTTTTCGGGCGTAAAAATCCTTAGCATGGCTTCCTTCAGAAGGGAAGTAAAGCCGGTGGTCCCGTGTCGTAGATTTACGGCACTAAAAGAACCTCAAGCCTGATAAAGAAGACTCTGAGCCAAATTACCGTTCTTTCACGCTCAATATAGAATGGGACACTGAGGACCACAGTAGTTAAAGAGCGTCCATAAATAAAGCTCAATTTAAAATTTGAGATTCAATTCTCCGGAGATGCACATTTGGAGCAAATGTAACTTTAATTGTTGTCACGGTAGCAACAAATAACCGCAAAATAGTCTGTTCAACTAAAAAAACCCGTCGTTCTCCGTAGAGTACTGGTTACTATGTCTAGTTACAGAGGTCCCGGGTTCAAACCCGGCGTAGGGCGATTGATTCTTTCGTGCGTAAAAATCCTTAACGTGGCTTTCTTCAGAAGGAAAGTAAAGCAGGTGGTCCCATGGTAGGTTTACGGCATGTAAAAGAACCTGAAGCCTGATAAAGAGGCCTCTGAGCAAAATTACCGGTCTTTCACGTCCAATATAGAATGGGCCGCTGAGGACCATAGCAGTTAAAGAGCGTCCATGAATAAAAAACCACTCGATTTAATTTAACTCAAAAACCCAGATTATGTCCGACAGTAATATCTAATTCTGTTGTGTGCGCTAACAAGGATTCTTTGAGCAGCTTGATGAATTATCCTTTCTGTAGAAAGACCCTAGAGGAAAAAGTTTAAGTAAAGCAGCTAGGAGGCAAACTTTAACTAAACATAACGCAATCTGCAAACGGAGGAAGGAATAATTTCTATATCAGGTGGTTTAACTCTAAAATTTCGAACATGTCAAGAAACAAATGAACTTTTCTGTTTTCCATGCCTCTTTGGAAACAGTGATTCTTGACGTACGACGGCGTTGACCGATCTAAGACATTAATGCTCTAACAAACATAAATAAAATGTAACACATTTCTACAATATCTTAGATTTAAGTAACTTAGACAATAAGTGCTGCGACTCAGTTTATCCGCGCTTATCAAGAAGTAAAGCTGAAGCACATTCAGGAAGTTTGGGTGGGACACTTATGTGTTGTCACGCATAATTGTCTGTATACAGTTTTGTGGTGCATTTAAGCTTGCTTTAAGATGACAATGAGACTGACTCTTCTGAAAATCGTGGAATGTTCTTAGGATTGATTGTTTTAGTAAATAATATTGACAATCTATGAAGGAACATATTGACACAAATCATATTTTCAAAGGAACCTCCGTAACCATCCAGAACGAACTGGATTGGCGTTTGAAGTTTGTCGTGAGGTGATTACGGAGGAAATAAAAGATGACTGAGGCTGTTATGGCAGATTAAATCAATGATGTTTCTTATTAGTCACAGTTTGTACTAGTGTTTAAATACGAGAAAAATGGTTTTCCATATGGGAGATTCTTTTTTAACCAGAGGGATAAAACGCAGAAGCAATTTCTGAAAGCATATTATAAATCCTTGATGAACTATTCAGAGACGAGCCTCATAAACTCATTGTCAACTTACGATGGAGCCTCGGTAATGAGTGGTGCAGTTGGTGGAGTACAAACCAAAGTACAATCTTTGTTTCCAAATGCACATTATATTCACTGCTATCACATCAGTTGAATTTAATGATGGAATCTGCAGCTTCACAAAATAAATCTGCCAGAATACCTTTTCTTGAACTGTCAGCTTCTCCTACCTATTTCTCAAGATCACTACAGGTTTTAGCCGCACCACTCTCTTTGGTGGCGGAAGAGTTCTTGGTTATTCTGTTACTTGGTGTAATTTTAGATCCAAAACTATTAATGTAGTTTATGAAAACCAGGAAGAATTACTACAGTGCTCTTTGGAGTTGGAAAATCCTGCCCATGATAAGACTTGTCTGAAAGCAAATGGACTTCGGCATAATTTAGAAGATAGAATATTTATTTCTTGGTTGAAATTGTTTCACAGAGTAATGCCTTGTGTTGATATACTTTATAATCGGCAACAATAGATAGCAAATGAGGCAATTAAAGTAGAAAATGGCATGTCTTCATTAATTTATTCGTTCATTCTTTCTTGTGTGTGATATTAGAGAGCAGCCTACAGTACATTTATGTTTCCATGTGAACCAACGAGCATTATTGAGGAAGTTAGGTGTTGTTTTCAGTCCTTTAGTCATCTTGATGCAGCATAGCCGTTAAAGAGGAACGAAACACAAAAATCATGTTTCTTCCTAAATGAAGGATATCACGTGTAAAATGCAATGGTAAGATTGTTTTCTTACTCCACCACATGTTACCGCTGAGCAAGCGAAATAACTAACTTATACGCCATCAGAGCCAGCCGTCCGCTGGAAGCAGTGGGGAGATCACAAGTCAGTCATTGCTGCACGTGCAGTAATACGTTTTCAAAAATCTGATGTTACACTCACATGACTTTCTCTACTCTTGTACAAACTTTTTTTTACAAAATCTTATTCTCCATCTATTTCATATTAATCGAGATAAACATTTGCAGGAACCATCTTTTGACATGCAAAGAGAATTACATTTTACACATAGCGACCGGTACTAAAAACATTTGATTTTCGCTTAAGGCGTACTATGTTACCCTTGTTTTGTATTTGCAAGGGCAATATAGAAATACAGTAGCCTTTAAGCATAGACATATCTCTTAATAGCTGGTTGCTAGGTGCAGCACCATTCTCTTTGTCACAGATTAATGCTCTTTGCATATGCAAGACAAAAAAATGTAGATCGCGTTAAAATACACAATTTATGTCATATACATTTTTGTTGTTGAGTGAACCATTTTCGAGATACTGCTTGTTATTCCCTTAAATTTTCAATACTTATTTTCTCAAATGGGAATTCGTTATTCATTTTTTGTCTTGGATATGCAAAGAGTATTAATCTGTGGGGAAGGGAATGGTGCTGCATCTAGCAACCAGCTTTTAAGAGATATGTATGTGCTTAAAGGCTACTGTATTTCTATATTGCCCTTGTAAATATATATTCCCCTTACATCTACAAGAAAATTAGCAATAAGATAGAGTCTGCAAATGTTTATCTCGATTAACATGAAGTAGATGGAGAATAAGCGTTTGTAAAAATAGTTTGTACAAGAGTAGAGAAAGTCATGTGAGTGTAACACATCAGATTTTTTAATCAGTGATGCATTAGTTCTCTTTTCCACCCAAGAGATTTTTAACATTCTTCTCCGGGTCCATAGTTCGAAACTGTCTAACTTTCTATATCCTGTTTATTTAGGGTCCAACTTTCACATCGTATAATATTACAGGAGACACCATTGCCTAGATTGATTTGATCTTCCTCTTCTTGCTTATGTCGGAGCGTCTGAAAATTTTCCGTAGTTTCCCAGTGTTACTTTACCTAGTTTATTCTTCTTATTATTCCTTGTTTGCATGAAGAATCTTTAGTTATGAGTGCCCCTAGAAAATTAGTTATCTATCCTGTGTCGTCAGCCGAACTCCATCAATGTTTATATTAGTCATGACACCCATGTCTTTATATTTGTCTTTTTTAGGTTAAGCATTAGGCCTGCATTCTCCTTTCGTCTTTTATTTTCTTTCTTATCTGTACCAAGTTACTCTTGCTTTCTACCAGGTGTGTAGTGCCGTCTGCGTATCTCAAGTTATTTATTCTTCTGCCATCTATTTTAACTCTTATTTACAAATATACAGCGCTGCTTCCCTCATAATCCCCTCATGTATAAATTGAA
Organism: Deroplatys truncata; assembly: GCA_030765065.1. Classification (NCBI taxonomy): domain Eukaryota; kingdom Metazoa; phylum Arthropoda; class Insecta; order Mantodea; family Mantidae; genus Deroplatys; species Deroplatys truncata. The sequence goes on from CM060980.1 coordinate 130,384,803, forward strand.
CAAGCAAGGAGACAAAATACATCATTGCTGGACTCTTTCTATTTTGGGAACCAATCTGACGTTCCGTGTGTAGTTAACGAATGTGCTTCTTTATTGATGCTTACGGCCTTACTTAATGAGGTGCTGAAGCATACCCATTTTCTTCATCATTTGCTACATCTTGTTATGTTTAACACTATCGAATGTCATTTTGTAATCTACGAAACATTTTAAATAAATTTCTGTTCGTTTCTCTTGTCCTCTGCATAATCCGTCACGGGTTTGCTATTTGGTTTCGAATCCCTCTCAGAAATACGTAAGCACTGATTACCTATACCTAGGTACATTGGCTTAAGAAGCCTAAAACATTGCGTTTAAAGTTGGGTATTTGGTTGGTAAATTTTAATGTTGCGCTTCGAAAAAAAAAAAAAAAAAAAAAAAAAAACAACGTTTGTATCAGCGCTTGCGAAATCAATTGTGTAACCACATTTTGTTATTATTCCTGAAACGAGAGAAGTTTACCATGTTGTTCACGTTAGGAACTTGTACCAACGCAATTATTTTGCGCCCAGGAAGTTTGCCAGGTTCAAGATTGCACCACTTACATAAAATATTATATTAATCAACAAGTTATTGTAATAATATTTACAATAACGCATAAATTATTTATGAGGTATTTTAGATAAGAGCTTAAGAATTTGGATTAAATTGTTTTAAAAAACATATATAAATGTAACACACAACGAGACTAATATCTGCCAATATCGATCTTTACGCTTGCGCCGTAGTGCGCCTGCGCCATAGTAAGTTCGTCTGCCTCACATCCGGTTTCTAGAATTCACCGAAATTGCAGTCATCCCTGGATTATATAAGTTGAAGCGAAGAAGAGTGTGATTATTAATTGAAGTTTGGAGGTTGTGGTTCATTACCGAATAGCTTTTTAAGATCCGCAGTAAATTTTCTAAGCTTTAATAATGCCACGAAGAGGAAGAAGCAGTCCTACACCAAGGTAAGAATTCTTAAACCTGATTCAGCAAACACTTATGGCCAGTAATTTCTAACAGCTTCATAATATTCAAGCGTGCTTGCACCTAAGGCCTAGAATGCTGCAATATTTAGTTAGTATAACGCACTGGTTAACTGAAAGCAAATTGATTGATGTTCTGTACTTTTGAAACAGATATATGTAATAATATTCTGTTCAGACAAAACGTTAAATTACTTTAATTTTTCCTTTCAAAACTGTTGTGCTCATATTTAGAATTATAACTTGCGGTTTGCCTAATTTGCTTACGACAGGCCAATTACCTGCAGTTTCTGTAAGCACTTCATTTCGTATTTCAAAATCGTGCACTCTTATGTATCACTATTTTACAAGGTTACAAATATTTTCTGTTGAAAGCATTCTATAATAACATTGTATTCATATTATAGTCGCTGCTAATTTTTATTTTGAATGAACGCCTTATTTCACACTTCATATAGTTGCATAAAAATATAATGGATACTACTTTACATGTAGTTGCTGGATTTCAGGATCCTGTACACTTGAGAACATGTTTATTTGTGAATAGTGGATCCTCCCTTATCTCTGTTCTATATCTGTATTTTTAAGTAATTCTATCCATCTCTCACCATTTTCCCGTCTTTAAAGTCCTCCTTTTTTGCCTTAATTATCTTCCATTTCTCTCTTTTATCTTCCATACATAATTGCCGAAACTTTTCAAAACAATTTCTATGCTATTTCGAAAGATTTTTAAAAGTATAATTTCTAGCCCTAAGTTATCCCACTTCTTTCCGGTTTCCAGGTATTCCATTACACAGTGTAGGTTGTAATTTCTAGCCCTAAGTTATCCCACTTCTTTCCAGTTTCCTGGTATTCCATTACACAGTGCAGGTTGCTATCTTTGTTTCTGCATAATGGGCACAATTCCATGTTCATTTTTAGTTCACTTAGCCCCATGGCCCTTGTTCTTGCACATATAATTCTTCCCTTTCGGTTTTATTGCATATATCAACATATTTTTCTCTCTCCCATGCCTTCTGTAGTATTTTAAAGTACTTGTTCCTTCTATAGTATTTTAATCCCATAAACTACCAAGCATTTCCTGTTTTTGCATGTCTTTAATTCTTAATTTAGCTATACTCCCTGTTCCTTTTCTAATTATCAGGTACTCGTCTATGTCATTCTTTCCAATTTCTTGTATTAGTTTTTTGTTTGGACTATCCAACCCCATATCTTGCTTTCTCTTGTGCCTTTAGACAGCCTTTGGTGATGTTTCCTTCTTCCAGTGATAGAATTTTAACCCAGTATTTTAATGTGTGTTTTACCACTGAGTCTTATCTCCCAACCCTTCCCAATTCAGCTAAAGCAACTCCATTTGGGGCTGCTTTAGACAATCTTAATGTCAATTTGCAGAATGATGTGTGAATCTGATCTATTTTCCCATCCTTTCTTTGTATCCCAATATTTCTATCCAAATGTCATTTTTTTATTCCACTGTGGCTGCACAAACTCTCTCAAGCCACTTGAGCGTAATTTTCTTCAGACTGCTTGGATTTTACCACCCTCCAGCCATTGCTTCTCATCTTTAAGTAAGCTCCCTTTTTTTGAGGATCGTATCTGGTGAGAAGCATAAATTGATATGTGCATTTTTGGGTTTTTATTGATATATGTTGTTTTAATAGGTAATCTTGAATCACTCAGAAGTTGATAAATGCATGGTTTGAAATAGAGGCCACAAAGTTACATGTGCACACCCTGTTATCTGATTTGTGAATAGAATAGTAACAGAAGCTGATATGTGACACTTAACATATTTTTTACATGTCAACTTATGGCTATAGAATTTTCTATCTATTTTTGTATACCTATATTTAGGCCCCACTCTCTAGAATACCTCTCTGTTGCTTCTAGTACTTTGGATAGACCTAGTTGTTATTGTGCTGCTACCAGATTGTCAACAAAAAGCAAGGGGGGAATATCTTTATTGATTGATGGGCAGTGCTTATTCTCCTTACTAATGTTTTTAGTGTATCATCTATATAAAAAATGGAAATATTGGGCATAGTTTACAACATTGTCTTAAACCTATTGTATTTTATACCCAATCTGTTGCTTGATTACCAGCGTATCTAATGCAGAACTTATTGTCTGTGTATAACCTCTATATTGTCCCTTTTTGTACTCGGACCATTTTCCTTCAACTTAATCCACAGTGCATCTCCATGAATGGATAAAATGTCTTTTCTAGTCTCTGCAAAGAATATGTGCAACTTTCTCTTTGTTACTTGAATATTTGTATATTGTAGCTCTTAAGATAAAAATATTGTCTATAGTGCACCTCCCTCTCCTAATTCCTCCTTGGTATTTAGACATTTTACCTTCTTTTCTGTCTGTTCCTGGACTCGCTTAGGTGGAATTCTGAGTAGACCCTACGTATCACTGAAAGTAGGTTGAAGCTTCTATAGCTTTCTGAGTTATGTCTCCTTTTCCTTTGTAAATTGGTACGATCACCCCAAGTTTCCAGTTCTGAGGGAGCTTCTCCCCCTCTAGTATCGCATTAGGTAATGTTGCTCCAAGAGGTCGATGTGTCATGGCGGGTGCTGTACAGCGTCAGGCAGGCTACCCTGTAGAGAAAAACATCGCTAAAATTCTGCAAATGTGTGGCATTTAGCTTTTTATATGCCCCAAAGTTGTTTAAGCACTTCTGATTATGTATTCTGGCACGATTTATTAAATTGGTTATGTATTCTGGGGTGGTTTTGTCAACAATCAACATGGAGAACTTATGCATCGTTGCGGAGAATGAGATCTTAAATAATAATGCTGTCCTAATTGAAAATTGGGACATAGAACAACTTACAGAAGAGCTAGCAAGCTTTGTAGGCAGTTCGGCACTTCTCAGGAGCTCTTCAACTCATACTTGCATGAGTTCATGTACAGGAACAACTTTTCCAATCAGAGTGTTTCAGAATTTTCTTGTGACACTCTCCGAGAATTATCCTGCAGTATAACATCTTCCCAGCTCTCTTCTGTTCGTCTTCTCCCTCAGAACTTCCTTTTCACATTTCTTTTCTTTCAAAATTTCATATTTCTTCATTGTCTATCCTCCAGAACTTATCTTTCTTCTACATCTGTCTCGCAGAACATCTACATCTGTCTTCCTTATATACATCGATGCAAAACAGCCTTTATTAAGGCTAACAATTGCATTGTGAAAGAGGATATATGACCTTGGACATAATTATAGTAGCAATCATTATTTAGTTGTATTACATTTGCTTACTGCATCGCAGTAATTATTTAGTTCTGTTACATTTGTTTACTGCTACGCGGTAATTATTTAGTTGTATTACATTTGATTACTGTTGCACGGTAATTATTCAATTTTATTGAATTTATTTACTGTTTTGCAGTTAGTATTCAGATTTATTGCATTTATTCACTATTTCGCGCTTTTCTATTATGACAGCATGTAACAGTTCACAACAATACCAAACTCTTTCTGGTTTTACTAACACGGCAGTATTTTTTCCGTTTAACAGTTGGTATCTGACATTGCACATTTACATCGTCTGCCATGACACGTCGGCGTCTGGAGCAACATTACCTCGCATTAAATAGCTTAGTTAATAATAGTCTTTCATCTTCACTCCATACCTTTGAGAATTCCCCAAGTAACCCATCTCGTCCATTTGCTTTATTACTTTTTATTTTTATCTGTTCAGACACTTCATTGCCTTGTATTTCCTGATCTAATTCATGTACTTAAATATTAAGCCCTCCTAGAATTTAACCTGCATTACCATATTATTTCTCCCTGGTAACGCCTACCTGTCGTGACTTTTATTAATCTGTTATAATTTCTCTCTATATACTTGTTTTAACATCTACCAAATTATTTTGCTATTTTCTAATGCTGCTTCGTACAAACTGTTAGCCTATTTTTCCACACCATTTTTTTTCTTTCTCCCCCCCCCCTCCCCTCCTCCTTTAGACACTTATAACTGCATCTTGCTGGGAATTGTTCTCTATATTTTGCCTCCTCTGTTTGCTTCCACCTCTTTAGTTCTCTTTCCGCCTGTTTCTTGGTTGTGTAACACTCATCACACCACTTTTTCACTTTATCCTTCCTCTATTCCCTGGCTTTCATCCTGCATCTTATCATTGCTATTGGATCCTCTGCATTCCCTACTTCAATTGATTGTGTCGCCCTACCTTTTGGACTGTAATATATATTTTGAACTAATTTCATAGAAAATAATTCCTTCTGTTTGCACCATTTGTAATTTCTAAATTTGTTTCTTGTCCTATTACATTTTCTTCATCTGGTACACTGACGCTTTGGAACTTTGCTAATAAAGGGAAGAGGTAACTTTTTTCAACACCATATTCACAATCTTAATATCAATAAGAATACCATTGTGCTTGAATACAACGTAATTGTAGTCTATCTCGCTTTGCCCCTTTTGATTGACAAGAGCAGGTTCTCCCTTGTTATCTTACCCTCTCTAACCATTATACATTAAGTTGTTTATTTCACAGAATTCAATTAATTTGCATCTTTTTCTATTACTGATCTTGTCTCTGCTATATCTCCTTGTATAGGTTTTTATTTTGTATAGCCACTGTCCAGTTCAGCCCTGTATATCTGACCATCCACTTTCCCATTGAAATCTCCCACTATCATGAATTCTAGACATATTTGTGATTTAAGGTTTCAATAGCTTTTTCTATCTTGTTGCAAAGGTTTGGTCAGAACTCGGAGGAACCCGGTGGATTGTACACAGCTCAGGCTAAATTATGGTTCACTCCTGCCATATAACATAATCCACATCTTTTTATCTGAACCTGCACACTTTACTTCTTTTATCCCAAACTTACTTTCCTTCCTAATACACACCTCTATCCAATCTGAAACCCATCTATTTTTCACCCCACTTCTTCCAAAATAGTCAAAACTAACATTTATCTTTTATGGTATTAGCTAACCATGTTTTTGCTACTGTCGCCACGTTCACTAGATTCATTATTTGTACTGTTTCTCTGTTATTGATTTGTTTCTTTTTTTAGCAGACCTTCCAAATTACAAAACACTACTGCCAGGGCTTTTGTATCCTATACCGAACCTTTTCTGTCTATCCTAAACTGCTGCAGTCCTTGTCAGTCTCCTGTTTGCGTGCTTCTATAATGCTGCATTGATATGATACTGGTTTCCTCTGCCCTTCAAGACATCATTTTCAACCTTTGCACCTTCCACATCTCTTTGAATATCCACAATCATATTTTTTATTGTAAAATTCTGTGCTAAAGAAATCTGTCTGCCCGTAAATTATACATGTTTTGTGTTTAAAGTAATTGTGCTGTTGGAGGCCTTTGTTAAATAAACAAATTTAAGTTATACTTAATGATGCAAGTATGAGGACACTGAACTCTGCAGCAGTTATGGTGTAATGTCAGTCTGTATCTAAAATTATATTATTTATGCCAAAGTAATTCTTATTCTTAGACGTAACAATTTGGGGGGGGGATGCCATATGTTCTTAGTACATTTTAAGCCACCATAAATAGTTAATTTTTTATGATCCCTCTAACTTTTTTCAGATTCCTGTTAGAAAGATAAGGTACAAATTATAAATTCACAATGAAACTGATTGATTGCAGGGCCCCAAGTGTACCTATGCGCACACAGAGCACATATGCGCCAGCCCCAGTCCATGCTCCTGCAGCTCCAGCTCCAGCAGTAGTTCAACAGCAACCAGGATTACTTAAACAAATGGCTGCTACTGCTGGTGGTGTAGCAGTTGGATCTGCAGTGGTGAGTAATACATTGCTAGCACTTAAAATGAGCAGAGCAGTATATCAAATTTGTAGGTACTGCATGTATATATTACTCATATTTGAGGTAATATGAGTGATGAGTAAGCACCTAATATATACAATTTAGTGATAAAAGTTCGCTGTAGTAGAGTAGGATGTACTGTTTGACTCAGGAGTTTAGCTGTGACCTTGTGGTTGACGTAAGGAACCTGAGCCAGTGCTCTATTCTTCCCTCTTGCTGTATTGTTTTACACCTTGTTCCAAAGGTAACTTAACCTTTCTTTCCGGGACAATAAATATTATATGAAGTAGCATCAGTAATACATTACATTCCCACATCAAGCAAAACTATTATGATCATACTTTCAATAAGTAAACCTATATATCTGTAAAACAATATAATTATGACCATACACATGTGAAACATTACAGTTCCACTGATTTTGTTGACTATTTTTGAACTGCTGGTGTTAAGCTGTTTGCATTGTAGCCAAGAAGCTACACCCCTCCACTGCATGCTTGCAGTTCAAGGACAAAGCCATTCTCCTTAGTCAGCCACAGTAAACCATTGTTGCACTGAGGCACCAGGTTGGGAAGAGTGAGCTTTTTGGTTGGAACATTGGGAAGAAGACAAAGGGAAGGGAGAATAGAGAAACTCAGGATAAGTTAATGTTAATTTTTCTTTCTGGCTGCTGAAGTTTCCATCTTTTCTTACCTGTTTTCTTCACTGTCATAATTACCACCTTTGGTATTAATAAGTCAGTTTTTATGCATGTCAAAAACTATAATGTATACAAATATTACAAAGAGAGAACATTTGTGGATATGTCCAGGCTAAGCTTAGAAATCACTTGATTGATTTTCTTGATAATTCTTTCTCCATATAAAAGCTCTGTTCTTCAAAATGGATAGTCAGTAAGACAAGCTTACAATTTCAGCTTGTAAATGATTAAAAGACTATTCAGAATTTACAAAGCCTGGGCTTTAAAACACAAATATGTGGAATCTTCAAAGGTTGAACTTACTGTTGAACTTATTGAAAATTTTTGGTGGTTGTGAATTTGCAATAATTTTAAATGCTATTGAAAGATTTGACACCCTGAACATCAAAAATACTATTGAATTGGTTGACAAATTAAAAAAATGTGACCATTAAGAGAGACAAAATTTTACTATCATTTGACATCCCTTCATTATTCACTGCATTCCTACAGAAAAGATACCAAAACTGATAAAACTATGACTCTCAAAGAATGGATTTTTACCATCACAAATTGAATACATTCTACCTATAGACTTAGGCGTCAAACAAAATAAGTTCCATGTCTCCATTGCTAGCAGATGTAAATATGTGCAATTTGGAAATACATATCACAAAGGCATTTCCACATATATGCAAAACCTGGTTTAGATACATGGATAATATCTTTGCCATTTTGTTCCTAAAAATTGGCTCAGGATGCTTTGAAAATATTGAATTTGCAACATAGAAAGATAAAATATACCATAGAAATAGAACAAGGTAGATTATGTTTCCTGGATTTAAAAATCAGGAGAAGCGAGGATAAATTAGAATATGGCAAAATACAGGAAACCAACATACACAGACAATTACATTAAAAACAATAACTTCAACCCAAAAACAGTTAACATGCCATCTTTCAGTCTAATTCACAGATTAACATAATAAAAAGCTGGAGCACATTAAATATATTACAAAGTTGAATGGTTTTAAATATCACCTAGTAACTAAAAATGGCCAATAAATACGGAAGATGAAAAACAATTAGGGGTGTGAGTAAATTAAAAGAATGAACATAAAAAAACTGGAGCACATTAAATATGTTACAAATTTGAATGGTTTTAAATCAAACCTTGTAACTTAAATGGCCAATAAATACAGAAAATGAAAAACAATTAAAGTTGAGTAAATTAAAATTGGGAAATCCAAAGGTTAGAGCAGTTTAGTTCTTTTATCTGTTTATTTGCTTCGCAGATGAGACAATTATGCAATGATCGCGCTGCGTACCCACTTTGTAATAATAGTGCAGCTTACTTCACAATGGGTGTAGTGAACCGGGTAGTGGAATTAAGAGTTTCGTGCCTTCTTACTGTTTGCTGTTATCTCTGTAGTGATGGAAGATAAGTTCTCTGCTGGCATTACTGATTCAACTCCTCTTGCCTCGGCTGCTGTCGGTGTATCCAAATGAACCTGAGATAGTAATGACCTCTAGGGTGTGATAAAGAATTTACTAAAAGACACCGTTAAGTTTGTATGAAATTACTATGTTGTTGAATTAAAGAAAATTGTGAACCCTATTTGGTTTACAAGATGTTGGTACTATCTTTACAATGTTGCATTTTCCACTGTTTGGTAAGTTAATTGTGGTATATGAAAAGCTAATAAATCACTGTTTTCTATCACTGAAGTTACATTATGTTTAGCTAATTACACACAACTTTCATGACACTCGCACACTCGATTTATATATTTGTTTTAATTCATTAACTTTTTTTTTTTTTGGGTTGTGCAGACTTTTAACTAAATGACTCAAGTTTGTCACACAACTAAATACACCAAGTGACTGAAGAAAGTGTTTTTCCTGCAGCTTATATAGTCTGTGTCTTGGGCGCTTCATAAATTGTTGAGAATTTTCGTTGGACCTGCAAGTTGCAAATTCAAGAAAATTTGCAGGCTTTTTGCACCCTTCTAATTCGTTCTCTCCGAATCGCACGAGTTTACATAATGTAGGATTCCCTTGTGTCTGGTTTATTTTGGGTTTCCTAGACCATTGCTGAACAAGTCTTGTGTTGAACATTAATAAAAGACCATTGTCTGCTTGCAAGGCTTGCACAACTTTCTCTCTGCCTCTTTGTGCATTTTCAACAAAATTCATATGTAGCACTGGAAATACTGTGTGTCTTGTTACATTAGTAGAATATATCTAACATAATATTAAATAGAATATATGCAGCTTATTTACAGAAAGAACATAATTATAACCTTGATATTAATATGATAAATATGATAGACATTATTATAATAACGGCATACCTATGAATGCCTGATAAATACTGTTTCAAAGGAAAATTTCCTGGCAACTTTAGGGAATATTAAGGAATTAATGTTGCATTCCATTTTAACTTCTCACAACCAACAAAACTTATCAAAATTAAAGAAAAATGCTTATAAAAACAGCTGAAAATGTCAATAGCTTTCCCTCCAAGAGGTTAGCCACCATATTAGAAATTCATGTTTTAGAGTTTTCTGATTGGCTGTAATGCTTGTGCGTCTGTTTTTTGCACAAAGTGACTTCATATTCATAAACTTTTACAGAAATTGCATTACAGAGCATTGATTATTTTCATTATGGAGGTGTATGTCCAACTTTGATATTAGGCTCCTCAAATATAATCTATTTTCATCACCTGGCTGCAGCTGCTAGATAAATATTTCAATTTTAAAAGAATGTAGCTTTCTGAGCTGGTAATTAGTGGAAATTTATAGCTCCTGTATAAGGCCTAGGGATTTTCTGGTACTGCATTCTAATCTTTCTGTAATTTTGTATAGTTTTGTGACATGCTGTTTTACTGTCACTTCTATATGAGAATAGATTCCATTTCTCTTAAACTTATTAACAAATAGCCATACAGCAACTGTGGATGATGGTACATTGAGGAATTGCATTGAAAAATGCCTTTTATCATCTGCACAAATTTGTACTAATGTTAATGTACCTGTATTAAGCCATTATGAAACAGTCTAGAATATTTAGAAACACAAATATATAACACTATGAACTTGCTTTTAAATACAATGCACAAATGTGTTTTTCCACAACCTAAATTTGCTTTGTATTGAATGAGCTTAGAGAAACAGGATGTCTTTGCAGGACCACTCAATCACTTCTTAACCAAGTTTAATACAATAAAACATGCTTAAGGTAGCTTTGACTTTCTTTTGTGAATGTCGGGTAATAAAAAAAAAATTGCATGTGTTGCATTCACATAACTTTCTTACATAAGCTTATTCTTTTGTTTGCTTCTTGTTTAATTGAGATGAACTTTCATTACACATTTCATTTTAGGTACAAAAAGGATATCCCATAAAAATTTGACAAATTGTGTACTCTAACAAGATCTATATTTTTTTGTGTAGTAAAATTTTATCCATCTTTTACGCTTTACAATTATACACAAGGTCGTTCAGAATGAAGAGGAATTTGCAGACATTTGCATGACAAACATGCAAATATCTTGAACCTGTGGTAGTCGAATCAAATCATTAGAGCTGGTTTTTGAGAAAATCAAAATAACGAAAATTTTCCCATGTAAACGGTAGTTTGGTGCACAAGGATTTTCTTGAAAAGCTGCATATCACATCTTTTTGTTTTGTTAAATTTATGGACACTCTTTAACTGCTGTGGTCCTTAGCATCCCATTCTATATTGGGCGTGAAAGACTGATAATTTTTCCCAGAGGCCTCTTTATCAAGCTTGAAGTTCTTTTACCTGCTGTAAATCTACGACATGGGATCACTGGCTTTACTTCCCTTCCGAAGGAAGCCATGCTAAGGATTTTTATGCCCTAAAAAATTCATCGCCCTCCACCGGGTTTGAACCCGTGACCTCGGGAACTAGAGGTAGCCACTACATGACGGAGGATGACATATTACATTTTACTGATTATTTGCCTTATTGCTTCAACATGAAGCGCCCATGTTCTAACACATGTTACCTCTCCAGTTGCCTTACACAAAGAGGAAGGCACTACTCACTGGCCCCAGGATTATCAAGTTAACCCCTCCCTTTATGGTACGTCACATCCTGTCCGTGTTACCAACCTACACTGCCGTGTTGCCAACACTAACATTCCCAAGCTACCCAGATCGGCGTCCCCGTTGAAACAAAAAGGACAGAAACAAAGAAATACATGAAAGAAAATAAATGACATACTTCTCATCAGAGAAAGAATTGCACTTTTTTTTCTTTCCCTGCATGTTAGAATTTTGATGTTTGAAATTTTATATAATGGAGCTCAAATGTCTATCAAAAGGAGTTGAGTGTTTTATTTCCTGTTAACATATTTATCATATGTATAATATTTTCATGGAGTTTTGAGTGCTACCGATGATATTTGTTCAAATGTATATTACAATTTTCCAAGTGAGCCCTGCGCACACATATTGTACATTGCTGCCACTATAAGACTGTATTTACACTGAACTATGTTTGAGGTATTTATGAGAGAACCTCATAACATCGCCCATACTGAAAAAATATCAGCTGCAGAGTCCTTTCTCACTGATGGTGTAATTTGATGATGGTAATGAGGGGCAATCACTGGCTTAGATTGTGCCCCAATAGGTGGCCCCTTTGCCACATAATGTGCAGATATCAAACAGCAGGTAGCAGCTCCCCTGGGCTTGCATCCAGCATCTGGCATGTCTCGTCACAGCTGGTTCACTCCATGGGCACTCGTACTCTCCAAACAGCAAAGTGTCACTACCATATGAATTTCAAACAGTTATAACTTGTGCTCCCAAAACAAAATTATACATAAAAGAAAATAGTATGTCATTTAAAATAGCTAGGATGAACAGAAAATGCCACAAATTTGGCAAAAGTTTACAAAAATGAAACACAATGTGTAATGAACACAAAAAAAATAATTACAACCTGACATATAAATTGAATTTTAGAGAAGATTACAAGCTAACGTTGTACAGTAAATTCTTAAAAATCATAATGAGATACATGAAAATATCTAAATACATAAGTATTACATAAATTATATCAATCATCTACACATAGTAAAGCAAAATACAAATATAGCAAATACAATATAGGAAATCATTTGGGATCCCAAAATTAAATTTAACCAGCTGGTACAAAATAATTCACAAAATAAATAAGTATACTTATTATTCATATATACCTAACAACGAAACACAGTCATTCATAATAACCAAAGCTCAGATAACACATAAGAAATTTGTTCACTGACATAACTCGTCCAACTAGCTGCAAAATAGTGCAGAAAGCAAAAGTATTTGGCATAGGCATAAATTCAGAATATCACATTAGCATTTCAGGAATGACACACAGATAATATAGCATTATGCCGTTGCATCCACATCTACAGGATCAAGATGAAGCTGGAAAACAGGTGGTAGTAAACCTTGTGAATAAACTCAAAAAAAAAAATTCTCATTGCATTACACCTCTTTTGTGAACACATCACACACGCTATACAGGGTATGTATCAGCAACACCAATATGCGAAACATCTCTCAACTCATAAATTTCCAGGGACATGCTAGCCCTCCTGGAAACTCACAACATTCAAACTTCAAGGGTACATTGTAGCTATCCCATCGAAGCTTGCATTAAGTCATCACATCTTTGACACTACCACCATCGGGGTTACTCTTCGGCACTCCCACCGAGGCAAACCTTACACGCACACACTCTCTCTCTCTCTCTCTCTCTCTCACACCACAAAATTCCATTACAACTTTCCAAGTTCTTGTAATACACATGTAGTGACACCATCTGCATCCACTGGAGAAGAGGAAATTCACTAATGGATTCTTAGGGTGACAGGATCTGTTGAATTATACTGTTGCCTAATGGAGTACCAGCGCCAGTCACTCCTAAAAATTTTAAAACATGGATGCCAACTTAATGCCGATTAGTCGTGCATCTGTCATCTGAAGAACACATTGTTCTTCAAAGCAAACAAATGAAAGTTGCATTTTATTATACTTAATTCCAAAATCATAGCAAATGTCAAGATCAAAGTAGTATATGCAAAAATCACCAAAAATTGTAGTCTATAAGGACCCACTGGATCATAATAAGGATAAATACGTGACACATGAACACTTTGATGTTTGGTACGAGGAGCATGAGGTCGACCAACATAAATAATGGGGGTGATTTGTCAAATAATTTCAAATGGTCCAACATATCTATGTAGCAACTTCGTGCATTTACCTTTCTTTCTAATAGGGGTGAATACTTTCACTAATTGACTTACAGTGTACACCACATCTCTTATGTTTTGCATCAAATGTTTCTTTTTGTTTCACTTGTTGTTTAGTAATATTAGCAACAGCGATCTCACATGTCTTCTGAATATCTTGTAAAGTTTGTTTCACAAAAAGATCATTAGATGTAGCTTGCAACTGAACCTGATTAGGTAAAGAAGGTTCCTGACCATATATCAAGAAAAAGGGGGGAAAACTTGGTAGATTCTTGAACACTAGAATTATAGGAGAAAATAACATAAGGTAAGAGTGAGTCCTAATTCTTTTGATTGTTGTAAAGAAAATGGCTAAGCATATTCAAAAGAATTCAATCATTCAGTTAAGCTGTTGCAAGCTGGGTGGTAAGCACTAGTAAAACTTGAAGATACTGAGAGGGATCTCGACAACTCTTGAGTGACCTCGCTAAGAAAAACTGAACCTCAATCGGACAATAACGTAGCACGGGCTTCATGCCTACAAATAATATTGTGCAAAATGAACTTAGCCACTTGTGAAATTGTCGCTGAAGATAGCGAAGCAGACTCAACCAACGAGAAGCATACTAGGTTGCGACAACAATGTATTTATGTCCAGCATTAGAATGGAAGGGGACCCAGGAGGTCAATACCCCAATGGTCGCCCACAGAAGTGACAGGAATTGGTTGTAAGAAACCTGCTGGCTTTTGGGTCCTATTCTGGTTTGACAAGTGCGTACAAAGTGTTCAGTGTCTTTTCTCATCCCAATCCAATAATACCTGGAGTGAATTTTGCCAAATGTTTTGGAGAAACACAAATGACCTGAAAGGGGATCATCATGTCACGATAAAATTTCATGTTTAAGTACTTCTGGAATAACCAACAGATGAAGAGGACCAGTGGAGCCAGCATTTTTGTGATAATGAACACCTGATTTGAGAGAGTATGTTGAAGCTTGTCTCTGAATTTTAGCAGGAGCTGACTGAGTGTCATGAAGAGCATTAACAAGCTGCAGTAACACAGGATCTTGTTTCTGTTTGTCAGCCACTTCAACTGCAGACAATAAGCATGTGGGAAGTTCCTCAAGCTGCTCAAGTTCATTCTCTTTAGGTTGCAGCACAGGAAATCGTGATAAAGCATCAGCATCATGGTGTTTCTTGCCTGATTTATAACAAATAATATAATTAAATTCTTGCAATTTCAAGTTCCATCACGCCAGACAATGTGGACCTTATAGCCATATACTAAACTTCGAAAGTGAGTAAGTCCAAACAGAATAGCTAACAATTCCAACTCAGGAACACTAATTACATTCACATTTAGACAATGTTCTTGAAGCATAGCCCACTGGTTTCAACACATTATCAATCTTTTGATACAAAACAGAAGCGACCCCTAGTTCACTGGCATTAGAATGTAATTCAGTATATGCACTAGGAGTATAGTGAGCTAAGACCGGGGCAGAAACTAATGTGTCCTTTAAACTTTGAAATGCAGATTGCTGATCAGTTCCCCAAACAAAACCTTGATCTTTCCTGGTCAATTGAATAAGAGGTAGAGCAATATTTGCATAATCTTTGATAAACTTCCTACAGAAGTTAAATAAACCCAAAACTTTCCTTACATCTCAGACATTTTTAGGACGAGGCAAATTTTGAATAGAAATTACTTTGTCACTCCCAGGAGAAATACCATCTTTAGACACTTCAAAGCCTAACAGTTTGAACTTTTGCATAGCAAAGAAACTCTTTTCTGGTTTAAGTTTGAATTTATGATTATCCAAGCATTGAAAAACAGCTTCAAGATTTTGTAACAACTCATCAAAAGTTTTTGCAAAAACCACAATATCATCCAAATATGCAATTACTTTTTTAAATTTCAAATCGCCTGAAAGCTTTTCTGCAATATAACTTTCTTTCCTTCCTTTCTTCCTTCCTTCTGAGGACTGTGGTTCCTTAATAATTTCAGCATCTTGCATTTCCTTAACTTGCTCAGCAATTATTTCTTTTTGCTTATGGGGAACTCCGTAAGGTCTTTGTTTAATTGGTTTATAGTCGGTGAGTTTTATATCAAATTCTGCAACATTCTACCTAGTTCTTGCAATGAGGTAGCAAAGATATGGCTATATTTCAACAACAATGAGTGTAATTCAGCTTTTTGATTATCTGATAATTTACTGTTCACATTAAAGTCAAACTTTGAAGCTGGCATAGGGGTGACATCTGATGATAAAACAGAATTACTCTGAACTACTGCAACATCATATGCTTTAGCTAAAACTGTATTAGCAAACAATGTTTGTGGAGCTGCCGTATTATTATGAACTGGTATAGTTAATTCAGACGTAGAGTGGCATAGCAACGACAGAATTGAAAGGTTTTTCCTCTTGCATAATGCTGGCAGCAGGTTCAAACATAACTTCATTAACTATTTCTGACGAGGGTTGAACTGTTGCATAGCAAGTGGACAAAGGTGGAATTTTCACATCATTTACAACTACCACTTTAATACAAGGGTCATCATTACATTCATTATCTTGCAAGGGATTCACTCCATATCAACCAAAGGGACCTTCAGTTACCTGGTGAATTGGTATGCTAAACGAATTATCCTTAGAAGAATTCAGTGTTATTACATTTTGTGCACAATCAATTACAATACCATGAACATGTAAAAAATCATTGCCTAAAATTAAGTCATGAGAAAGATCTTTCACAACTAATACATCTTCCTGAAAAAAAAAAACATCATTAATTTTAAATTTCAAAGCAGTGTGATAAGGTGCATCAAGTAACTTGTTGTCAGCAGTTCTAAGTAACATATCTATAGGCTTCAATTCAGAGAGATCACTAATATGAGCAGCATTTACAATACTAACTGCACTTCCTGTGTCAAGCAAAATAGGAACTTGTAAGATTTGACCTGATATAGCTGCGATGTCATGTTGAGGTGCAGCTGCGCTGGTGGGCGGTGGTGATGCCGCTAAGTCTCATCGTACAAGGCTCAGCGCCAGTCATTTTTTTTTTACTGTTGAAGACTGCTGCGGCAGAAGCAAGTCAGATGACCCTGTCTGTTACATCTATAGCAGGTGATAGCTGAGTCCATGTCGGATGATCATTGAAACTGTGTAGGTCTCCAAGATACTGGTACAGCTGGTGGTGGCTGAAACTGATTAAACTTGTTACATAATTGTTCCACACAATCAATCAGCTGTTTCATTGAATCGGCAGCTGTGTCACTAGCAGAAGTGGTATGTGCTAACTGACCAGAAACCGGGAAAGTAACAGCAGGAACAGATGTTATAGTAGGCACAGAAGTAGGTGGTGTAAACACTGCAGCCTGTGATTGGGCAGACCCTAAATGTTGTCGGTTCTGCAAATAAAATTGTGCCTTATCAACTCGTTGAATAATTTGTATCACTTCAACAGTTTGCGGATTTAGTGGTAGCAATGCTTGTACATAGAGAGGTTGAAGACCTTTAAGCAGGTGTTTAATTTGTTCAGCCTGAGACTTATTTGGATTAACTTGATCACACAGTGATAACACCTCATACACATAATTAATAACAAGCTCATCATCTAACTGCACACGCTGTCTAAGTTTTATTTCTAACATATCACTCTGATTAGTCATCTGAAAGGCATTCAGGTAGTGCGTAGCCAGGCAAAGCCAATCATGGCGAGGATGCCGGTGGCGAAAAGTTTGAAACCACAATGCAGCAGTATCTTTCAAGTAACATGGAAAACGTTTCAATTTCATATCATCAGACCAAGCATTAGCAGTAGCAACCATTTCAAAATTTTGGAGAAAATCATGTGCTGACAACTTACTAGAATTTTCAAAATAGACGGTTCAATGACCAGTCTGGAAACAACTGGTTGCATTGTACTAACAGGAGCAAGCTGATTAGGCACTGCTGGCAGCAATTGTGTATGAAAAGGTGCACCCGCACTAGAAATAGATTCTTCCTCACTGTGTTCACTAATTGGTGCAATGGACACTTCAGAACTTTGTGTAGTACGTCGCTTAGGCATTTTGACCACAGAAAAACTACTTTGTAATGTAGAAAATACTTTTTTCAAAGCGCCCACGGCAAAATTCACACCATGATACCAGCACAGTTATACAGGGTGTTTCAGAAATACTTTTACAAACTTCGGGTAAGGGTTCCTTACACCACAAGAAGGAATAAAGTTCATATGAACATATGTTTCATAACCCTTTGCTTTCTCGTTAGGTGTTCAATATAGTGGTACACTTATAACACACAAAACTTGTAAGAAATGCTCAAAATGTCCTCTTGCTTCTATGCATGCCTGTACTCGTCGAATCATGGAATATTCCACCCTGTCAAAAACTCCGGGATGGTGTCGAATGGTTTCGCAGGCTTCCATGATCCATCGATGAAGCGTTTCTGCATTCGGGATGGCTGCTCCATAAATCAATGATTTAAGATGCCTCCAGAGGTAAAAATCCACAGGATTGAGGTTGGGAGAACGTGCAGGCCATGGAACTGGTCCTCCTCTGCCTATCCATCGGTCATGGTAGATTCATGTTCACGAAATGAATATCCAGCCATGGTGGAACAAAACACCTACAGTTAACTCACTACATGTAAACAATTGAAATGTTGAAGACAGACAAATGACAAATGTAAACAAGTCTCCATGGCAACACTTCGCCATCTACCGTATGTAGTACAATGGGTCAATGCCTTCTATGAATACATAGGGAAATGACGTTTTGAGGTTGGACCCCAAAGGCCGTTGAACTCGCACTTTCATTGTGACAGGAATAATGCGAAAACCAAGGATTATGGGACATATGTTCATATGAACTTTTTTCTTCTTTTGGTGTGAGGAAACCATATCCGAAGTTTGTAAAAGTATTTCTGAAACACCCAGTATACGTAAATATTTGGGTATATCACCCTAATGTTCACACAGAAATTACAGAGAGAGAGAGAGAGAGAGAGAGAGAGAGAGAGAGAGAGAGAGAGAGAGAGAGACCTACTGTGACTACCATGCGATATAACACTCATGAAAACAGTGAAAGCTACTACAAATAGTTCACTCGAAATTAATTTCAGTATGATGCATCACATTCACTGCACTTATAAACATGCACATGCAATGTAATGCGTAGAGCACTGACACTGAAGATTCACTTCACACGGTTAAATTTATTTTCATTTACTAAGCGAAACACCACACGTGCTCACTATGCAGAAAGAAGTTACGTGGTAATCACATGGGGCAATTTCAGCACCCCAAAAAAAATTTATGCCAAAATAAATCACATAATTAAAATCTAGAGCCAAACAAATGAATAAACCTCTTTTCTAAAAGACTGAAACCGAAAGATACGTCATGTTGAAACACGTGGTCCACCCAAAATTAAACTACCATATTCAAAGGACGGTGGAAAGAAAAATTTAAATTGTCATATACCCGGCCCTCCACTAAAATTGTCGTATCTCACATATTAAATCACTTAAATTTCTAGATGGTAGAGCAGAAAGGTACCCGGGATCTTTACGTTCTTTTACAATCACCACGAGGTCGACGGGGGTGAGCCTAAATACGCATTAAAATATATGTAATTACACTTGATTTACAAGGGATTAGGAGATATGGTCACCTATTCCAATAATCAAACCATTTTTTAACTTTGGATGGCCACTATATTGCACAGAAATTTACAGAATGCTTTGCCTTATTGTTTTAAGGTGGACCGCCCATGTTCCAACACGTATTACCTCTCCAGTTGCCTTACACAAAGAGGAAGGCACTACTCACTCACCGCATGATTATCAAGTTAACCCCTCCCTTTACTCACATCCTGTCCATGTTACCAACCTACACTGCTATGTTGCCAACACTAGCATCCCCAGTGCTACCAACACGTCACAATATGCAATTGAAAATTCTAAGAAAACAAGCAGCATCTTGAGTGGCATTACAACAAAACAAAGGCATGTGTCAAAAATTTCAGCCTATCTACATAAAGAGTTTCATCAATTTTTCAAAAGTCAGATGTTAAATTAATGTGCGCTTGGTGGGTTGCAAAGAGTTTCTCTATTGTGGACACTATGGTTGACAGACCAACATATAAGTCATGTTCAGGATGGAGTAGTGTGTTCCTTTGTTTAGATTTCATTATTTAATGGTAGAAAAGAACTACAGAGCAGTCCCTCAGCCATCTGGCCGGTAATCGCGATGCGTGTTCCGTGCGCTATATTCAGTGTATCTATTTATTATTCTCATTATTGATACTGATACCATATTATTATTACTGATTTTATGATTATTACGATATATTGATTACCTATTGAACAAACATTTTTATTTTATCAGTACTAACCTTTTTCACAGTCGGTGTTGAAAGTGGTGTCCTTCGGCAGATAAACATTCTTGGCACCTTCTGATGAAATTACCATTCACACCCATAAGTTCTTGTTGTGTAATTTCCCTAATTTCTGTTCTTATATTGTTTTTAAGATCGTCTATGGTGCGAGGATTGTTCCTATAGACTCTATTTTTGAGAGTTCCCCACAGATAAAAGTCGCAGACAATAATTTCAACAGTTTCTTAGACCTATGTACTGAGTGTTTTTGAAACACTGACTTGTGCTACATGTCGTAAAGATTTATTCGGAGACTGTTCAAATGCTCTGCCAGACTTGTGCTACATGTCGTAAAGATTTATTCGGAGACTGTTCAAATGCTCTGCCAATTTCATCAAGTTTTTCTTCCGTTAGAACCCTTTGTTTCTTTTTACAACTTACAACATTAAATGATACCGTTCTCTTCACTTTATTCACTAGATATATCTGTTTCTCTACTCGGAACCTGAACCAGGAAATTTATCATGAAATTGTCTACACGAGTCGGTTTTCACATATGCGTCATACATAAAAAGTCTTTGTTCAAACGAAAATTTGAGTACCATTTCTGGGTTGTAATAATCTGATAATTCAATCGCACACAAATACACACGCATCTCATATCTATACACAAGAAGCAATAACAACTGACTGAAGCCCACTGCTACATGTCTGATAAGTGGAAGAGCCCATGGTCTTGAGTACATTCATACATCTCACACAAGACTGCCGTGCAATTCCTGGCCAGAGCGCTGAGGGACCGCTCTGTACAAACAGAAACAGCAGCAAAATGGAATTATAGAATGCTGACATTATTCATAAATCTCTAAAGACTGGACCGAATGCTCTAGAAATTGCTTTCATAGTAGAATTGCATGATAAATCTAGCAAATAATTTTTATCGTTGACAGGCTGATGTCATTTTGAATGTTAATCCCATCAAAAGTACCAAAAATAGCAATATTATCCTTTCTAACTCAAACTGACAAGCTAATAAAGTACTTTAAGTTTTTAATGCTTTTAGGTGTTCTGCTATTAACTTCTTTAGGCATTCTTTCTCGTTTTCAGCAAGTTGATTTTCAAAACTCTCAACTAAACAAAAGGGCACTCATTTAGCTGCTACAACCAAAGACTCCCAAAACTTAAGTTCTTTTGTAAAGTCCTTAAATTTTGTTTGTGGCAATCATTAGTTTTCTGTTTTGTGTTGCATGCTTGTATTTAAAGAGTTCAATTTGTTGAAAATTTGGGCAATATATATTAGTTTGGTAGACAAACATCTTCCAAAAGTTTAGCATACTGTTGGCTATTTGTCTCCTCCTCCTCCTCCTCAAAAAAAAAAAAAAAAAAAAAAAAAAAATTAATTATGATCCTCTGTAGGGTTGTAATCAAACCGTTCTAAACAAATTTATTGCATTAAGTGAGGCTGTAATCAGTTTTTTAATTTTTTTTTTTTTTTTTAAATAAATTGCTGCAACCCACCTTCCTAGTGACTTAAGATATGCATAACTACCAGTCATTGTTCGTGAAGGTGGTTAGTAAGCAACAAATGATTACGAACATTCTCAGAAGCATCAAACTGAATAAAAGCATTCTGGAATATCTTCACATGTGTATGTAAACCTTGCATTGGGTTGAACACAAACATAGTTCTCCAGCTTGTGATGGTGTTTGGGTCTGTATGAAATATGAAATGTCACATAAAAAGAGAAACATGTTGCAGATATTGCGAGAAGACATATCGTTTTGCATTGGCATCAAGATTACGTAATCATTTCATTGTATGTAAGCTATGTCCACAATGTATAAAATATATAGCTTCTTCGCAGAAAAATGTTGTACAGCAGCCATCACAAGTTGCGTTAGAAAGTACTAGCCCTATACAATTGACATGAGGGGTTTGCGTTCACTGCATTCCAGAGGTGCTGTCAAAAACTCCATCTTCTTTAAGTACAGTAAGTGATGAAGTGGACAAAAGTATTGCAAGGGCTGTTTATGCTTGAGATGTCCTCTTTAAATGTTGAGTCGAAATACTGACAAGATATATTTCAGAAGATCTGTCCTGGTTATGAGCCATTACAAATCATGATCTTGTGAGACATTTGCTGGATACTGAATACCAACGTGTGCAAACAGTGGTTATGCAGAAGATTATCAAGTCAAATGCACTTGTCTTAATTTCAGACCATTGGACAGATATTTCAGTCCACAGTGTGGTAAATTTAATTATCAGCACCCAGATCCTATATTTTATAAGAGCATTCAACTGCTCAGTATATCATGTCAACTATCATCAATGACAATAGTAATAACAAATTCATCATTTATTACAGACAACACCCGAAATATGCTTGCTGCAGGTAAAATACTACACGAGAAGTATCCATGCATAGCCATTATAGTTTGTGCCACCCATAGTATAAATCTGTTGCTTTAGAAATACAGGAAAGAAAAATATGGTAATTCTTCCATCACACTAGAACTTTCATCTTCATTGCGGTGGGCTGCTGTATTGATATGCTTTGATAGCTTGCTAAAGAACAAAGAAGCTGTACCGGAAACCGTTGTTAGCCCAGGCATTTGGATGAACAGAACCGTTAAGAATTCCTTAAGTCTAGTTTACATGACAACCTAGGTTTTGCAACTAGTTTTGTGAAATAATTTTCCGGAAACTATTTGCACAAGATATTGTTTAGATGACGTTTGTGTATACTGTAGTTTCATAGATTAACATTTTTCTGCAGAAGTAGTTTGTAAAAAATGAATGGTCAAGATATTGCAGCAGCTAATGTAGTAGCTAAGATGTTACTACTGGCCTTTTAAAAAATGAGAGAAGGTGAAAGAGATTAATATGGACTAGATCTTGAATTCAGAGGATGTCATTTTTAGTGTGCTGAAACTTTGTTGAAGGAAATTGTAGAGGATCCAAAAAGTTATTACAATCATTTGAGAATGATTTTGGAGCAGTTTAGCTTTTTGCTTGGGAAAGTAACAAACTAAACAAAGAAGCAAGATACTGTAATACGTGAAACATTATCACCAGAACTGTAATTGCAAATTACATTGACATATCTTGCAAGTGGCAACTCATATTCATCGCTACAGATTTTGGACCCTGTTCCAAAAAGCATAATTTCAAAATTAGTTCCTGAGGTGAGCGCACTTCCAGACTTCTTACTCTTTTCGATCTTCCATATTTCATTTGTGTAGGTCTTTCTTGTGGAATGAATTTGCATTTTAAGTTCTATTGTCTTTTCATCCAAATTAAGTTCTTTTAAAATTAATTCAAGCGCAGCAGAACATTTTGCTTTATTTTTAAAGTTTATATCATTAAAGTCCCACAAGCGCTTTTGCACTGTATATAGATCCAGGCAATTAATCATTTCTTCGCTTCCCCACTTCATTCTGCAAATTGCAAGCTCAAAATCAGGCGCTAGAACTTTTTTAATTTACTCAAAGTTTGGAAGTAGCTAAAACTAGCTAGTGTCGTAATTGTTGTCACTAACTCTTGCACATGCGCACAAATAAAAGATAATTGTAAAACCTAGTGTCATCATGTAAACTAGCCTATACTGGCAGATGAAACTTACCAGAAATTAAAAAGACCTTTATGTTTACTGAAACTATGTCTGAAGCTATCGTTAGGGGGACAATGCTACTTTGCCAATCATCACAAGTTGTTTTCTGAACTTTCCACATTTGTAGATTCATGTTGAAGGGTTGTAAATTAATTTCCGAGAAGACCAATAGAAATAGAATAGAAAAGTGTTCACATGCAAGGCAATTCGTATGGCGGCAAACCTTGTAGATCCCTGATACGAAGGACCAGTTCTTAAATGTTGATGAATGTCAAGCATGGAGTACATCAAAACATTCTGTGAGTTATTTAAACTTGACACTGGGCTCATTGTGACTAATCTAGCAGAATTTTGAGCGCAAGTAGGTTTTTTTTCAAACAAGAGTATTTGGTCTGCTGCTCAACATATCTCTCCAACCTCATGGTGGAACACTGTATGTAATAAGCAACCATTTACTCCCCCAGCTTCATGAATTTTGAACATACCATTGTTGTCTGCAACCAGTGATCAAAATTGGTCTGCTCATGGCAGAATTCACACTAAGGTAAGAAACATTGTCTCCAGTTACAACTGAAAAACTCATTTCAGTGCACGATAACCTCAGATATAATTATATGTCATAGCAGTATGCGAACCACCAAGACATACCTTTTCATTGGATGAGGAATCAACATAAGGTGTTAAAGCTTTTGTAAATTGGAATCAATGTTGTTTATCCTGCAAATAAAATAACATGTTTTCATGGCGATAATGTGATCCAAAGAAAATTGTGGTGGTGGTTTTTTCCCTACAAAATGAACTTATCTGTGCAACCAAATATTACTACTATGTTCAACATTTCATTAGTGATACTCTTTATCATAAGGGAGTTGTAACTTTCCAAACATTCAAAATGTTACTGTTCCACCTGATATAGAGTCTAGTAAAAGGGCTTCATGCATAAAATTAGTGTTCTTTCTGTATTTGTGTTCTATCTATTCATTGATATTGCCAATTCACCCAACTGAACAATTTGAATAACATATTAAATAGTTTTAAACCAGGTTTCTGTTTATAACCAAAAGAACCAAAGCATTTCAAACCAACAGTGCAACGCTAATCCTCTGTCCAAAACAGAATTTCTTGAATGGCATAAACCTGGTAAAGATCTGCCAAGAAAGGCGAAGGCCATGATAAGTCTTCTGGGATCCCAATTCTCCTTGTTGATTTCAAAGAAAGAAATTCTACTGCGAATGCTCAATATTATGTTTTACTTTTGCACAAATTGTATTATTCCATCAAACACAAGAAGCGTGGAAGGTTGTCACATGCTGTTTGTCTTCTCTGCAACAATGTGCTATTGCACACAGCGGCAGTTGCAAAGGTTGCAGTAAAGAAAATGTGGTTTCCAAGAGACCACTCACCTACAGTCCAGATCTAGCCCCAGTGACTATCACCTCTTCTCCAAACTAAAGAAAGGGGAAGGAAATTTGATGATGAAGCGAAAGCTGCTGTAATGGGACATTTTGTCGATAAAGAATGAGATTAGTTTTTGAAAGAGTTATTAATCCACAGATGTGAAAAGTGTATTGAAATAAAGGGTGATTATGTCGAAAAATATCATAGTTTTAATTTTGTAACTTTAAAAAAGTAGCCAGCCCAGAAACTTTTGAAACCTTACCTTGTAGTAGAGAAAGTAAAAACAAATTTTTGTAAGAATGGTTTGTAGAAGCTACGTATATAAAAGTAATTGATAGTGGTGTAGAGAAAGTCGTGTTAATTTAACACCAGATTTTTATTTGTAGTTGGAATACAGTTTTTTTTCTCTTTCTTTCTCCCTCCCTCCCTCATACAGGGTTCTCTCTAAGCTAGCCATTGTTGCTCTAAGTGCCTCATTTAATATTACAGCAGGTTTTTATGCAAAATTTTGTTAACAGTTCTGGAATAGCTTAAAAGAAAGTAGAAATATGTGTTGGAATATTGAGGTAGAGCTTGCAAGAATATGAAACACAGTACTAGGCAGCATGTATCAACTAGGGTTCATAGCACTGGTACACTTGCTTCCATTTATGCCATCGCTGCAGCTTTGGGAGACATTTTACTGGCCTTCGCAGGTGGAGTGTGCAAGGAGGAGGTGTGTTTCTGTTTACATTTTTGCACATGCAGTGGTGTCCTGTTTTACTGCATAATCCTAGATTATTCATGTATGAATATATAACTTTGAGCAATAGCTTTATCCGTCATCACTTATAATAGCCATTTTAAAACTCCTTGTACACAGGTGGTTCGTAATTTTTTGCTCTCCCTGTAGTAGACTTGCAAGTAAGTGTTTCAAGATTACAAATCTTTCATCTCTAGATTCGGATGTGGGTCTTTTATGTTAAAATGGGCTGTTCAGATGACCTGGAGGATGTTAAAGAGCAAGTAAAATTAATTTTTTATCTTAGATCTGAAAATATGATTGAGAGATCGACCAGATCCTTTAAAACATAGTGACATTGAATCACAGAGGATACGGTTTGAAAGGACCTGGTAAATACCTCACAGTTTTTGCAAGAGAATCTAACATTTCAAAGTAACTTCAAAATCCATCCTATAAATAAATTGCACAACAGAAATGTAATTTTCAAATCAAAATGGCTATGCTGGCTATTCAGGGTGAAATATTTAGGAATATTAAGAAATTAGGAAGTGATTTTTTTTGGGCCAAAAATGGACTACCAACTCTGATAAACTGTTCATCTAATCATTCAAAAATATCCACTTCGGATATTTAGAAAATCTGTTTACTGAAATTCTGAAACTGACTTGATTGGGGACAGGTATAGGTGTGTTTAGGGAAGGGAGACATGTGGAAGCAGATAAAGTGACTTCATCTCAGGTTACCAAATATTGTTAGTAAATAAAACAATAGGAATAATAATAATAATAATGACTTTGTCGTTACAGCAAATTACAGATTATGAAAAAATTGCATGAACAACAAATGTTAGAAATCATGTTGGTAGAAAAGTTTAAATTTTGTTTACATCATTTACTTGCACTGTGTTATTAATGTGATTTATGTATAACCTTTTTTGTCAATGTTTATATCTCTGGGTGTAAAGCAAGTGAACGATATTACAACTTTTATTGTGGAGGGAGCAATCATGCCTTCAGACTTCTACTGGATCCATCCTTGAATTAGAAATTTTGAGCACCATACATATAATTACTTTTTGCAGTAGATTAATATGTGTAACTATTAATGCTCATAACATAATTTTAATATTGTGCTACTTCTTCACACAGGGTCACACAGTGGGACATGCCCTAACTGGAATGTTTAGTGGTGGCAGCTCTAATGAAGTTCAGCAGGCTCCTGCAGCAGCACAACCACCAATGCAGCAACAGTATGGTGCACAACCTGCAGAGCCAAATGGACCATGTGCATGGGAAATCAGACAGTTCCTGCAGTGTGCTCAGGGTCAGAGTGATCTAACATTATGTGAAGGATTTAATGAAGCACTACGCCAATGCAAGCAAGCACATGGTATGTCAATCAGAGCATAGAAATTAAAATAGGGAGGAATTTCACTTTGTTAATGAATTGGGTAGTGCAGAAATGCATAGCTGACTGACACCACAGTTGAAGGGTCAAAATTCTGGGTTCAATTATTGGCTGGGGTAGGGGATTTTTCTTTTAGTAGAATGACTCCTACCCATCTCGAGATTGGGAAGAATGAAGGAATTGTATTTCAAAAATATATTTCAAAAACTTCAATAATATGGAACCTCTGTAAAAGATTGTTTCTAAATTCAAAGCTGCCAATATCAGATGTCCCAAGTAGTAACTGCAAATTAATGTCCCGATATCTCTGAAAGTTAAAATATACCTCAAGTCCCCATTACTGCATAGAATCCAATTTGGCTTATCAACATTACTTTCATGGCTATTGAGCTATGCTCGAAACATTCCTTTCTAACTCATGGTTATTGACAGATATTTCTGTTCAGAATAGCAGGTTTGCTCAAAAAGGTCATGCCAGGAAAGTAAGATAAGGAAAATAATGCATTTGCATACATTTTTAATTGTTTTCTGCTACAAATGAAGTATACTATGTATTATGGCTATTAATTCCTAGGGATGCAATTCCCTTGGGTCTGACATGCATGCAAAATTTTTCTCCATCGATTTTAGATGATCAACAATAACTTTAAAATTGCATTTCTTTGAGATGGCTGTTTTTGGTGCTCTGATGTTGCAAGCTGTAAAGGGGAGAAAAAAAATCTGATGTGATACATTCACATGACTTTCCCTCTATCTTTATTAGAGAGTATACAGACTATTCTTACTAAAGCATATTTTTCTATCTACTACATTTTAATCCAAATAAACCTTTACAAAAATAACTTCATTATACATTTCATTATAGATATAAAGAGAACAGCAATAGTCAAATGTTTAAGAAGTGAATGCTATATGCTATACTGCTTCCTGTACACCCTTGGAAGATATTGAACTCAAATACCAAGTTTGGTATTTATCTCAGACTTTCATTTTCAAGTTATGCTGTTCTCTCTCCCCCTCCCCCTCTCCCTCTCTCTGAGTTTCCAGAAATGCTTTATATGGATTCAGGGAGCCTCAAAACATATATTTCCAGCAAAATTTTGGTATCAAACTATTAGGTGGACTGCAATACCTTCTCTACCTATGTACGTAGTAGAGAGAGCAAAAAAGAAAAAGCGGCAAAATGTTGGATCTCCCCACTTTAAGGCAGCAAATGACCAGTTTTTATTATTACAATAATTCAAAGGAGTAAACTTAAAAAAATCTTCATTAACCTGCTGCATTTTTGATAGAATGTGAACACATTGGAATTATTAACAGCATACATGTGAAGGAGAATATATATAATCACAATTTATAACTGAGAAAACAGAAGATGCAGCTTATAACTGGTATCGCCCAAAACTTCAAATAACCTTATATAAGAACATTTTCCTGTTCTTCCAATACGTTGTAACTGAGTTCATTACCAGTGTGTTAAATTATTACAAAGAGAATAATAATTGTGCCCACTGTAACATCAGAATTTAGTTGACCAATATTTTATAACTAATAAGGACTTGCTACAAAACTTTTAAAGTTCAGTCAGAATGAAGTGGACATTATGAGCTATTCCCACAAAATTGAATGTTGTATTTTTTTTTTTTTTTTAAGTAATGAAAATATTTTAAATATATGGTATTTTAAACAAAATTGTTAGTAGTTTTTAAAAAAAATCTTCATGTTGCATCATTGGATAAAAGCTGAACTTAAAACACCAAGTTGAATAAATATTTTGCTTGCTTTTTGTTGCCAAGTTATGCTGTTCAGATGGACATGTGTGAATCGACAGATCACACACACACACGCATTTTTCTTAAAAAAAATTTTGAATACAGTACTTCCTCTTACCTATTGTAGACTGATGCTTTCTTGTACATTCTTTAGTGCTACCAATGTAGTAGAACTAGATACTGCATTTGACCCAAAAATTCGACATCAAGATTGAGCAGAAATATAAAGTTTTAAAGCCCTTCAATCCAAAAAAAAAAGTTCATATAATGTGTCAGTCTTTGAAGAGGATAACTCGGAAACAAATTGCCAGGTATTTGCATACTTACGCCAAGCATCATTTAAGGTGCACGATTCCCATCTCTTTTTTCAAAATGGCTATAATGATTTTGATTATTTCATGTTGGCATGATTTTCAACATGTATGTAATCTGTAAATAGCTGTGAAATTCCCTTCATTCTTACTGCAATTACTGATAGGCAAGAAAATGTCTGAAAAGTCTCTCTCATGAAAAGGCAGCTCCCATTAAAGCATATCATTTAGCTCCAAATAATCCTAGCAAGAATCACTCTCAAAATATTCTTTTTTTGGGGTGTGTGGTGTGCAATTATTTCACACACACAAACTTCAAACTTCCTATTGGCATTACATTTACAGTGTTCTACAAAAAATAAAAAAAAAATTTCTTCTTCAGGGTTGCATTTTATGTGGGACATAAGTATTCATACAGCAATGGCAAACGCAAATCTAATGGTTATCTGGTAACCCACAATGTGCCTGTTACAAATAGCTGCAGTGCTGCATACTAGTCATGTACGGAGTGACTGGTTGCTCCAGAAGGTGAAAATGGGTCGCAAAGGAAAGCAAACATTTTTAGAAGTAAGAGAGGTTATTGTTTCAGTACATCAATAGGGAAAAAAACATTCTGAAATAACTCGCACTGTAGGAAGAAGTTGTTCGACAGTGCAGATTGTCATTAAACATTTTAAAGTTATCCATATGCTAATAAAGGAACAGAGAGAAGTCATATGTCGGCAGGAAAAATCAAAGGAGCAGGTTAGTGTTTGCAAAGGAATATGTAGGAAAGGATAATATATTCTGAGTTTATTTTCGGATGAAAGTAAATATATTTCATAATGATGGCCGAATGCGAGTGTGGAGAAGGCTGAATACAGCATTGGATAATTATTAACACAATTTATTAAAAACACTTGAACTCAATATACGTCAAGTAGTTAAAAAATGCGTTTTGAGAAGCATGCTCATCGGTTTGTCGACTGGAGCTTGCAGCTGGAAAAATCTCGACCAAGTTATTGTGTATGTGCTGCCCTCTGTTCCTATGGCTACTCAGACAATATAGTCAACTGATGGGATATCAAAATCCATAAGACAAGGCTCGTTCTTGGTGATTCAAATTCTTTCCTGTGTATCAAATGCTAAGGGTGTCTTGATGTGTTTGAGCAATGTGATTTCACGTTTTATTTCATGGTTAAAGTTCCAAAAATGGGGTGAAACTGCACTTGTACACTTGTTTAAATTTTATGTTCTTTAAATGTTCCTTCATTCTAATTTCCAGGCTCCATTTTGTTTTTCGAATATAAATTTTATCACGCTCTAAACATTCCATTTTATATATTCCAGCCGTCTTATTTTTAGGTAAACTGGTTTTTTAAAGGATGATTCAACAGATTTCTTAAATTATATCTATTTTGTGGTGCCAACTTTATATTAAATTCTTTAAATACCTTTTCAAATTTGTAAAACAATTTAGAATGAAGGGTAAATTTACTATTGCTGGGAAGTTTCTTAAGAGTGGACAGGGTAGTAATTTCTGTCAATATTTTTTGTTGCTTATGTTTTACAATCATCTTATCCATGAAATGCATTTTGAATCCATTCTGTATAATAATTTCAGGTATGCAGTCATGTTCATTTTGAGATCTAACTTTTGTAGAGGTATATGTATTGATGAGGTTTTGGATTGTGTCGATTCAATTTTATATAATTGTCAACATGTGTGGGTTTCCTATAAATTCCAAAGGACAGCCCATTATTATTTCTGATAATCTTGAGATCTAGAAAAGGCAACTACCCATCTTTTTCTACCTCCAAAGTAAATTTTATGGAAGGATCCTTAAGATTCAGTAATTTGAGAGTATCATTGATAATGACAGCAAAAATATCATCCACATATCCATACCATTTCTTAAAGATGTATGGAAAGGAACTTGCAACATGTACTAGTAAATGACTCGTATAGTTCAGCAAGTGCAGGTGAAATTGGGTTGCCCATAGCCAAGCCTTTTGTTTGTTGATAGTACTTGTGGTTAAAAATGAAGCTATTTTGTTTGATGCACATCTGTGTAAGTTCAATATATTCAGCTTGATCAGTCTGGGTAATTTTTCTATTGATATACTACTAAACAATGCACTGACAATGAAGGATACCAAAAGTTTATTGCTATCTATACATAGATCTTTAACTCTGTCCACTAATTCCACAGAGTTTTTTACTCTTTCCATGTCATTGTGAAAAACAACTGATGACCACTTCAGAAAACTCAAACCAATAAGAATGGATATCTTGGAAATGGCTGATACCAAAAGTAATTTGAGATGTATTGTCTGTGTAGCTTTCTGTGCAGTAAGTTTTTGTTTATCTCTTATTGTTTACCAATTATTCATTTCAAAATAATTTCTGAATGAAGAAGGCCCATTCTACTTCCAGAAAATTTTCTATACATTTTGTTGTGTAAATATCTTAAATATAAGATATTTTAATCAGAATTATTAGAGCCATTTTTGAGATAATCAATAACAATGAGAACTTGTCTATGTAGGAGTAGTTTAGGGGTTGGGAGATTTTCTTCAAAATCTTGTCACATCTTTGGAAGGTTATGAACTTAAAATGCCAAGTTTATTTGTTCAATGTTTTTTTGTTATAAATTTCGATATCAAATTTTTGGATGGAATACAATGAGTGGTCATGAAAATCAACTTGTTCTGGATATCAGCTGCTCATTAAACGTAACCATTTTATAGTCAGTGTAAAAGTGGTACTGAAAGGATTTAATAATTCTGTGATAAATTTCTCTCAACTTAATCTTTTTCTTTCTTTCTTCAGGAGAATGCTTATTCTATTTTTTCCTTAAAGATTTGGATATTCAAGTTTTCTCTTACATTACTTTTGTTACATTCTGGTCAGCAACAATAATTATTGCATCACTTTTAAAAGAGGTTGTTTATTTCAACAATAATTGGGGAAGTGTTGACTTCTGTTTCTCATAAGTTACACTATTTGCCGTAGGTACATAAGTGGATGTCGCTCTTTAGCATTAAAAGAATAAAACAGATGTAAATTAGCCTATATTGTGCACACTTTAAAACACTCTGGTCAATAGTATACTAGAGATCAACTAAATAATAGAGTCTAACATGAATAGCAGACAGACACTTTATGTCCAGTGTTTCATGATAGTAAAAGCTTACAGAATGGGATTTGATTTGGAGGTGTACCGGATGAGAATTGGGAAATTTGTGAGCAGTAAAACTGCATAAGGAAAGGAGCAGTACATAGATGACAAGAGTATATCTGGTTTTTAGCAGTATTGGCTGTAATGTTAGTTATTGAAGGGGTAGAACTGAGCCCAGGCCTAGAAGAAATGAGACTGGTTCTGCTAAAGCTATCAGAGGATGAAGTTGATCGTAAGAAAATAGAAAAGAGTAGAATTCAAAATAGACTACAAGTAATACCACATATCACAATGAAAGAAACTGCATGAAGATTTGTGCACCTACAAAGAAAGTAGAAAAGCTGGAGAGGAAAATGGTAATGGAATCAAGAAGACAAAATTTAGTAATATTTGAAGTGGAAGAAAACAAGCACCTAGAACAAATAGAGAAATATTTGAATAGGGGCAAGGGCATAAAATTGGCAGGATGTTGTATTGAGTAGAAATTTGTGCAGTGTCAAAGAGGTGGTTAAAGATTGATTATGATGCATAGTATGTTTTGCACAGAAATTCTGAGATTACTTAAGAGTTAACTGAGGGGAGTAAGGACTGGCACAACTAGGGAGGGTAAGGAGAATAGTTGTATTAGGAGAAAGAATTTTGAAATACTGGTACAGATCTTTAAAATTGGATGGTGGTAACATAATAAAAGAATAGGCAAACTTAGAAAGAGATGTAATTGTAAGAGTCAATTTAGACACACGTGAAAATTCTTAGAAGAGAGTGGTTATGATGCATATTTGGCTTTTAAGTGAAAATACGGTAGTGGATTTTCGAAAGAAGTGAGACAGAGGGTGGAAGATATAGAGAAGTAAGAGATTTGAGCACAAAAGCTCTTTACAAAATAATTAAAAGAAACTGGGGAAGGAAGAAATATGTAGATGTATATGATCAATTTTGAAGATTGGGTTATGCATGAATGCAAACAGGAGCATTATTTCTAAAAGGAGTAAGGAATAACTGTAAAGAAAGGTGCCTTATGTGGAGAAACTGTTCCATTATCTACTATAGTGTGAAATGGTTAAAAAACACGGATAGTATATGGGATGAAAATTTGTGAAAATTAATTTATAGGATGAAATAATAGCAATTGAGTGCTAGCAGATGAAAGGAAAGGGAAAATTAAGCTGATAGGGACAGCTTTAGCAAGAGTAAGAGATATGTAGATAAGAAATGAGCAAGAGAATGGACACCATTTGGAATCTGGAGGTTCACCGTAGTCACTCTATTCCACACATACAACCAACTGTTAAGATATGGAGAGTCAAGCTTTGGTTGTTCTAGATTCCTAAATAAGTACTATTAAATGTATATTTGATGAAGAGGAAATTACTCGTTCATTCAACTAAATGAATTAAAATGTTTCTCCTTTACTGGAAAACCAAAAAGTTGTGAGCTAGGTTCAATTTTGTTGCTTTATATAATTTAGCTTAGCACTGTTTTACACCTTACCCTTCCATTTTTCTCTTTCTGTAAATGAATAATTACCTGTATTTTAAACTTTCCCTACCCTTTTACTTTCAAAGTTTTAACAGTTACAATATCCATTGATAAATGCTCCCATTTGCTTTACTAAATCAGTTGCTCCATTCTTTTGAGTCCTCCCATTGCAGAATATTGTGATGACATTTTCCTTCCCTCCATGCTGATTTGCCATTCCAAATCTTGGCTGGACAACACCTTCTCTCCCTTGCTTGTTTAAATGTGTCATATTTTTCTCTATCCCAGTCATTTTAAAAATTATTTACAATCTCAGGAATTTCTATGTTTGCAACTCTATTATTTCAATTCTCATTTTCATTTGTGGTTTCAAACTCCTGGAATTTCTTCATTACTTAGTATTAAAATAAAACAAGTTGTCAGTGAATGTTGCAGTTGACAGAGCCTACACAATAGCTTTTTGACGAGCATTTTTTCATAACTGGTGCATGATATTCCTCACTGTCATGTAGGATATGCAAGAATTGTATATCAGAGAACACATTAGACACATTCTGGATCAGCACCATTTCCAAAATGTGTTACTCAGAATTTGACATAACATTGCCAAAGGAATATGGAGAAAATTTAAAGGATGCAGGTTATAGCCATTGCTCTTCCCTTCAACAATACAATGTATCTTGGCTTTCCAGGCATGCCTCATGTTACATCTGCGGAGGTTTTATTAATGTTATTTATTTAACATTATTGTAGCCCCACGTTGTGGTAGCCAATTTGCGGCGGTATACTTATAATGTTTATGTATGTGTGTTTACTTCAGGTGGTGAAGCCATTTTGTGATGTGATTCTTTGTTAGGTTTGTAGCTCCATCTGGTGTTAGCAATTTGTGGTAGTATTAGTGTTTGTTTGAAAGAATGCTACTGTTATTTTATTTAATTTTGGTTTACTGTCCTCCGGCTAGCTATTATCCTTTTGGGTCGAGCACTTCTCTTTATACAGGTTGTGTAAACGGAAAGGAATCTTTTATCCAAAGTTAACACTGATGAAAGAATTTGTTTTACACTTTTTATTGTCGAACACATTCACTATCACAATTTACACATTGATCTTGACACCCGCCAAACTGAAACTGTTATAACAACTTATTTACTGATCATTCTTAATTCACGTACTTCAACTTTTTGTATAATTAACTTTACAATACTTGAGATTTTTCATAACTCTGATACGCGTAACTTGCGAATTGATGGCCAACGTGTAATATTTCTACTGGACTGACGGCGACGTGTAGCATACAAATATTTTCGACGAACTGACGGA
The DNA here is from genome assembly GCA_030765065.1 of Deroplatys truncata. Lineage (NCBI taxonomy): Eukaryota > Metazoa > Arthropoda > Insecta > Mantodea > Mantidae > Deroplatys > Deroplatys truncata. The sequence goes on from CM060980.1 coordinate 130,420,142, forward strand.
CTCTACCTCTAACCTAGCTCTTTTATACTCATACACCCCGATATGCCTAAAGATTATGACTGAGCTGCAATTGAGTAATAAAACGCGCCAACATTAGCGTCTATTTTTATATCCAATGAAAATTATGAATACATATGCTCTAGGGAAATGTTCCAGAAGATTCTAAAGGAAAGCGCGCCAACATTACGTAACTTCCTCGTTTCCAATAATGATAAACAGCTCGCCCCCTCGCTGCATTATTGCACGCTATTATTGTCAGTTTCAGTAAGGCAGTATAAACTTACTTCCCAACAATAATTGCAATCAACAAACATCTCAAATCAATGTCACATAATAATGCATATTCATACTATAATCACTCTTTACATTTAAATAATTTGTGATACAAATTACTGCATCACATCATACAGGTTGCAAGTAAGAAAACCAAAATATTTTAAAAAACAATGTTATATTCTTATAATGCAAAAAGTACTATTTTTAACTAAGTGGGACAAAATGATTTTGTCTTAAATTTTTTGTTGCAAATATGATTTTATAGTTGAGTTTTGAATGTTAACACCAAACTGTTCTTAAAACATCAAATAAAACCTTGACTAATTTTGAAGATTTAGAAGCTAGTAACAGTGATGTGTCATAATTTAAAATAAAGAGTGTTGAGGGTTGTTACACTACATCACTAACATATTCTTACTTGAACGCGTTTCAGGAGAAGGCTTGTTCCCATCATGAGCATGTTCTCAACTCGTGGAGTCTTTATTTTAAAAAATAAAACCTTATTCTGAGACTAGATTGGGTGATGTAGAGAGTACTAAAATATTGGTTCAGAGTCGTAAGCCACATGGTCACTTCCTAAGGAATATTTAAAGTTTTAATTTTTAATTAGCTGAGTAGGAAAAGTGTTACATCAAGTGACATGGAATCGGGGAGATATGGTTAAGAGTAAATTTAATAAATGGTTTTAAGATTATTGTAGGTTTGAGGATATAGATAGATAAATTATTTATGCTGCAACAAGAGTTCGTTATATACAGAATTAAAGGTTATATTTTCAAATGTAATGAGAAATAGAGGGAAGGCTATGATTAGGAATTTGAAGACTAAAGGAAACCAGTGAAGTAACTTGCAACAGATAACTGACCATTGTGTAGGTGCAATGAAAGTAATCATCACATTTATTTGAATGTCCGAATGTCCAGGAACAAGAGAATGGAGAAAGCAATTGATTGAGGAAAAATGGGTTTTAAGATCTGAGGTAGCCATAAAGGAAACTTTTGTAGATAAACCTCAAGTAAGGTGTTCAGGGGTGTATTTGTGTGGAGTTGAAAATAAATGGGTACAACATGTTAATAGATGAATGAATAATTGCTTTTGTGACTGCAGATTTGTGAGTTGTTTGAAATGAGTAATAATAACAGGGCTATTATACTTCTGTAGTATTATTTTCATTTAAGCTCCCCCCCCCTCCCCTCCATATTGGGCAGTAAATGAAAAGGCTGAAATGGTGCTCAAATGAGCCCGGGGTCCATAGAACTTAGTTACCTGACCAGTATCTTTTCAGGATAAGGGAAAACCCCTGGTGGGGGGACCTTATGCAGGTAACTTACCCTAACCAAGATTCAAACTTGGGACCTCTTGAATGTGTTGGAGATTCACTACCCCCATACCACAGAGGTGGCATGTTAAATGTTGTTGCTAGAGCCAGGGCTGAAACCAAGACATAAGTATTGCACTATTTTAATTTCTTTTATACATTATTATTATTGTTGTTATTACATGCACAATTTGCGTTTGAAATAAATTTGCCATAGCTGTAACAGCAAATTTTCAGTAATTGTAGTTACTAAGTAATATAACAAAACTGCCATTTCAGAACACTGTTCCAACACTTGTTGTAAATTCCCTCCCCCTCTCTCTACTCTTTTACTATCAGATTTTAGCAAGTTTAGAAAAACTGAAGAACATAGTAAAATAGCAACATTTCAGTCTCTTTTATCTTGTTTCAGGTGTCTAAATATGGCTTTCATCTAGTCAAGTGTTTCATAGTAAAAGCTGACAATATTCCTAACATCATTTCCTCACAATCAAGAAAGATTTCAACAGTTCCAAGTTTCTCTTTCATGTAAAAATATGAAAGGAAGACAAATGTAAAAGGTTGTACTGCTTAGAAAATAAAATTAAGGGTATTTTATTCTGCATTGTTACACAATCCTATTTGTGTACAAATAAATTATCAGCTGTTTCTTTTATTTGTGTTTGTTTTCAGTAAACAAAGTATTGAAATTAAAAGCAGGCTGGTAATACAATATGAGCATAGCTTTAACTAACATCAGACATGAGTTAAGTAGGCAGATAGTAAACACAGATGAGCTGCAACAGATCTTGTTGTCATCTTAGTAAACATGTGTTTACTGGTGCTATTGGTGAGAACCTTTGTGTGATGATAAAGTATTTTAATCGGATGTAAAATGTAAAATCCAGTCTCCCCCCCCCCTTCCCCAAGTTGAATATAAAGGAGTTAATAAATTATCCCTATACAAGTACATAAAATTTTCATGGATGTTTTTAATTAAGTAGATCATATTACTAAGATCAGATATCATGATACACTAATACACACAAGGTGTCTATGAAAAATCAATACATAGATTATATAGAATAATAAGAGTATTATTAAAGAATTTAAGTGACTACCAGAATAGCTATAAATTACGTGTTTTGAGTTGTGCAGGCGTTGTAATAAATATAGGGTGTCTCAATGAAACCAAATTTTTTCATTCCTTTAGGAAATTTTGTCGGGTAATGTTAGCAACAACACAAAGTCAATGTCAGTTGTTTGCCCATTCATTGTTGTTAATATAAGGATGCAGTCTGCAGCTCAACATGTCACAGCTATAAAACTATTTTATAAGCACAGTGATAATCCAACTGCTACAAGAAGAGCATCTGACACCACTACAATCTTGGACAACATGATGCAATGCCGTCAGCATATGTTACAACACATGCATGAAAAATTTTGAACAGCAGCCTCAGCACAAAAGCAAAGCCACCAGGTAAGCAGAGAACCATAGAACAAAAGCAAACATTCAGACTGTAAGAACCACTGTTATTCGGAGTCCTAAACGTTCATTGCAACAGCTTTCAGTGGTATTGAACTTGTCCATGCCACTGTTCAGAGTGTTGAGAAAGGACTTGCGCTTTCATTCATACAAGTTGCAGATTGTCCATCAGTTAAAACTATTGGCAGTGCAAAAAAAAAAAAAGTTAAAACTCGTCCCTAAATATATATATTTGCCAATTTCGTTGCGGTGGCATCGCATGTATTAGGCAATTGAGAAGAATTGAATGTACTTTAATTTTAGACCATATATGCCCAATAAACGTTTCCGGCTTATACCAATGAACATCTCCCCCAAATAACACATAACGAAAACGAAAAAAGAGCACTGTTTTCTTCACAGCCAGAAACCCATTTATTCTTGTGGTGAATTTCTGGATTGAATTTACAACATTGATTTTTGTTTGCTGCTGCAGATTCAGATTTGGGAGTGGCCTACCCAATGTTTTCATCTGAATTGTTTCGCTGAGAGTCCTGTCGCTAAATGGAGATTTTAATGATTCACTCACTCTGTTCATGCTCGAAACTTTCACGCACAACTGGATATTCACTTAAAGAAAATTTCTACATACAGCTACACTGTTTTAGTTACCTGATTTCATCTTTGGCCTGAACTTTACTACATGAAGATAAACAGAATTTGTTTTGCCACATGTAGAAAATTGTAATTGATCACAGTTCATATATAAGTTTGAATGTAAATGTGGATCACACTGGTAATAGAAAATGCTCAATGTGAAGGCACTACTAATAGCTGGTATCTTTCATCAGCAAGTAAGGCAAATGGTAATAATAATAATAATAATATAATAATAATAATTTCTCAATTCTGTATAATTATGTAAGTAGTCTTTCTTAGAATGTTAACTTTTTACCTAACTCAAAATGTACAAATAATTGCACTTCAGTCAGATATCATGTTACTGGGAACAGATGTCACAGTATGAATACAGTAATAAGTTTGTTTAGATGATTACCAAAAATCCCATAATTATAGCAGCATATGCTATATGAAGAGCAATTTGTTTTCGAAAGCTTAATTGCTTTAGATACAATATGATAAAATGTTAGAAATTCAGCATTGATATTTCAAGGGCTTACAGGATACACCTCTGAGGCTAATTCTACAAAAATGTGATGGTATACTTGTCAAATAAATGATGAAGCATGTATTTGATAATTGCACTTTCATACTGACCATGTATAGGCTAAATTTGCAGAGGTAAAAGTCATACTTTAAAAATTTAGTTGTATTGAATTGTGGATCTTCAGCTTTTGGAAAGATGGCTCAATGCACGTTTATTTCTCACTGGTTTTTGTATTCCAGCCAACTTTAAAAGGCGAGCTTAAATACACCAACATATACATAAATGCAATTTGCACATTACAAGTGCTTTCAATTTCTGGACTTTATATTTTGCCACTATTAGGTTAATTTTGGTAATTGCTTTTTCAAAATAGCCATATGCGGACTATAGATGGAGAATTTAAAAATCAGGCTTTAAAAATTCATTGCCATGCCTGCAAGTCAAAACAACAGATACTTAGTTTTCCATGCCAATGCTCTGCTGTTGAGGTATCATGAATCAGATGTGAGTTTAATGTATACTAGGCATGTTGCTATGGTAGCCCAGTGACAGAGCATCAGTTCAACAAGGTCATGGTTGGAGTCTGGGCCACGGCATTGAATCTCCAAATTATGTAGTAAAGTTTTTGTTCAGACGAGTTTTCTACATACAATAGTATTTTACTACTGCATACTTACAGATTAAGAGTTAAGTTTAATGATCATATTTCATCATGAAATAAGTAAAGCAAAATTATAACATTGCAAGATTAAAATAATACATAAAAAAAATAAGGGTTCTAATATCCTTAAAATAGGACTTTAGAATTAAGTGAACAAGCAAACCCTGGTTTGAAGAGTGAAATGGTAAGATGAACAGCTGTTTCATATGATGTAAGATATTTACTGAAATGATTTCACTTGCAATGATTGGCTCATAATGTACAAGACACCTTAATTCTTTTGTAGAACATGAATATAATGGGAGGTAGTTTTACTCTGGCACTTAATTATGCTGTTTGCACTGTCTTCGTCTGTTACTTAGCTGTGCATTTAGTTTTACCACACATTCACACTAAAAAATTGAAAGTCTAGATACCTTTATTTGCAATATTAACATGAAATAACTTAACCACTCTCTCACAAGTTCTGTATTTTTGAAAATCCAATGCAATTCATTACATAAGATGTTCCTGCTCTAGTGATATGATACAATGCAAACACAGAAAGCAGAAATTTATCATTACAGAGATTGTTTGGAATAAAGCTGGGACTTTCTCTGAAGGCAGGATAACTAAGAAAGTTTTGTGATGTCTTCTGTGAGATTTGATTCATTTCCTCAAGGTATCTTGTGAACCATCTTGACTTCTAGTCAGTTGTCGAGTGATTATGATTTAAGTCAAGTTTGTTCCATATGCACTTCTAATAGAGCCTCATGGTCATGTCCTCTTACCAAAGTTTAATTTTCACATTGTGAAAATCTCCCATACACTTTGGTGTTTGTATATTGTAGTGGATTATTTTGTATTGTATGGTTTTCCTCTGCTCTTAGGCCATTGTTAGGTGCAGCTTTGATAGGCGTGTGTTTTAAAACTGAGTTTACCATTGCCAGATTGTGTTGACTTGCTGCAGTTGCATGTTTATCATCAAGGGTGGGTTAGGGGGCCACCCATGTGGGGCAGAAGGATCAGGCCCTTCCTAAAGACATTGCGGAGCATTATCATAATTCAGCCCCTTGGCTCGAGAGAATGGTGACCCTTGAAAGTACAGTTGCTCAGAATCTGAAAATATAAGTTTGAGATTTGCTACAATTCCTTTTATTTCAGATATGATAGGCACGCTAGTGTAAATATGAATTTTAACATTTTTAGATTATGTTTATAACTGCTGCTTGACACTTGCAATAGCTTTATTTTTAAAACAGTGTTCTTAGCGATGCCTCTGCATCAAAACTTTAAATGTGGGTTGCCATTATCTTTCTTGTAAACCATTGCTTAACATATGTTGCTTGTAAATTAATATTCTTCACATAAATTTACATACACAAGAAATATTCTTAAATACTTTATTTTTAAATGTATCTGAAATTGTAAAACCGTTTAATAAATATAGTTAGGAACACATTTAATCAAGTTTATGCCATATATATAAAAATGTCAGACTTTTATTTTCCACCTTAAATAGTTTCACAAGCAAGATTCAGAGTTTTAGATCACTAATCTTGTTTGTTTTCATGTGGAATGTTCTTAAACCAGTTATAATATACAGGAGGAAAGTAAAGAAGAGACATGAGATCATCAGTCTTTTTGGTTGAAACTGGTACCAATTTCCTGTATTTTTTAGTTAGATCTCCTAAATCTAAAGTAGGTTTGGCTCACTTTTGTGCCAAGTTTCCAAGTCTATAGGAATTTTTTAATTTCAGTGTAAAAGGATCTAGTTGCTGTGAAATTCTAAAACTACAGACATCTGTGATGTTAAGCTTTGCCCCATCTGCTGCTATAAGCAGCAGATAAAGTGACATGTTCAAAATATCACTTTGTTGCATCTGTTTCACCATAAAGGGCCACCTTCTAGATGTCTTTGCAATGGTGTTTACCCTCTTTTCTGTTGTACAAATATACTGATAATTGGACTGCTCCTTCCTTCTCAGTGAGACCTGTCGGAGATGTCATGAGAGTGATAGACTCATACATAAAATTTTATTAATAATACTATGCTGTACTTTTTGATAAAAATATAAATAAGATAATAAAGCCTGACTTGAGATAATAAATAAGTAGATGATAAAAGTAGTTAAACTAATATTCTTCAAAGCTATAAATAAAGAAGTTGCAGCTATTAACCCAATCATAAAATTTTTGTTTAGTTCTATGCAGTTATCTCTGAACATGTACAAATGTTTGCCTCATTTTGCACAGTTTTTGATGAAGTGTAAAACATAGGATGAAATCTCATCAGCATCCATTTTAACAAGAAATTCTGGCCAAACATACATGTATCCTCTTCCTTCTCCGCAATCATGTATTGATAAGTTGTATATTCAGGGTTACTCTAGTAGAATGTGACCCTTCTAGATAACTTTGGGATTGCAGATCAAAAGCAATAACTTGTACTTCCTCATGAGATTCCTTGTTTTTGTTTTTTTTATTCAGATCTTAGATATTGTGATTGATTCAAACTTTGTATGATGCACTGCCAATTCATGCTGTGCTCAATAGCCTTTTCTACACATGCAGACTGACATCTTACTAATATTTATGTGGTTACCGGTATATTGTTGTTTATCACCCTGTTGCCTTGAATAGCCTGATTCATACTTTGGAATATTTTCTGTATGTTTAAACACTTTTCAATGTTGCATGCTCATTTTTCTCTCTCTCTCTCTCTCTCTCTCTCTCTCTCTCTCTCCCTCCCCCTCTCTCTCTCTCTCTCTCCTTTCTTCAGGGTTTTCAATTCTTCCTCTGTGATTTTGAAGCCCATGTACTGACAGAAATGCCTTTTTGCATATCTTATTAAGCTTACCATTTCCTTTGGCATGGTATGAAAAAGTACACTTCCTCTAGCTTATTTTGTTTGTGATGTATTTCCTTTTGACATCTTCAGAAGTGATAAGACCCCAAAAATATGAATTCTGAAGGTAAAAATTGCCCATATTCCACAGTTCTTCAATGGTTTTCAATTTTTCTTTACCAGAGATTGTTTCAGAGGAGTTACAGGATGAACCCATTTTTGCAGGACCAACATTTTTCTTAGCTGTGTTTGTGAAAGCCTACCTCTATTCCATTTTGCCTTATTTTCATTTTTTGTCCATTTCTTTTTCTCTTTCTTGTTGATTTCTCGAATGATTCTGCATTTTATTGGTGCAACTTATACCTTCATTGACTACAGCATTGTTTTCATTAGCTTTTTTCAGTCTCCCCCCCCCTAAAATGTAAACAAAACTGTAATTGATAATTAATTCTATATGATTCAATATTAGGATTCAAATGTAATGAATTTAGATAATTTTAACTATTCTGTTGGATACCATGCATTCTTTTTAAAATTTGCAAACAGCAGTCATATTCTTGGCATTAACACATACATATATACTGCATAATTAAAACAGATTAATACAATTTATGCACCGCAAGCTGCAATTAATAAAAGTAAGTTAAATTCCACAAATTTTTAATTTTTAGTCTATAATGGTTAATGAATGTTAGAACAGACAATAATTGCTTTATGCTAGCCTCTGCAGAACTCTGAATCATCAGAAATATCCAGAATGTAGTCACTATCTTCTAGATGATGTAGATTGAGTCACACTTTTTTACACTCGCCTTCACTAATTAAAGTTATATAAAACAGGAAACGTTTTCGAGGGCATTCATCCTCATCGTCAGCGACTGGGTGACTAAGGGTTGCTTTCTCCCGTGTCCTCTTCTTCCTCATCCTGCGAATTCTGACCCTGTTGCCATCTGGTGTTGGGGGCACAAAGTTTTAACACATTGCTTACAGGCGGGATTTCAAAATTAACGACGTTGTTGCTGTTTTTGACAATGTGTATTTTTTCCCAGATGTTCAATTCTATTGGTGTGGTGAGGGGTTTTAACAACTTTATACTTTGGCCAATGTTGTGGTTTTCTGTCCAAAAATGGTGTGATACAGCAGATTACTCTATTTGTTTTAGTTTTATGTTTCTTTGGTGTTCCTTAAGTCTGGTTTCCAAGTTTCTTTTAGTTTTTCTTATGTGGTATTTCTCACATTCCTCACAACTAATCTGGTAAATTCCGGATTTTAATGTGTGTGGACTGGTATTTTTGAGAGGTGTGTTTAGTAAGTTCTTAGGGCTGAATTTGTTCTGTGGAGCTAGTCTAATGTTAAATTTGTTGAAGATTCGTTCAAATTTTCTAAAGGCCCAAGAGTGGTATGCGAATTTCTTGTATTTCCAATTTGTGTTTGAGAGAGGCGTTAGAGTGGTGGAATGTGAAATTGCCTCGAGTTTTTTCTTCTTGTATATCATATTGCTTATGAGATCTGAGTTGAATCCATTAGTTATTGCTATTTTTTTTCTATATGTTGTTGTTCTTTTAAAAATTCTTCTTTGCTCAAGGGGACGCTATTCAATCGGTGGATTAAACTTCTAAAGGCGGCTGGTTGGTGTGAAGTTGGGTTGCAGCCATTTTTCTTTATGTAGTTGTCCACATGTGTGGGTTTTCTATGTATGCCGAATTTAAAGCTATTTTGATCTCTGGTTATAATAAGGTCCAGGAAGGGTAAGGTGGTGGTCTCTTCAATTTCGATTGTGAATTTAATGTTGTCCTGAAGGTTCAACAGTTTCAAAGCGTCTTCTGTTAGTTTCTGTGGTATGATGGAAAAAATATCAACATATCTGTGCCAAAATTTATATATGTGGGGGAAGGCTTTCACTATGTGGAGTTCAAGGTGGCTCATATATAGTTCTGCCAGAATGGGGGACAGTGGGCTTCCCATTGCTAGTCCTTCTAAACTGCTAAAACACCCTTATTCGGCTTCACTCTTCATTAATCCTTCAATATTTGTTCATCTGCAATTCTCTTGAAATTGGCCATATTGTTAACATTCTCTTGCCACTACCAATCAGCAACCCTTGCCATTTCTTCAAGCACAGTACAGATGGCACTATTTGTCACGTTTGTGATAGCTGTTAGGACATCTATGAGTATTAGGGGTATCATTAATTACAATAATTTAATTTTAGATAAATTGCCTGTAACTCATTATGTTGCTCCAAGGAGCTGAGTTGTCCTATAATGTAAATAAATAGTAGTTTCTTACAATTAGATCTGTCTTATGTGGAGCATAAACAAATTTCCTCTCTAACATGCTGCCATGGGCCATGCTGTTTAAACTTCATTTATACGTGGACCAGGGTGTATTTACAAGGACTTATAGTTGTGTTCCCTTAACAGGGGGTTTCATTTCTCTGTTTAATTTTGTCTTCCTAAGGGCCAGCCCTCGTAACTGGATGTCTTCAAAACTCAGAACATAAGCATTACATACCTGACTTACAGTTGCTAGAGTGATATGGTAAAAAGACAAAACAACCTTTCCCATCCACTTCCATTCTTTAAAGGTCTATTTACATACCTGGAAACCTTTTGTCAATCCAAAGAAAAAGTGCTGAATGGCTTTGGCCCCTCGTTAATAGCAAGCTCTATGATATTCCTCTCTCCTCTGGAATTTGTTATACCAATAATTATTAAGGAAGAGAAGACTTTAAAGACCCAAGATTCCTGGCAGCAAAAGTTCTGCATGCAAAATGTGACCATGTATTTTGCAAAATAAGAAAACCAGAAAGAAGTAGGTGATTATTTATAGTTTTCTTGTGTGGAAGTTGCATAGTTGCAATTTTAAGAGTACTACGCTTTGAACATATACTAAAATATAGAGAAAATGAAAGTGCTTTAACAACTTTTGTTATATCCATCGACATATTTAGACTAACACATTCAAATTTGTACATATCTTTTTAGTATGAATCTCAATTTTTATTCATTAATATAAAAAAACTGATAAAAGCTATATAACAGTACAAATGAAATATGTTTACATAGGTACATTTTCAACTAAAATAAATAAGCAAAACATGAATAATATTATTTGTGCTGTTGGCACTCTTTATTTGAACAATGAAAGAGATTGTGTTGGACTTACAACATTTTAGACTTTGTTTATAAAAATTTGGATTTTCAACAGGCATAGCACTATGAAACTAGCATAACTTTAGTTATGAAAATAATACACTAGTTTCTGCAGGTTACTGTGGTAAGTCTGCAAAGTCACATGCGTATGTCAATTAATTTGATTGGTACTTATAATTGTTAATGGCTGTAATTTCTTAGTGTGCTTAAATCAAAATTTACATGTATCAATCAGTTATTTTAGGGGAGGGTGGTGCCAACACTTCACTGGCCCATCCCATTGGCACCACTGGCTGCCAGTGTCAGCAATTTTTAAATGAAGCCAATGCGATTCTACTGCTTCTGTTGTGTATTCGTGATGTGATTTGCTTAATGGTTTGCAAGTCAAACATCAAGACAGAATCTTAATGTTTGATGCGATATGCAGTTTAACGTTTCTCCTCCCTACAGTATAGAGCATAAATGCTAGGCATTTAATCTCGTATCCCTTGGCAGTAGAGTATCCATTTTTGGAAATTAGGTATTCATATTGTAACCAATGAAAATGCCAATTGCTGCAAAACATCATTTTGACACAGTATACCACAACACGTTACACTTGAGTCGCTGTTGTTGCACCCAGACGGCACTCTTAACTGTCCAACCTCCGATCTGGAAGGCTTGTGGTGAGCCTAAGTGATTTTTGCTATGTAGCTACCCTTGGAAGGGCTTAAGCATAGGGATGATGGAACTATTGTAGGGTGGTGGTGGTGGTTTGGTTTGGTTTGGTTTGGTTTTGTTTTGTTTTGTTTTGTTTTGATGTGGGTGTGATGGGAGGTAGCACTATGTTTTCAACAGCAGCTGCCTTTTGAGGAGCAGCGCCAGTGCTCTGCTCCGCTGGTGTACTGTCCAACCGGGCGCTAGCAACCCATTATATAGGCTCCGCATACAAAGCGGAACGTTTTCATAGGAAAAGCTATTTGGGCATCCCTAAGGGAGGAAGGCGGCACATAACTGTTTGTTGCGCGAGCCGTTGTTCTGAAGGGACGGCCAATCCAGGCGGACAGGTAAACAGGCCGGCACGCACATCGGCGGCTGAAGGTAACTTCGCGCCCGCGGTAACAATACATTACTCTGGACATTTAGGAATAGCGCCGTTATCGTATTTATATTCAAGTGTCCTATACTGGTTATGCACAAAAGTAATAGTTATTGCCTTGGTCGCACGTAAACAACGTTAAAGATCAATGTCGTGAGAAGTACTTCTGATATCTTGTATTTAAACAGTCATATATGTGTATTTTGTGCTCTGCACTTCCAGAGCATTAATAATCTGCCACTGCCACTAAAATTATTTAAATGGCAATTAAAAAGTAAAATGTGATGACTTAAGAATCGAGCATTTATGTATGTTGAATAATATGACCATAATGCTCTGTTGATGGGAACTAGTTTATGCGCCTAGAAGAGACATAGTAAACTGACAAATTTCTTTTCCTTGACTTTAGCTAATATCGGTTACAAGGACATGAAACAGTAACGTTTGCAAATGAGTTGCGGAGGATGAGACGCAAGTGCGGTCAAGTTTCTTAGAGACAGGACCAAGACTTCAGTTTTTGTTTCAAATTTGAATATTATGGTTGATTGTGTATAAAGTTTGTAAAGTTTGTTGTAAAGTATGCGTATGCATTTTTGTATAAAACCATTCATTATTAGAAGGTGGCCTGAACTGCGAGTTTGAATGTTTGATTTTCTTTCTTTCAGCATTCAGATGTTAATTGAACCAACAATCCTTTAATTATTATGGTGTTCGAAGTTAATGATAAACGCCACAGCTGGAAATGGACTAACGAAAGTGAGGCTCCCTATTCTCTTAGTACAAAAATAGAGACGTTACTGCCATTTCGCAAAAGTCTCTGAGTAGCACTTATTTAAAACTGCAACTCACGAAACGTTATGTGAATAATTATGCCAAAGTGTTAACAGTTACGAATTAAAAAAACAGGCCTCTGCGTTAGGTACTTTATCTATGCTTATTATGCGTGCAGAGTTGATGTACCGAATACGGACACTCTCTAAAGATATAAATAGCTTTAGAAACGGCTTTGTAATAATGGCCCACGGGAGAAGAAATTGGGACAGGCTTCTTATGAAAGACATTGACCACAATGGGTCGTCACGGCAGAGGTAATAGCAACGAGCAGTAGTACTGTTGTATGAGGTGTCAACAGAGGCGTGTATAACAAGCTACACGTGTATTGGGTTGATGAACTACCGGTAGGAAACAAGTGAAAGCTCATCTGGGCCAAGGAGGCTCTCCTCAAACAATTATTGCTGTTTGTTGCCAGCATCCGAACAAACACCACCTGGTGTAGCGGAATATGCTGACATATCGATAGATAGCAGAAATTATCAATAATAGCTCAGAATAACCTATTAAGATGCTGAAACAAAGAGCACCAAAATAGCTCAAATTAAAATTGCGTGTGCACAATAATCATCACATGAATTTCTCGTTCAGTTTAGTAACATGTCCTGGAATAGCAAGTCGGATAAACGTGTTCATAGAATTTTTTCCAATTAGGTAATACCAAGTAGTTTAGTATTACACGTTCTATTACATTCAGGGGATGGAGAAGTCTTTGTATCACCAGCTGATGTGTTTGGTTAGTGTATAATGCTATTTTTCCACAGACAACTTTTTTTTTTGATTGCTTACAATGAAAAATAATTATACAAAAACTTGGATGGTAAACATTTTATTTATGCCAGAGCACATCGAATGCATTAAATTATGCGGTTAAAAATTAAAATCAAACATTTTTATACATCTAGTAAAATTTGGCAAGGTGCCTATTACAGAAGGGCTTGGCGTGCTCTGTTTTCAAATATACGTAGTCCGAAAGGGTACAATCATAATGTTGCAACACACAATAAATTGTATTTGTAACAACCATACAGAAAATTTATGTCTTGAAGTCGGAGTTAATACAAAGTCTGGTCTAAGAAGAATGATGGGGCTACACTATTCATAGTGATTTAACCGTAGTTTCTTCACGAAATCCATAAAGTTACTCATAATGATTCACAATAGGACATTCGTGCTTTAGCGTGTGCTCCCCGTCGCACTTCTTGCACTTACTAGAACCAGTTAGATGAATTTTATGTAATCTATTACGAGTGGGCAGGTTATCGTGCACCACTTGAAACCATAAGGGTCTGATTCTAGCTGGAAGATGTTTCAAAGAGATGTGAAACATATCAGAATAATCAGATCCCGAGACAAAATCTTATTATTCTCGCTCAGGAGCTTTACAGGAAAGCATGAGCCTATCATAGATTGTCTTCGACGTGCAATATTGTTCCGGAGGAAGATAACTTCGTTCATAAACATAAAGGCTCATGAAATTTAAGGTTGTATGTATCCTTATAACGTCTAGTGGGTTATCTAATTCTACAACATCAACCCAGTGTTGTAACCACTTACTGGAGAATCCACAATCGCTATGCTGTAAATTGAAATTCCGACTGATGAAAAGCGCCCACATTTCATTTTTATGTTCCAGAGACCAGTACCACCCCGGGGTTGAAGTTGAAAATTGCCACAGTCGCCTTGAATATACCAACTAACAGTTGCAGTAATTTTCCGATGGTGTTGCTTAGTATATCTCATGGTATTTCATATACATACGAGGTGTAATTTACGCCCATTTTCTAAGTCACGGTTTTCAAATGCTACATTTTAGGTGGTACTCTCCGCAGACCAATTGGTACTATACAGGATTTATCCTCATTAATAGTTAATGCAGATACGTTGTCAAAGTTTCAAGAATGGGTGCTGTATTTGTAACATCCGAACCAGTGGATAAAATAACACTGACATAAGCATAAGCTGAAACTGCAAATTTATGTCCTCTCAAAATTATGCCACGTGTTGATATAATAAAGAATTAATGGCTAAAGCAAACAAAATCATTGAAGCTAGAAACATTTACGAATAGAGGATTTAATTTGTATATCTTCTGTCAGAAACGTTGAGGTGATAACACTATATAAACATAATAAAATATTTATTTCCATGCCACTTCAACGCCTGAAACGTGTACCGATAATACAAACTGGCAAAGGAATTCTTAAAGTCCAGAGAGGCGATAAGTGCATGTTTTTATCTATCACCACAATATGCCTCAGCATCACATAAAGACACGTAAGATCATAAATAGAGCAGCCAGAAGGACCGCTGGTTTAATTAATCTATCAAGCCAGGGTTCGATTTGGTTGGCTAATGTCCTGGCTAATAATATATAATCATAATTTAAAGTGTAATGGATCTGTTGTTGCTCGCTTATAACACAACGATACCCTTCCGTTGTGACACAGCTGTTTGTTCTGTAATCGCAATTGAACATTTTCACCAAATCGTCCTAAATGACGTTCGAAAAACGTTATAGAACCCATGCGGAATATCGTCGTAACCTGTTGTTTTAGACGTTTTTGCTTGTTTTAATGTTCAAACAATTTGAAACGGACTGCTCTAAGGCACTTCTCTTCCAAAGTGACTGGGCGGAAGGCGCTTCCACCATTCTGCATAGTTGTGGAAAGATTGTTACGTATGAGCAAGGAAGTTGTAATGCAGAGTGCTTCTTTAAAGTAGGAACTACTCGGATAGACTTAAAGAGCAGTAGCATGAGTTGCTTACACGAGCAGGCTCCTAGGGTTCTATGCTTTGAGTTTGCCAAATGTTTTCGGAAGAAGGATCTATTGAATTGAATTGTGGTATACCTAACCATATTTTTTTTCCGTTAACTAAGGAGTCTCAATTTTGGCACTATCTACGATTAATTCAATTTTCATATAACACACAGTGAATCAATGCGGTATCTATTAACCCCCTATACATAATATATTGCGGAAGGCGTGATGAAGAATAATGAAGGATTAGATTGTGTGCAGAGCAAGACTGTTTATTTTAGACATATTATAATCGAAGTCCTTTCAGCGTATCAAGATAAGGCCCTTGCCATTCATTCCTCTTATAGTTGTGTTCTGGATTCGTGAGCTCCGCGGGATGAGGTTTGGAGAGAGGGAAAAATGCAAGCTGAGTTACGCAGCGAACAATAGGGTCTTAGCATTCACACAGCCTACTTTGCTCAATGTATCCGAGTAGTTCACTAATGTAAAAATCTGATGTGTTACACTCACATGACTTTCTCTACTCTGGTACAAACTATTTTTACAAACGCTTATTCTCCATCTACTTCATGTTAATCGAGATAAACATTTGTAGACTCTTATCTTATTGCTAATTTTCTTGTAGATGCAAGGGGAATATATATTTACAAGGGCAATATAGAAATACAGTAGCCTTTAAGCACATACATATCTCTTAATAGCTGGTTGCTAGGTGCAGCACCATTCCCTTTGCCACGGACAAAATAAAAATCTGATGTGTTACACTCACATGACTTTTTCTACTCTTGTACAAACTATTTTTACAAACGCTTATTCTCCATATGCTTCATGTTAATCGAGATGTCAATCTTATTGCTAATTTTCTTGTAGATGCAAGGGGAATATGGTAGGTTTTAAGCGATAGTCAAATTTTTAAGCGCTGGTTGCTTTGTGGCGCATTCCATTCTCTTTGCATGTCCAGGACAAAAAAAAAAAATTTTTTTTGGATTCAGGGGTCTCAAAACATGTATTCCCGTGAAATCTCGGTATCGAATTTTTGGGTGGAATACAATACTTCCCCTACTTACTATACGAAGTAGAGAAAGTAAAAATGAATTACGAATTTGAGAAAAAGTATAAGTATTGGAAAATTTAAGGGAATAACAAGCAATATCTCGAAAACGGTTCACTCAACAAAAAAAGTATGACATAAATTGTGTATTTTAACGCGATCTATATTTTTTGTGTAGTAAAATTTTGTCTATCTCTTATGGTTTGCCAGTTATGCAAAAGTCGTTCACAATGAAGAATACTTTTGGAGATATTCCCATAAAATTCGAGATATACATTTTATTTGTCATGAAAATATCTTAAACATATGATATTTTAATCAAAATCGTTAGAGCCATTTTTGAGAAAATGAAAATTTTCGAAAAATGTTCCATGTAAAGGGTAATCTGCGGTGGGGGGATTTTCTCGAAAACCTTCGTGTCGCATCTCTGGAAGATACTGAACCTAAATACCAAGTTTGGTGTTTATACGAATGTTCGTTTCTGAGTTATGCTGTTCACAGACAGACACACACACGGATATGTTTCCAAAAATGCTTTTTTTTTTTTTTTTTTTTTTTTGGATTCAGGGGGTCTGAAAACATGTATTTCCGGTGAAATCTCGGTATCGAATTTTTGGGTGGAATACAATACTTCCCCTACTTACTATACGTAGTAGAGAAAGTAAAAAATCGGATACGGAATTAGCACGGCCACTAGTACAGAGTGATTTATGAAGAACTGACACATTTCTTTCTTTAATTATTCTGTTCGAAATTCACTCAATACCCCAATTTTAGCACCAAATTAAGTAGAATGTTCTGGAGTTTCGATTGCCTGTCACTAGATGCACAGATGTTCACGTTTTATTCGTTTGTTAGTTTTATTGTCGGCATCTGTTTTTGAGGTTTGGTTCTTATCAGCGTGAAAATGGAGTACACATTAAATGAACGACTCTTCCTTGTAAAACAATACTGGATTACGAATTCAGTTACATCTACTCAAAGGGCATACCAGAGAGAATTAGGTGTTCGGAATCCTCCCCAAAGAAACACAATACTGGGACTGGTAAACAAATTGGAAACAACTGGATCTCTGGTGAGTGAAAAAGGGCAAAACTCGTTCATCTAGGATTCCCACGGTTGTTGACGTAAGAGCACGACTGGATCAGTCACCAAAAAAAAAATCATTAAGACGTTTGTCGCAGGAGACAGGGTACAGCTACTCAATGTGTCAGTGCAGGTGTAAAGCCGTATAGGATTACGGCTGTCCATCAGTTACAGGAATCAGAAGGATAGACGACTGAATTATTGTCGTTGGTTTCAGGCGTCCATTGTGTAAAATCCTGCCATATTGCCCTTCACAGATGAAGCATGGTTCCATTTATCCGGCTATTTGAACTCAAATAACTCACGCTATTGGGCCAACGATAATCCACATGTTATTCATGAAGCACCTATGCACTTGGAGTTTGGTGCGCAATTTCCGCACAGAGAATAGTGGGACCATTTTTTTAACAATGTGAACACTGCAGAGTACCGACGGATTTTCATGGAGTTTGCTGAGCAACTAGACGATGTAGAGCTGAGTCAAGGATATTTTCAGCAGGACGGCGCTACATGCTATATATCGAATGAATCCATGGCACTAATTGCAAGTTTCTTTGACGACCGGATAATTTTCAAGATCCTGTGGTCACCGAGATCTCCGGATTTGACATCGCCCGACTTCTTTCTATGTGGTTACTTAAAAAACAGGGTTTATGCCACACGTCTCCAGACATTGGACGAACTGAAGCACAACACAGGAGATTCAAGCTATTGACAACAGAGTCCTCCAACGAGTGACCCGTGTTGAGTTGTGCCTTATGCAGGATGGAGGACTTTTAACATTTGCTATAGAGGTAAATAATCTCCCAAAATTCCTCTGCATTTCAGGTATAATAAGTTGCTAGCATAGCTCGTTTTGAAACAATTAAAGAAATAAATGTGTTAGTTCTTCATAAATCACACTGTATAAGGTAGGCTGTATACTATTTTCAACAGGTGTCTAAATGTGCGCGACTTTTGATTCATTACGTCATCATGTCTGTATACTTGTGTGTATGTGTGAGCATTCCTTACTGGGTTCACGAGCTCGGAACCAACTATAGTACCTGTCTATCCAAGACAGCGCGTTGACAGCTTTTTAAAAGAAGGCGTAATTCCATTCAAAAAGCTTATATTAGAGAAAAGACTAGATAGCTAGTGTGACGTAACATTGAGCGATGTTCGTTAAGGGTGTTATAATGCCATTATTTTACGAAGAATAAAAGCAGAATCGTAGACAGGGTTGAATAAGACTAAATGATAACAATCGCTACAACATACGGTGTTAAAAGCCTAAATGATTTTTAGAAAAATCATATTGCATGAATTAGGTGTGTAAAAACACGAAATTAATGTGCAAAACCCCTTAATGGTGGTTGTTCGTGTGTGATATTAAATGCGTTTCTAGCTCTGCTGTAAATACTATGTTGTCTGTATTGCAAAGTAAGTAAGTAGTTTGTTGATCCAGTTAAAGTGTACAAGTACAAAACTACAATCGGCGTTGGACACGTCATATTGAAATACCAATACAACATATACAAAATTATCAAAGGTTATCTGCTATAACATGTACAAGAAACAAAAGTATCTACATTTGTGTATGCGTGGAAAGCCAGTCAGCTACAATCATTTAGCAGGAAATCTTGGTTTGAGTAAAAACAGAGGTGAATGTGCCTTTAAGGATGATTTTAATCTTGTATGTTGTACTTCCTATAAGAATTTTGAAGGTTGTTGTATAATCTTATACCAGAGAGCAGTATGTTTTTTTTTCTTTCTTCTTAGAACAGGGAGGTATTTTACACATGAAGGTGCAGATTTGTATTTTGTCTTGTATTATGCTGATGCATTGCTTCATTCTTTATAGAGTGTGAGTCTGTATTACTGGTAGTTTTGCGGATAAATATTATTTCAAATATATAGAATATAGCATATAATCTCTGGATCCACTGTAGCAGTCTTTTATTTAATTCGGAACAAAAACAATCGCAAATGAGGTAAACAGTTATGCCGTAAACGACTTAACAGCTATGTGTCTGGGACACAGACCGCCCTAAATGTGCAGAAGATTTTAACGAGACAAATATTACATGAAGCAGGTATGTAGGTATTCCCAAGTTTTGTTATAGGCACGCCTACAATGACGAGTTTAAACGTTGTCTAGTTATGCCACAAATGTGTACATTTTCTAATATAGGTGTTACAAATAATTATGTGTAGGTTAGTATGTATTTGTATGTATAGGTATGTCAGTATGGAAAAATTTAAGCTTTCAGCAGCAAATATTGTGGAAACGGTGAATATGGCAGTCATTATTTTACACAAATAGTAAGTATACGTAATGAGATCTACGAGGTCTTTCTGTAGATAATGTGTGTCCATGTTTTATGGTTTCTCATTTAAATGCAACTTCACGAGATAACAAGAACTTGTCGGGCATACTAAAAAAAACAAAAAAAAACTAGATAACTATGAACTTCATTTGTCTTGCAATTGCCTCAAACTCGTGTTATTAAAGTTGGTACCAAAGTTGGTGTTCATGCAACTTTTCGTTTCGGAGCTGTGCTGTTAGACCGACGCGCGCACATGGTGAAGGTGAGGGATACAGAAACTAAAATTGGAATGCTCAGTTCAAATTAATGCCAAGGGACTGATGACTAATGGACTGATTTTAATATACAATAGGTACATAATATGTTGGGCTTACTGTACCGGAACAGTTATTTAATAACACAAAGACCACCACCCAGTTTTCACATAATACAAAATGTTCGTCGTGTTATTAAATAACTGCAGGACCAAAGAGAAGTTACAAAGGTTTACTTTTCTAGAACTTAGAAGATGTCGGGAAGATTAAGGAAATCAGTTTAGCATTTGTCTGCACGCAAAAAGTATCTAACTCACCAGCTTTCGATCCAGGTGGGCCACCTGGTATAGGTATGTAAGGTTACAACTAACAATTAAGAAAGATATCCTAAGAGCCAGTCCTGGGAGATGGGATATTCACTTTCAGAAGACAGGAAGGTCACCTCACAAACTTTGTTTGAGGCAATTGCAAGACAAATGAAGTTCATAGTTATCTAGCACCTTCTGAGGATGCAAATTACAATGTAACGGTTTTCAGGGGTTAGCTTGAAAAAAAAGCTAAATTTATTTTCTAACACATGGCAATAACTTTCGGAAACTCAATGGAGTTCAAGAGCAGATGCTGTGAAACCTTTTAGCTAATATCAGTTCTTCATTATGCTAAGACAGACTGTAACCTAACCAAAGAAGCTGTAGCAGAAGTAACAACATGGATTGATTATTTCACTAAATTTAAGAATATTGTTCTCGCAATAATTTGGGCAGATATCTTTGAAAGGCACACAACTTTACTGTAGATAAATTAAAATATAAACATGCTTAATGACATGCAGAGATGTTTATTGCTACGAACAGCAATAAACTTTCCTTGAAAAACTGAAGAATTGCAACTGGACTGCACACTGGTGCAGAACAAAGAAAAAGGAAAAAGAAAAGTTTTTTCAATGAAGATGAACCTACAGGGTAGTATAGTGGAGAGCGATGATGATGATGACGACGACGACGACGACCTGACCTGGCTCTTGATGTGACAAGAGAAATATTAGAAGAGGATTTGCGTAGTTTCACGGAATCTACTTCAGAATACCTTAAAGACCTGAGCAACAAACTAAAGTTGAACTAAAACATTTCCAGTATATTTTGAAAGTGACGTTTCCAAATTTTTTCATAAGTTTGGAAACAGAGAATTTCCACTTGTCCTCTTGAATTCCATTTATAAAGGCAACCTTCAGTCAGTATTTCCAGTAAGTATTGCTCTAAGATTATTTTGTATGTTGCCATTTAGTGTTGCTTCTGGCAAGAGAAGTTTTAGTAAACTGTTTCTTATAAAGAACTATTTAAGATCCACTTTGGGAGAAGAGAAGCTGAACTATTTATATATCTCCTCAGTAGAATACCAATTTAACATCAGTTAATATACATATACATTTATGTATTAAAACGCATGTATTACTATACTACAGACCACAGTACACCAATACTCATATTGTATTTTACTATGTTCTATAATAATTATGTGGGAGTTGATGAAGTTGGGGGTTAGGGGGTCGCATAATTTATCTGGGTGATCCTCCTGCCTGTCAGTAACCCTTGGCCGCTGTTGTTTACATTCTTTGTAGTGATGACGGTTTGAGTGTAGATAACTTGAAGCCAACTGCTTAAGAATTCCTACGCCTACTGATGATACATGAAATTACAATTGGGAAAGAAAACTGGAAAGGAAATGTTCCAGGCCTAAGTTTAAGTACCTCCTGGCATTTGCCAGTTATGAGGACTGAGGAAAACGGAAAAAATCCTCAGAGCGAACAACCCCGACGGAATTCGTACCGCAGACATCCCGTTCGCCAGTCCGTACCATAACGACCTCGGCCATCCGTGTCGATGATTTTTGCAAGTATCACATACCTCCATATGGTTTATCCTTTGTTTGCTGTCTTCTGTTTTTGTAGTTTTAAATCTTGACCTCCCAGGCATATTGCCTGGAATGAAATTTCCATGGCCTTTGTCTTATTTTTACATACAACTTTCTATGAAGAAACAACTCTTTTTCGCTCCAAGATATTCTCAACGAAAGGTCAGGGCCTTCTGTGCAAGCATGTTCTTTTATGACCGCATTTTTTTCTTATTCTAATATCCAAAGCTTCTAAATTCTTTTTAGTCTTTTAGTATTTTCGGAGTTGAAATTAAGGGTTTTATAGCCTATGTCCGTTAGGACGAACAGTGCTTTTCAATGGTGAAGAAATTTTCCAAATGGTTGAGTGGTTTCCGTGATTACCAATATACATGTTCCCACGTACATAAATTGTCTCTTTTTTATAACTGTCGCGAAGATCTGCATACATCATTTGTAGCTTTTCTTAATTTATGAGGCCACATCACACGCAGAAGGTGTACAATAGACCTGAAAATCGTAAGTCGACATCTACTGTCTCCTAAATACACTACGCAATCTAAGGGACCTTCAGTTACGAAGAAGCTTTCACTGCGTTACGTTTGTTCATCTTGTTTGTTTCTGCGAAAGAAGAAGAATAAGCATTTGATATAATGCAAGCCAAACATGCGTTTGACACGGCAACTGCCTTGTATGGAGACGCCACGCCAACAAAACAGGAATGTCGTTTCTTCTCTCATATATACGCGTATGTTGTCCTAGTTGCACAGGTAACCTCGCACGCGGGGCAGTTCTCAACTTCTTGTCCATGTATAACAGTCACACGATGTTCCCTAGCCTTTACTATCTTATAGAGGTTAAACTAGGAATTCCATAATTTCAAAATGAAAAAACGGAACATCTTCACTTGACTTTCTCTACCCTCTACCGCCTGTTGGTGGATATACAATTTATTCTTACGAAAGTTTATTTTTCTTTCTACTTCATTTTAATCGAGATATACCTTTGCATAAATAGCTACATTACATATTTAGTTATAAATACAAATAGAATAGTGATAGTCAAATGTTTAAGAATTGGACGCTATATGCTTGCTGACCTTAAAATTCCATGTTTTTTTCCATGCATCGTGAAAAATAGTTGAATATCAATAGGATTTTAAAAAAAATCTAATGTGTTACACTCACATGACTTTCTCTACTCTTGTACAAACTATTTTTACAAACGCTACGCTCCATCTACTTCATGTTAATCGAGATAAACATTTGCAGACTCTATCTTATTGCTAATTTTCTTGTAGATGTAAGGGGAAAATATATTTACAAGGGCAATATAGAAAAATAGTAGCCTTTAAGCACATACATATCTCTTAATAGCTGGTTGCTAGGTGCAGCACCATTCCCTTTGCCACAGATTGTAACTCTTTGCATATCCAAGACAAAAAAATCTGATGTGTTACACTCACATGACTTTCTCTACTCTTGTACCAACTATTTTTACAAACGCTTATTCTCCATATGCTTCATGTTAATCGAGATTGTCAATCTTATTGGTAATTTTCATGTAGATGCAAGGGGAATATGCTAGGCTTTAAGCTATAGTCAAATATTTTAAGAGCTGGTTGCTATATGGCGCATTCCATTCTCTTTGTATGTCCAGGACATAAAAAAAATCTGATGTGTTACACTCACATGACTTTCTCTACTCTTGTACAAACTATTTATACAAACGCTTATTCTCCATCTA
This sequence comes from Deroplatys truncata, assembly GCA_030765065.1. Taxonomy (NCBI): domain Eukaryota; kingdom Metazoa; phylum Arthropoda; class Insecta; order Mantodea; family Mantidae; genus Deroplatys; species Deroplatys truncata. The sequence continues at coordinate 130,444,001 of CM060980.1, forward strand.
CTTCATGTTAATCGAGATAAACATTTGCTGAGTCTATCTTATTGCTAATTTTCTTGTAGATGTAAGGGGAATGTATATTTACAAGGGCAATTTGGAAATACAGTAGCCTTTAAGCACATACATATCTCTTAATAGCTGGTTGCAAGGTGCAGCACCATTCCCTTTCCCTCAGATTAATACTCTTTGCATATCCAAGACAAAAAAAAAGAATAACGAATTCCCATTTGAGAAAATAAGTATTGAAAAATTTAAGGGAATAACAAGTAATATCTCGAAAATGGTTCACTCAACAACAAAAATGTATATGACATAAATTGTGTATTTTAACGCGATCTACATTTTTTGTGTAGTAAAATTTTGTCTATCTTATAGTTTACCAGTTATGCAAAAGTCGTTCTCAATAAAGAATACTTTTGGAGACATTCCCAGGAAATTCAAGATATACATTTTATTTGTCATAAAAATATCTTAAACATATGACATTTTAATCAAAATAGTTAGAGCCATTTTTGAGAAAATTAAAATTTTCGAAAACTCTTCCATGTAAAGGGTACTCTGGGGTGGGGGGATTTTCTTGAAAACCTTCGTGTCGCATCCTTGGAAGATACTGAACCTAAATACCAAGTCTGGTGTTTATCCGACTGTTCGTTTCTGAGCTATGCTGTTCACAGACACACACACGGACATGTTTCCAAAAATGCTTTTTTTGGATTCAGGGGGTCTCAAAACATGCATTTCCGGTGAAATCTCGGTATCGAATTTTTTGGTGGAATACAATACTTCCCCTACTTACTATACGTAGTAGAGAAAGTAAAAATGAATAACGATTTTGAGAAAAAGTATGTTTTGGAAAATTTAAGGGAATAACAAGCAATATCTCGAAAACTGTTCACTCAACAAAAGAAATGTATATGACATAAATTGTGTATTTTAACGCGATCTACATTATTTATGTAGTAAAATTTTGTCTATCTCTTATGGTTTACCAGTTATGCAAAACTCGTTCACAATGGAGAATACTTTTGGAGACATTCCCAGAAAATTCAATATATACATTCTATTTGTCATGAAAATGGCTTAAACATATGATATTTTAATCAAAATCGTTAGAGCCATTTTTGAGAAAATTGAAATTTTCGAAAAATGTTCCTTGTAAAGGGTAGTCTGGGGTGGGGGGATTTTCTTGAAAACCTTCGTGTCGCATCTCTGGAAGATACTGAACCTAAATATCAAGTTTGGTGTTTATCCGACTGTTCGTTTCTGAGTTAAGCTGTTCACCGACACACAGACACACACACGGACATGTTTCCAAAAATGCTCTTTTTGGATTCAGGGAGTCTCAAAACATGTATTTCCGGTGAAATCTCGGTATCAAATATTTGGGTGGAATACAATACTTCCCCTACTTACTATACGTAGTAGAGAAAGTAAAAATGAATAACGAATTCCCATTTAGAAAATAAATATTGAAACATTTAAGGGAATAACAACCAATATCTCGAAAATGTTCACTCAACAAAAAAAATGTATATGACATAAATTGTGTATTTTAATGCGATCTACATTTTTTGTGTAATAAACTTTTGTCTATCTCTTATGGTTTACCAGTTATGCAAAACTCGTTCACAATGGAGAATACTTTTGGAAACATTCCCAGAAAATTCAATATATACATTCTATTTGTCATGAAAATGGCTTAAACATATGATATTTTAATCAAAATCGTTAGAGCCATTTTTGAGAAAATTGAAATTTTCGAAAAATGTTCCATGTAAAGGGTAGTCTGGGGTGGGGGGATTTTCTTGAAAACCTTCGTGTCGCATCTCTGGAAGATACTGAACCTAAATATCAAGTTTGGTGTTTATCCGACTGTTCGTTTCTGAGTTAAGCTGTTCACCGACACACAGACACACACACGGACATGTTTCCAAAAATGCTCTTTTTGGATTCAGGGAGTCTCAAAACATGTATTTCCGGTGAAATCTCGGTATCAAATATTTGGGTGGAATACAATACTTCCCCTACTTACTATACGTAGTAGAGAAAGTAAAAATGAATAACGAATTCCCATTTAGAAAATAAGTATTGAAACATTTAAGGGAATAACAACCAATATCTCGAAAATGTTCACTCAACAAAAAAAATGTATATGACATAAATTGTGTATTTTAATGCGATCCTCATTTTTTGTGTAGTAAACTTTTGTCTATCTCTTATGGTTTACCAGTTATGCAAAACTCGTTCACAATGGAGAATACTTTTGGAGACATTCCCAGAAAATTCAATATATACATTCTATTTGTCATGAAAATGGCTTAAACATATGATATTTTAATCAAAATCGTTAGAGCCATTTTTGAGAAAATTGAAATTTTCGAAAAATGTTCCATGTAAAGGGTAGTCTGGGGTGGGGGGATTTTCTTGAAAACCTTCGTGTCGCATCTCTGGAAGATACTGAACCTAAATATCAAGTTTGGTGTTTATCCGACTGTTCGTTTCTGAGTTAAGCTGTTCACCGACACACAGACACACACACGGACATGTTTCCAAAAATGCTCTTTTTGGATTCAGGGAGTCACAAAACATGTATTTCCGGTGAAATCTCGGTATCAAATATTTGGGTGGAATGCAATACTTCCCCTACTTACTATACGTAGTAGAGAAAGTAAAAATGAATAACGAATTCCCATTTAGAAAATAAGTATTGAAACATTTAAGGGAATAACAACCAATATCTCGAAAATGTTCACTCAACAAAAAAAATGTATATGACATAAATTGTGTATTTTAATGCGATCTACATTTTTTGTGTAGTAAACTTTTGTCTATCTCTTATGGTTTACCAGTTATGCAAAACTCGTTCACAATGGAGAATACTTTTGGAAACATTCCCAGAAAATTCAATATATACATTCTATTTGTCATGAAAATGGCTTAAACATATGATATTTTAATCAAAATCGTTAGAGCCATTTTTGAGAAAATTAAACTTTTCGAAAAATCTTCCATGTAAAGGGTAATCTGGGGTGGGGGGATTTTCTTGAAAACCTTCGTGTCGCATCTGGAAGATACTGAACGTAAATACCAAGTTTGGTGTTTATTCGACTGTTCGTTTCTGAGTTAAGCTGTTCACAGACAGACACACACGGACATGTTTCCAAAAATGCTTTTTTTTGGATTCAGGGGTATCAAAACATGTATTTCCGGTGAAATCTCGGTATCGAATTTTTGGGTGTTATACTTCCCCTACTTACTATACGTAGTAGAGAAAGTAAAAATAACCAAAGTATTGAACAATTCGAACCATTAATAACGAATATATTAGAAATGGCGTATGCCACATAAGTTATTTAAAATAACTTGTTTGTTTTAAAGAGAGACTTTTTGAGTGGTACGTATTCGTCTATCGCTTAACATTTACCAGTTATACAAGATTACATAAAATTCCTTCCGAATGAAGAGTTCACAGGCTTTTCCCAGAAAATTCAAATACCTATGCATTTTATTTGTCATGAAAATATCTTTGATATATGGTATTTTAATTAAAATCGTTAGAGTCATTTTTTGAGAAAATCAAACATTTCGAAAAATGTTCCATGTAAAGGGTAACTTGGGGTTGGAGGATTTTCTTAAGAATCTTCATGTGGCATCGTTTGAAGAAATTGAACTTAAATACAAAGTCTGGTATTTATCCGACTTTCGTTTTTTGAGTTATGCTGTTCATATACACATTCATAGAAACATGCAAGTAACGTTTTCCAAAAATGCTTTTTTACTTTCTCTACTACGTATAGTAAGTAGGGGAAGTATTGCATTCCACCCAAAAATTCGATACCGAGATTTCACCGGAAATACATGTTTTGAGAATCACTGAATCCAAAAAAAGCATTTTTGGAAACATGTCCGTGTGTGTGTCTGTCTGTGTGTCTGTGTGTCTGTCTGTCTGTGTGTCTGTGTGTCTGTGAACAGCATAACTCAAAAACGAACAGTCGGATAAACACCAAACTTGGTATTTAGTTTCAGTATCTTCCAGAGATGCGACACGAAGGTTTTCAAGAAAATCCCCCCACCCCAGACTACCCTTTACATGGAACATTTTTCGAAAATTTTAATTTTCTCAAAAACGGCTCTAACGATTTTGATTAAAATATCATATGTTTAAGATATTGTCATGACAAATAAAATGTATATCTCGAATTTTCTGGGAATGTCTCCAAAAATATTCTTCATTGTGAACGACTTTTGCATAACTGGTAAACCATAAGAGATAGACAAAATTTTACTACACAAAAAATGTAGATCGCGTTAAAATACACAACTTATGTCATATACGTTTCTTTTGTTGAGTGAACCGTTTTCGAGATATTGCTTGTTATTTCCTTAAATTTTCCAATACTTAATACTTTTTCTCAAATTCGTTATTCATTTTTTTTATGTCCTGAACATGCAAAGAGAATGGAATTCGCCACATAGCAACCAGCGTTAAAATATTTGACTATCGCTTAAAAGCTACCATATTCCCCTTGCATCTACAAGAAAATTACCAATAAGATTGACAATTCGATATCTCGATTAACATGAAGCATATGGAGAATAGGCGTTTGTAAAATTAGATTGTACAAGAGTAGAGAAAGTCATGTGAGTGTAACACATCAGATTTTTTTTAATTCAAGGAGCCTCAAAACATGTATCTCGTTATCGAAGTTTTGGACGGACTGTAATAGCTTCTCTACCTACTTCGCATGTACATGGTAGAGAAAGTAAAAATTCTTTTCTTTCTTCTTCTGCTTCTCCTCCTGCCTTTCATGGTTTAGGCATTGGCCTGTTCCGGTCTCGCTTCCATCTTCATATATGTAGGTTTTCCTATTGGGCTAATCTGTAGGTCTTCTCTTATTTCTTTACTCATTAATCTATCCTCTTGTTACATCCTTGGCATATCTTACAAAATCGCATTTCTGTAGCTTAAATATGACTTTTGTTTTCTGTTTAAAACGTATCTTTCACTCCCATAAATTATTATTGGGGCAGTCATGATTTTATAGAATTTAATTGCGTTTGCATTCTTGTGTTTTTAAAATTTCTTATTATTGTTTCACATATTATGTGTTGGTATACTTATGTGTATTACTGCCTATGCATAGTTATATTTATAGCTTATATCATAGGCAAGAGTTTTAATATTTTGTGCCGGATCAATTACACTGGTCGGCAAAAAAAAAAAAATCCCTCTTTTGAAAAGAATTATGTTTACCTTATGTAATCGACATCGTGAATCTAAATATGTTAGTCATATTTTTCTAACACGTACCATTTTAGAGGCGGCACCTCCGAAATTGGAAAAAAAGTATATTTTTGGTAAATGTTATTAGCAATTTGTCTCTATTATTTTCATTTATCAAAAAATTGATAGTTGCCGCCAATAATTTAATCCTTAGATAGGATTATAAAGGTTTCATATTGGTGATTGGGTGAATCCCTTGACATTGCAGTTGAAACTTAGAAAGCGCGACCCTCCGCAGTCTATCTGATAACAAACACATCCGTCATTACCTCTCTCACAATAGTTAATACGAGAGAAACATATACAAACATGCAACATTTTGTACTAAAATAAACTACGTAAGACCAATTAAGTATACGTGTTGACCTAAAAGTTGTATCATTGCTGACGCGGCTACAACAGGGGTATACAAACATTCAACTGCTTCAAGTGTGAGTGAGACAATCGCGCGAGGAACAAACACTACATTGTGTAAAAATGGCCACCCCGAGAAGAAAACATTCTAAGCCAAAAAAATTCTGATGTTTTACATTCACATGACTTTCTCTACTCTTGTCCAAAATATTTTTACAAACGCTTATTCACCATATGCTTCATGTTAATCGAGATATCGAGATGTTAATCTTATTGCTAATTTTCTTGTAGATGCAAGGGGAATTGCTAGGCTTTAAGCTATAGTCAAATATTTTAAGAGCTGGTTGCTATATGGCGCATTCCATTCTCTTTGTATGTCCAGGACATAAAAAAAATCTGATGTGTTACACTCACATGACTTTCTCTACTCTTGTACAAACTATTTATACAAACGCTTATTCTCCATCTACTTCATGTTAATCGAGATAAACATTTGCTGAGTCTATCTTATTGCTAATTTTCTTGTAGATGTAAGGGGAATGTATATTTACAAGGGCAATTTGGAAATACAGTAGCCTTTAAGCACATACATATCTCTTAATAGCTGGTTACAAGGTGCAGCACCATTCCCTTTCCCTCAGATTAATACTCTTTGCATATCCAAGACAAAAAAAATGAATAACGAATTCCCATTTGAGAAAATAAGTATTGAAAAATTTAAGGGAATAACAAGTAATATCTCGAAAATGGTTCACTCAACAAAAAAAAATGTATATGACATAAATTGTGTATTTTAACGCGATTTACGCGATCTGTCTCTTATGGTTTACCAGTTATGCAAAAGTCGTTCACAATGAAGAACACTTTTGGAGACATTCCCAGAAAATTCGAAATATACATTTTATTTGTCATGAAAATATCTTAAATATATGATATTTTAATCAAAATCGTTAGAGCCATTTTTGAGAAAATTAAAATTTTCGAAAAATGTTTAATGTAAAGGGTAGTCTGGGATGGGGGAATTTTCTTGAAAACCTTCTTGTCGCATCTGTGGAAGATACTGAACCTAAATACCAAGTTTGGTGTTTATCCGACTGTTCGTTTCTGAGCTATGCTGTTCACAGACACACACACACACACACAGACAGACACACACACGGACATGTTTCCAAAAATTCTTTTTTTGGATTCAGGGGGTCTCAAAACATGCATTTCCGGTGAAATCTCGGTATCGAATTTTTGGGTGGAATACAATACTTCCCCTACTTACTATACGTAGTAGAGAAAGTAAAAATCTGATGTGTTACACTCACATGAGTTTGTCTACTCTTGTACAAACTATTTTTACAAACGCTTATTCTCCATCTACTTCATGTTAATCGATATAAACATTTGCAGACTCTATCTTATTGCTAATTTTCTTGTAGATGTAAGGGGAATATATATTTACAAGGGCAATTTGGAAATACAGTAGCCTTTAAGCACATACATATCTCTTAATAGCTGGTTGCTAGGTGCAGCACCATTCCCTTTCCCTCAGATTAATACTCTTTGCATATCCAAGACAAAAAAAAAATGAATAACGAATTCCCATTTGAGAAAATAAGTATTGAAAAATTTAAGGGAATAACAAGTAATATCTCGAAAATGGTTCACTCAACAAAAAAAAATGTATATGACATAAATTGTGTATTTTAACGCGATTTACATTTATAGTGTAGTAAAATTTTGTCTGTCTCTTATGGTTTACCAGTTATGCAAAAGTTGTTCACAATGAAGAATACTTTTGGAGACATTCCCAGAAAATTCGAAATATACATTTCATTTGTCATGAAAATATCTTAAATATATGATATTTTAATCAAAATCGTTAGAGCCATTTTTGAGAAAATTAAAATTTTCGAAAAATGTTTAATGTAAAGGGTAGTCTGGGATGGGGGGATTTTCTTGAAAACCTTCTTGTCGCATCTGTGGAAGATACTGAACCTAAATACCAAGTTTGGTGTTTATTCGACTGTTCGTTTCTGAGTTATGCTGTTCACAGACACACACGGACATGTTTCCAAATATTCTTTTTTTTGATTCAGGGGGTTCTCAAAACATATATTTCAGTTGAAACCTCGGTATCGAATTTTTGGGTGGAATACAATAATTCCCCTACTTACTATACGTAGTAGAGAAAGTAAACAGCCTAGCAGAGAGGGAAGTGGAATCCGGACTCTCTGGATCTCTCACGAGCGTCCTCTCCAACAATCTCGGCAAAGGGAGAAGTGGAATCAACTTCGGTAATAATAATAATAATGATAATAATAATATTAAGAATAATAATAAATGAATTGTGTAAGGAAAAACCTAGTGGAGCATCTTGTAAGACGCAGAACTTAAATATATACCGAGTGTGTTAATAACAGGACGTTGTGTCTTTGAGATATGTGCAACACAACAACAATAATAATAATAATAAATGACTGCCAGTTTGCCCATTTTAGTATGCGCTAGCTACCCCATATTTATCCCACTGGTACAAGATTAAGAAAATCTGATGTGTTCCACTCACATGACTTTCTCTACTCTTGTATAAACTATTTTTACAAACGCTTATTCTCCATATGCTGCATGTTAATCGAGATATTGAGATATTAATCTTATTGCTAATTTTCTTGTAGATGCAAAGGGAATTGGTAGGCTTTAAGCGATAGTCAAATCTTTTAAGAGATGGTTGCTATGTGGAGTATTCCACTCTCTTTGCATTACCAGGACAAAAAAAATCTGATATGTTACACTCACATGACTTTCTCTACTCTTGTACAAACTATTTTTACAAACGTTTATTCTTCATATGCTGCATGTTAATCGAGATATCGAGATGTTAATCTTATTGCTAATTTTCTTGTAGATGCAAGGGGAATTGGTAGGCTTTAAGCGATAGTCAAATATTTTAAGAGCTGGTTGCTATGTGGCGCATTCCATTCTCTTTGTATGTCCAGTACATAAAAAATGAATAACGAATTCCCATTTGAGAAAAAGTATTGGAAAATTTAAGGGAATAACAAGCAACATCACGAAAATGGTTCACTCAACAAAAACATGTATATGACATAAATTGTGTATTTTAACGCGATCTACATTTTTTTTTGTGTAGTAAAATTTTGTCTATCTCTTATGGTTTACCAGTTATGCAAAAGTCGTTCACAATGATGAATACTTTTGGAGACATTCCCAGAAAATTCGAGATATACATTTCATTTGTCATGAAAATATCTTAAACATATGATATTTTAATCAAAATCGTTAGAGCCATTTTTGAGAAAATTAAAATTTTAGAAAAATGTTCCATGTAAAGGGTATCCTGGGGTGGGGGGATTTTCTTGAAAACCTTCGTGTCGCATCTCTGGAAGATACTGAACCTAAATATCAAGTTTGGTGTTTATCCGACTGTTTGTTCTGAGTTATGCTGTTGACAGACACACACACAGCGACACACACGCACATGTTTCCAAAAATGCATTTTTTGGATTCAGTGGGTCTCAAAACATGTATTTCCAGTGAAATCTCGGTATCGAATTTTTGGGTGGAATACAATACTTCTACTTACTATACGTAGTGGACAAAGTAAAAATGGAAATATCTCGCTTATTATTATCCATTTTCTTCTTCTTTTTTTTCTTTTTTGAAAAGCATATATCAAATATTTGTAAGCATAATGCCTCATTTCAGGTATGTTATTAACAACATTTCTACAGAAGAAATGTTAAAGAAATTATATCAATTTTCATTACTATTATTCGTTTACGATCTCTGCTGTTAGCCCAAATTGCATTGCAAGCATAAGGAACAGACACTTTTGTTTTGTTAAGCCTACTACTTACGTTGCAATTATTTTTTGGAACCCCCAGAGAAAACAGTTTTATTACCGGTTTTCAGAACAGCATGTGATATGCAGAGAGAGAGAGAGAGAGAGAGAGAGAGAGAGAGTGAGAGAGTGAGTGAGAGTGAGAAAGAATGATAAACAGGGAGGGATAGAGAGGGGAAGAACGGAGACTGAGGAAGGGAGTGAAAGAGACCTAACTGGGAGGGGGGAGAGACAGGCATATCTGCATTTAACGCAATAACTCTTGCTAGTTGTTAATAAAAATCTGAGGTGTTACATTTACATGAATTTCTGTATCTACTATCGTTTATTTTTATGTAGCTTCTAAATACTGTACATGCGAAAGGTTTTTTATATCTACTTTGTTAATCGAAATAAACCTTTGCAAAAATAATTTCAGTTCACATTTCATTGCAGGTGCAAGGGGTATTAGAAGAGACCGAATCGATAGAAGTTTAAAATCTAATCAGTATATGCTGGCCTTGAAATTACATACTCTTTCCATGACATTGCGAGAAACAAATGAATACCGACAGCACTTTAAGAAAATGACAAAAGCTTTGAAAAATTCAAACTGATAATAACGATATCTCGGAAATGCCTGATATCATAGGAAAAGGTTATTCAAAATAAATTGTGTGCTTTAGATCTTTACTTATTCTGAGAAGTACGCGTTTGACTATTTTTTATAGTTTACCCTTTACATAAAATCATGCAAAATTCTTTCCGAATGAAAAGGGCTTCACAGACTATTACTAGAAAATTCAAGTTATACATTTTATTTGTCGTGTATCTTAAATATATGGCATTTTAATGAAAATAATGTTGGTCATTTTTAAGAAAATTAAAAATATAGAAACTTTTTCATGTATAGGTTAGTTTTGGGTTGGGGGATTTTCTTGAAAATCTCGTTTCACCTGCTTGGAAGAAGTCGAATTTCAGTACCATTTTTTTTTTTTTTTGTATTTATAAGACTTTTTGTTTTTGAGTTATGTTGTTCAAAGACACACACAGGCGTTTTATAAAAATTGCTTTTGGGGGGGGGGTTCAGGCCGTTCACGGGCCTCAAAACATGTATTTCCCGTGAAATTTCGATATGGGTGGAGTACAATACTTCTACTTACTGTGAGTACGTAGAAGAGAAAGTAAAAATGGCGCTCTAACTTGAATCTATCTGTTATCGGTTGTGTTCTACCTTAAATTTCATTGCGGCGAGTGTGTAGTAGTACTAGAACAATTTGCTGCATAACAAGTTGAATCAGATTCGAAACATTCATTGCCAATGCCGGAGTTCGAACCACGGATTTTCGGCTCTCGTGCCAACGTTCTTGCCGCTTGAGTTACCATGGTTTAAGTCTGATTCAACTTTTCAACTTAGTACCTACACACGACATGTTTGGAAGAACATATCAACACACACTAGTTGTTTGTTCGCCATCGTGCCTGAGTTTCTCTTGCACTTAACCGCTTTCATATCTTTTCGATTTTTTCTGCGTTTTATGGTGCTGTAATGTTAGCCCAACTTATCGTTCCTGTTTATCAGGAGCTGGAGCGTGTAACGATTCGCTTTTTTACTCCGCAATGCTGTTTTCTGTGATGCGAGAGATAAATAAATAATCGAGGAGGCCGTGACTCACCGCCATCCTCTTCCCATCCGCATGCAGCGTCAGTTGTTTACCTGCAGATCTTCGCCAGAAATGGGTCACATTTGTTTCTGTGTATGTGATAGAAATTAAATGGTACTGATTTTCCGTGAATCATAGTTAACGTACGTACATACGATCTATGCATATTTTCTATTAGGAAGATTAGAACAGACGTATTTGAGTTGAGCCATTAGAAATAAGTACTGAATTGTTTTTCTGCCCAGGCGACTTTAACTGAAGGAGAACTCATGCCATTAACTTAATCAAATAAATCGAGATAAGTACTAGAATTTGAATTTAGTGAAGCTGTATAATTATTCTATATTTCTCAAGATATTAATTCACGAAAATGGTTTTGTTTCTTAAGACATATACTTTAGTGACACAAGTAAAGATTATGAAAATATATAAAAAGTATATATAATAATGTATTTCACGTTTTGTAAACATTTACCGAAATATGGAGGCGTTTCAGTAGCTGAATTAAATATTAAAATTAATTTACTGTACTGAAAGCTTGCATTTAAATGAAACCTAAATGAATTTAAATTCCTTGCAAATCTTTGATAATGGGGAACAATATTTACCCATTTTGAAAAAAAAGTATTTGTGTCACACATATTTGCATCCGGAGTGCATATTCATAACATTTTCTTCCGTGGTCTGTAGTGCCGTGGTCGGTTAATTACTTTCTCTACTGGGGAAGTATTGTATTCCACCCAAAAACTCGATACCGAGATTTCACCGGAAATACATGTTTTGAGACCCCCTGAATCCAAAAAAAGCATTTTTGGAAACATGTCCGTGTGTGTGTGTGACTGTGAACAGCATAACTCAGAAACGAACATTCGGATAAACACCAAACTTGGTATTTAGGTTCAGTATCTTCCAGAGATGCGACATGAAGATTTTCAAGAAAATCCCCCCACCCCAGATTACTCTTTACATGGAAGATTTTTCGAAAAGTTTAATTTTCTCAAAAATGGCTCAAACGATTTTGATTAAAATATCATATGTTTAAGATATTTTCATGACAAATGAAATGTATATCTCGAATTTTGTTGAGTGAACCATTTTCGAGATATTGCTTGTTATTCCCTTAATTTTTTCAATACTTATTTTCTAAAATGGGAATTCGTTATTCATTTTTTTTGTCTTGGATATGCAAAGAGTTATAATCTGTGGCAAAGGGAATGGTGCTGCACATAGCAACCGGCTATTAAGAGATATGTATATGCTTAAAGGCTACTGTATTTCTATATTGCCCTTGTAAATATATATTCCCCTTACATCTACAAGAAAATTAGCAATAAGATAGAGTCTGCAAATGTTTATCTCGATTAACATGAAGTAGATGGAGAATAAGCGTTTGTAAAAATAGTTTTTACAAGAGTAGAGAAAGTCATGTGAGTTTAACACATCAGATTTTTTTTGTAATAATCACAACGGTTTGTACCCATTATAATTCACATTATCCTTTTTATACTATGCTTATATAAATATCGGCGCTGCTATATACGTTTTACCTTAATTACAACAAATGTTTACCCAGGAATGATTTTAATGGTTTCTTGCTTACAAGCAAGATGTGAAAATAACGCTCAACTGGTTATACCACAAATGCATTATTTTCTTTAATGAGTTCATGTAAGAGAAAAGAAGAATTTTTTTTAAAAAAAATAGGTTACATAAATAGCTCATCAAGGTAAACATCCACCTTGGAAAAGTTGAACATACCACGATGAACATTTCTGAAACATCTAGTGCTATGATAAAAACTCTGAAGATCTACAATCATACGACACTCTGTATTCACTGTAATTTATTTTCATAGCTATTCTACAAATTATGTGTAAAAAGCTTGTTTTTCTGTCTAGTTTATACTAGTAATACAAAGTGATGGCGCAAATTATTGTTTCAATAAGCAATTTGTTGTAGTTACACGAGGCCAGGAAGACATTGCAACGTTTTAAAAAGTAGATTGCTATATGCTGATCATTTACTGCATAGACACTATTTGCATGGTCCTATGTGACACTGAAGAATTATCTTAGAATTTCTAAGGTATGTTGCACAAAATGTTATAACATTCAAAGCAACAAACCGAAACATCACTAAACTGCCAAAGCAACAACAACAAAGTTTTAATGGACATTGCACATTTAAAAGAGAGAGAGAAAAAAATTCTGATGTGTTGCACTCACATGACTTTCCCTACTCTTGTGCAAACTATTTATACAAACGCTTATTCTCCAACTACTTCATGTTAAATCAAATAAACATTTGCAGAAACTATCTTATTGCTAATTTTCTTGTAGGTGCAAGGGGAATATGGTAGGCTTTAAGCGATACTCAAATCTTTTAAGAGCTGGATGCTATGTGGAGCATTCCATTCTCTTTACATGTAAAAAAATAAACAAATAAATAACGAATTCCCATTTGAGAAAAAGTATAAGTATTGGGAAATTCAAACAAATAAGAAATATCTCGGAAATGGTTCACTCGACCAAAAATAAAACAAATTAAAAAAATAATGCATGTGACATAAATTGTGTGTTTTAACGAGATCTACATTTTCTTGTGTAGTAACATTTTGTCTATGTCACGGTTTACCAGTTATGTAAAAGTCATTCAGAATGAAGAGGAATTTTGGGGACATTCCCTGAAAATTCAAGAGGTACATTTCATTTGGCATGAAAATATCTTTTAACATATGATATTATAATCAATCCTTAGAGCCATTTTTGAGAAAATCAAAATTTTAGAAGAATGTTCCATGTAAAAGGTAGTCTGGGGTGGGGGGTTTTTCTTGAAAATCTTCGTGTCGCATCCTTGGAAGATACTAAACTCAAATACCATGTTTTGGTATATATCCGACTTTTTGTTTTTGAGTTGTGCTGTTCACGGACAGACAGACAGACAGACAGTGTCACACGGATATGTTTCCAAAAATGTTTTATTTGGATTCAGGATACCTCAAAACCTCGGTATCGAATTTTTAGATGAAATGCAATATTTCCCCTGGTTACTATACGTAGTAGAGAAAGTAATACTTATTTTTGTTGTAAGCTTTGTCTATCTTAGTTCTCCAGTTATACAATAAAACTAAAAAATAATGAGTTTCTAGACAGTTCATAGAAAATAAAATATCTTCATTTTGTCATGTTAGTAGCTGGTACAAGGTCGCTTCGTAGTTCTGCAGCAGTGCTGCTGCCTGCGGTGTGAAGGGACGAGCTTTCGATTCTTGATACAGACGAGATGGCTAAGGATCTGGGACAAGTTAGCAACCAATGCATGTGCAACCTTACTATAGAGTTCCGTATACACAGTACTGTTGATGTAAACAAATACGCCAATACGCTACTGTAAACAGTTCAGTCTGTGATGGTGGAAACTGAAGCATGACACATATGTACATCGGAATGAGAGACGGGGGTGTATTTATTTATTTTTTTAAGTTTTATTTAGGGTCGTTTTAACCTTCCTAGGTTTTATCACGACCTTTCATGTACAGTTGTTTACATTATTGGTTTACAGTATAATACTTACACATTATGTATACATATACAGGTTAAAATTTGGTTAAATGTATTGATGTATATTAATTGATTTAAGAAAAATAATTACTTTCTGGATGAAAGTTGCATCATTGGGTGCTGCAGAAATATTTATGGGCATACCAACCTGACTACGTTGTTGTTCAAATTTTGGACATGTTAGTATAATATGCACTACTGTTAATGTTGTTTTACATGCTTCACATGGAGGATAGCTTCTATTTAACAAATAAGAGGGTGTCAGTTTAGTATGCCCAATTCGTAGTCGGGATATTACAATTTGGTTTCGCCGCTGTAGCTGTCTTATTGGATATTCTTGAGTTGAAGTTCCACGTACATCATGGAGTTTACTTGTAGAGTTGTCCGTCCAGTTGGTCAGCCATTCTTTGTGTATTTTCTTCTTAAAATGTGTGACTGCGTCTTGGAGAGGTATTTTCATGTCAGTATCTTGTGTTGGTAGTTCTGTAGCTTGTTTTGCTGCAGTATCGGCTCGGGTATGTTTTTATGAGATGGTATGCACATGAAATTGAGTGACTTTTCTATGTTATAACAAGATTATATATTTCGTTTACAATAGTATTAGTAGAGAACGTGTCTTGTATTGCGTTTAAGGCTGATAGTCACTTATAATTATGTAAGAGTCACTATGTACAGTTTCCAGAGCGTATTCTAGTGCCTTTTTAATAGCATATAATTCACAACTATATATATATATATATATATATATATATATATATATATATATAGAGAGAGAGAGAGAACAAGGATGGTAATTTGTATTGGAGGACGATATCTCCACATATCACAGCACATATATTGCCTTTTTCAGTTTTAGAACCATACGTATAGATGCAGAATTTGGATGTGTATTTTTTCTAGCTTTTCTTTAAATAACTGCTGGTAGATTAGCTGGTTCGTATTTATCTGATTATGCTTGCTTAAATCTATATCAATGGGAGGTATTTTCTTCTTCCATGGTGGATGATCCGACTGTAATTGCCTTGAGGAGATATTAGGAATTGTGGTGTTCATTTCTTTGAGCTATCTATTTATTCTGATTTGAAATGGCAATGAAGGTGATTGTTGTGTGGGGAAAGTATCACAAAGATTTGAGGAGATATTGTATCTCTAGTCACGAAGCGGATTGTACACGGCCTCACAGGTAAACAACACCCCAATGAGCCACCTCACTCCACCCTACTCGATGCACAGTATACTGCACTTCACTCTTAGGTTGTCCCGGGTTCCTAGCCTGGACATGAGGTTTTTTCCCTGCTGAGAAGCCTGGCATAAGGTTTCTGAGCTGTGAGGTCCTTAGGGACCAATTGAGAAGCTGCTTGATGAATAAATAGCGGCCCAGGTTTTGCAAACCACAACTAAGGGGTCGGGGGAAGCGGTATGCTGATCACATGCTACCCCTACTACAACACTGTGTGCAGAGGCAGAGCAGGCTGTTGCCGGCCTTGGTCCAATGGGGCTGTTGCCCCTCGGAGTTAATTAGTATCTGGAACAAGGATATCAAGTGAACGTTTTCAAGAAAATTCCTCATCCCTAACAATCCTGCATATGTGGGAAATAAATAATTATTTCCATTTTCTCATGAAGTACGCTAATGATTTTGATTAAACTATGTTTGAGGTGTTGGCAAATAAAATGAATATCTTAATGCCTGTGAATGTCCAGCGAAGTCCTCTTCATTCTCAATGACGTTATATAACCCTGAAGACATTGCAAATAGCGAAAGCTTACTCCAGGAAATATACAAATCTCGTCATAATATGAAACTATGAATCTGTAGCATTAACCATTTTCAAGATGTTAGCTTTTTTCATTTTAATGTTCCAGCTCTTTAAAAGTACACTCTAAAGTGCTAAATCACCGCTCGTTTGTTTCTCACGAGGTATTGCAAAGAGTACATAATATCAAGGCCAGCATGTAAGCGGTTCACGATTTGTAACCTAAGGTAGCGACCTGCCTTTCAAACGTTTCACTGTGGTCTTATTCTGCCATAAACACCTGTGTATTGAAACCCTTTCTGCTAATATTTATTATGATTATCAGGAAGTGTATAGAAAACAAGTTGTGTAAGATTCATTTGTGGAATAATTAGTCAAATAATTGATAGTGGGTAGATAAAGTCATGTGCTTACAACACTTCAGATTCTCAAGGTTTCCGTAGTCATAAATTTTGACAACAGGTCACATTATTTTGCCAAAAAAATAAACACACCTGAAAGTTAAGGTTTTTCATACATTTGCGAACTTGTTAACCTCTCCGCAGGATCTTTCATCCATGCAATCTGATCATTTGTGCTAGTTAGCACAAACTTATTCCAAGAAGCATAGTTAATTGTCTGATAAACGCTTGTTCTCTATTTAATTTCTATTAACCGAGACAAATGTTTGCAGAAATGCTTTTATTACACATTTCGTTGTAGGTACAAGGGGGACACAAGTGACTGACGCGATAACTCTTTAAAAAGAGGCTCGCCATGTGACGATTTGAAATTCCACTCTTTGTATGATCACGAGGGGAAAAAATAGCAAATTAGGACTTGATAAAAAAATGTTCGAAAACGCAAACCAATAATAAATAATATCTCGGGGCAAATGCTACGAACATTTATTTTACTTAAATTGTGCGTTTTAACGAGGTCTACAATTTTTGCGTAGTAAGGTTTTGTCTATCTCTTACGGTTTACAAGTTATACAAAATTCATTCAAAAGGACTTCACAGGTTATATGATACAAGATATATATTATTTGTCATGCAAATATCTTAAACATATGGCATTTTAAAAATATTTGAGGAAATAAAAAATAACGAAAGTTGTCCATTCAAAGAGTAGTTTGGGGTGGGGAATTTTCTTGAAAATCTTTGCATCGCATCCTTGGAAAATGTCTTAAACATTTGACTACCGCTGTTCCCTTTGTATCAATAACGAAATGTGTAATGTAGCTATTTCTGCAAAGGTTTATTGGGATTAAAATGTAGTAGATAGAAAAATAAGCTTTAGTAAGAATACTTTGTATGCCCGCTAATAATGATAGAGGGTAGAGAAAGTCATGTGAATGTATCATATAAGATTAGCTTCAATAGCTTCTATGCTCTCTTTATACTGAGAACCGTCGAGTTCTGCAAAATAGACATCAACTGTAGACTCCACATCTTCAATGTTGGTAAATCTTTTACCACCAAGCCATTTCTTCAACTTTGGAAACAGAAAATAATCAGAGGGGCTAAGTCTGGCGAAAAGGATGCATGAGGAAGCAATTCGAACTTTAAGTCATTGATTTTGGCCATGGCGATAATGGGTGTGTGAACTGGTGCATTGTCTTCATGAAACAAAACTTTCTTTTTCGCTAAATGCGGCCATTTTCGCTTGATTTCATCATTCAAACGCTGCAATAAGTTTGCATAATACTCGCCATTTATTGACTTTCTTTTTGAAGATAATGAAAATTATCCCATGCGCATCCCAAAAAACTGACTCATGGCCTTGCCTGCAGATGGAACTGTCTTCTCCTTCTTTGGAGCCGATTCTCCCCTTTCAATCTACTGTCTTGACTGTTCCTTCGTCTCAGGGGTGAAGTGATGGACCCATGTATCATCCATGGTTATGAATCGACGCTTTATTGTAGCGAAACATCCTTACGACGCTGCCTTGTTCCATTGTGAGTAAACGCGGCATCCATCTTGCGCACAGCTTTCTTACGTTTAATTTTCAGTTAGTGTGCAATGTACAGCACTTTTTGAAATACCTATGATGTCTGCTAGCTCGCGCACTTTCAGTCGACGGTCATCCAATACCATTTTGTGGATTTTCTTCACAATTTCTGGCGTGGTCACCTCATTTGGTCGAACACTGCGATGTTCATCTTGGCAGCTCGTACGGCCTCGCTTAAACTCTGTCACCCAATATTTTACTGTTGTAAACGAAGGAGCAGACTCCCCCAGAGTAGAATCTAGCTCAGCTTTAATATTAGTAGGACTAAGACCTTTCAAATGAAAGTATTGTATCACATAACGATGGCCAGTTTTATCCATGTTTACAAATTCGCTGAGAACGTTTACAATAGATGGCTGCCAAATAATTACTAAGCAATGTAGCATTGTCAAACTTCAAACTTAAGGTTTATAAGGGTGATACTTTCTACCATAGTCATTTGTTTGAAACAAGAACTGCTATATATACGTCAGGTCGGGTACTTCTGGGACTGCCCTCGTACCCCTACTCACTATCGGTAAGCAGCTGTTAGTAGAGAAAGTAAAAAGAACGATGTTTTTACATAGTGATATAAACTGCAGATGGGATAGTTAAGCTACATAATTGGGGTACTGCTGATGCCGTGCACTGGGACCTAGACTAACTGGCTTGTATGATTCTCGCAAATCGAACAGAAATTATTGCGTAACACTTTAAAAATAATAGACAAGTATTGTCTTACGTAGAAACTACACAATAAAGCACGTGACATCATAACTTACTTTTGCCCATTCCATTCATATATGCAGAAAGCTTTGGTGAACAAGATTACGCAGGTTTATGTTCTTTTATGTAAGTCTGCGGTCCACATTACATTTTACAATCACTTTCACGCATGCTGCGTAAAAGTATTTAGCCCGAGGAGTTGATGGCGTTCCAGTTACTCGCTAAGGTTCCACGAAATGATTGCTCTGAATTAATTGGTGTCACGGGCTTCTCAGGTTGGACGCCGTTGTTTAGGATAACAAACAAATAATCATAAAGACTGAATAGTATTTGAATGAGGAATACATTACATTATTCCTTCCTATAGGTCTTAAGCGAGATAATTCTTTTATCTACTGCTGATAGATAATGCAATTGTGATTACTTAGCACTGTGCTGCGGGAACCAGTTCCAATCTCAGATATTTTAATTTTTACTTCTCTACCATCTAACAGTAAGAAAAAGAAGTATTGTATTCCATTCTAAAATTTCTATATCGTGATTTCACCTGAAATATTTTTAGAAGAAAAAAATATCCGCGCGTCTGTGTGTGTCTGTGAACAGCATAACTCAGAAATGTAGCGTCGAATAAACACAAAATTTTGTATTTAAGTTCAGCATCTGCCAAATATGCGATGCAAATATTTACAAGAAAATCCCCTCACCCCAAAACTACAATTTACATGGAAAATGTTTCGTTATCTTTTATACTGTCAAAAATGGCTCTAACGATTTAGATTAAAATACCATATATTTAAGATATTTTCGTGATAAATAAAAGTATATCTTGAAATTTCCGGGAGCAACTTGATAAATTCTCTTTATTCTGAGTGATTTTTGCATAATGTTATTTACTGGTAAACCCTAAGCGGAAGATAAAGGCTTATTGCTAAAAAAGTGTATATCTACTTAAAACATATAATTTGTCATAAATTTTTATAACACTAACCATTTCGAGCTATCCTTTGTTATTGGTTTCAATTTTCAAATACTTTACACATTTTTGAGTTGATAAGTTACATTCTTGGTCATGCAAAGAGTGGAACTTCAAAACCACCATATAGGGACCGGCTTTTTAAAGATTGGCTATACTTGAGCCTCCTGTATTCTCTTGTACTTAGAATGAAATTTCCAATGAAACGATAGTAGGTTATTTAGAAGAGAGCTGGCACAGTTTTTTGCGTTTATATGGGAAAGGATAGGGAAAACGAGGGTGGATGCGGAGGGCTAAGGAGGAAAATGCGTTTATATGGGCGAGATAGGGAATACGAGGACTGACACTAGGCTAGACAGCGGCAGAAGGAGGGGGATGCGCTTTATATGAGACAGATAGAGAATACGTGGAGAGGTGCTAGGCTAGACAGAGGCTGAGAGTAGAGTATGCGTTTATATGTATGAGAGGTATAGGAGCAGGAGGAGCGGTGCTAGGCAAGACAGAGGTTGAGTAGAGTATCGGTTATATGAGAGAGGTAGGGAACAGGAGGAGAGGTGTTAGGCTAGCCAGAGGTTGAGGAGTAGAGTATGGTCTATATGAGAGATATAGGAAAACGAGGAGGGGTGTTAGGCTAGACAGAGGTTGAGGAGTGGAGTATGGTTTATATGAGAAGTATAGGAAAACGAGAGGTATTAGGTTAGGAGAATTGAGTATGTGTTTATAAGAAGATACGAGAAAACGGAGAGATCCTATTATAGGATAGACAGGTGTTAAAGGTAGAATGTGTTTTATATGAGCGGTATAGGAAACCAAAGAGAGATGCTCAGCTAGACAGGGATCAGGAGAGGAATGCGCTTTATGAGAGGTAGGGGATACGGGGAGTGGTGTTAGGCTAGACAGAGGTTGAGAGTAGAGTATGCGTTTATATGTATGAGAAGTATAGGAACAGGAAGAGGGGTGTTAGGCTAGACAGAGGTTGAGGAGTAGAGTATAGTTTATATGAGAGGTATAGGAAAACGAGGAGAGGTGTTAGGCTAGACAGAGGTCGAAAATAGAGTATGGTTTATATGAGAGGTATGGGAAAACGAGGAAAGGAGTTAGACTAGACAGAGGTCGAGGAGCAGAGTATGGTTTATATGAGAGTCATAGGAAAACGAGAGAGGTGTTAGGCTAGACAGAGCTAGAGGAGTAGAGTATGGTTTATATGAGAGGTATAGGAACAGGAGGAGAGGTGTTAGGCTAGACAGATACTAAAGGAGTAGCAATATGGGTTTATATACAGGAGAGATACGGAATAGGAGGTGCTAGACCTTGAAAGCGACTTTAGACGTGAACTTCATGGAAAACTGTTTCATGTCAATGTTCTAGACAGGTCCATCACGTAACCCATTCAGGGAAAAGGTGACCAGCAAAGGGAAAAAGGTGACCAGCAAAGGAAAAATGTGACCAGCAAAGGGAAAAAGGTGACCAGTAAAGGGAAAAAGGTGACCAGCAAAGGGAAAAATGTGACCAGCAAAGGGAAAAAGGTGACCAGCAAAGGGAAAAAGGTGACCAGCAAAGGGAAAAACGTGACCAGCAGAGGGAAAAACGTGACCAGCAAAGGGAAAAAGGTGACCAGTAAAGGGAAAAAGGTGACCAACAAAGGGAAAAAGGTGACCAGCAAAGGGAAAAACGTGACCAGCAAAGGGAAAAACGTGACCAGCAAAGGGAGAAAGGTGACCAGCAAAGGGAAAAATGTGACCAGCAACGGGAAAAAGGTGACCAGCAAAGGGAAAAAGGTGACCAGGAAAGGGAAAAAGGTGACCAGGAAAGGGAAAAAGGTGACAGCAAAGGGAAAAAGGTGACCAGCAAAGGGAAAAAGGCGACCAGCAAAGGGAAAAACGTGACCAGCAAAGGGAAAAAGGTGACCAGCAAAGGGAAAAAGGTGACCAGCAAAGGGAAAAAGGTGACCAGCAAAGGGAAAAAGGTGACCAGGAAAGGGAAAAAGGTGACCAGCAAAGGGAAAAAGGTGACCAGCAAAGGGAAAAAGGTGACCAGCAAAGGGAAAAAGGTGACCAGGAAAGGGAAAAAGGTGACCAGGAAAGGGAAAAAAGGTGACCAGCAATGGGAAAAAAGGTGACCAGCAATGGAAAAAAGGTGACCAGCAATGGAAAAAAGGTGACCAGGAAAGGGAAAAAGGTGACCAGGAAAGGGAAAAAGGTGACCAGCAAAGGGAAAAACGTGACCAGAAAAGGGAAAAAGGTGACCAGGAAAGGGAAAAAGGTAACCAGCAAAGGGAAAAAGGTGACCAGCAAAGGGAAAAAGGTGACCAGCAAAGGGAAAAATGTGCCCAGTAAAGGGAAAAAGGTGACCAGCAAAGGGAAAAACGTGACCAGCAAAGGGAAAAATGTTACCAGCAAAGGGAAAAAAGGTGACCAGCAATGGGAAAAACGTGACCAGCAAAGGGAAAAAGGTGACCCACTCACACTAACAGGTAAGTAATTCAGTTAGTATCACAGGGTAGGTCATATCCCGAGGAAGCGGATATAGCATAGTTCCGTATGATGTTGCAGGTAATTCAGAGAGTATCGTAGGTATTTGGGATAATTCAAGTAACATAAGTGTTTAGAGTCACTCAGCTAGTATCACAGGAGGATAGTTTCCTGGAGCAGGACGTATCATAGCTGCATATTTTTCACATGCAATTCAGTTAGTATCGGAGGGCATTTAAGCTAATTCAGCTAGTATTACAAGAGGCTGACTGCATCATAGCAGTGTATGATTTCACAGGTAATTCAGTTAGTATTGTAGGTATTTATGCTAATTCATCTAGTATCACAGGAGGATAGATTCCAGGGGTTGGGTATAGCATAGTTTCGTATTTCACAGGTAACTCAGCTAGTATCGTAGGTATTTAGCATAATTCAAGCGTCATAGGTGTTTAGAGTAATTAAGCTAGCATTACAGGAGGGTAGGTTCCAGGGTTGGTTATAACGTAGCTTTCGTATTTTACAGATAGTTCAGGTAATATCGTAAGTATTTGGGTAATCAGCATAGTTTCACAGATACTCGTGATAATTTAGATCAGAGATTTGTATCACGGCTATTTAAGGTAAATGCAGGTGATTCAGGTAGTATCAATGGTATTTGAGTCATTTTAACAGGTAATTCATCTAGTATCATTGGTATTTAAGGCAAACCAGATAGTGTCACAGGTGATCGTGCTAATTTAGAACAGGAATTCGTATCAGAGCTAGTTAAGGTAATTTCACATGATTCGACTAGTATCACAGGTATTTAAGTCATTTTAGCAGGTAATTCAACTAGTATCACAGGTACTCATGGTAATATAGAGAGTAATTAGATCATAAACATTTCTTATCCAACGTTACAACAATTTATATACCTTTTTCTAAATCTTACAAACTTATTATATGTTAAACAGTTATAAACTGCAGAGATAAACTGCATATGGCTCACAAATTAAAAAGCTTTGCGTCAACATACCTTTATTTAAGTTCGTTGTAGGTACCTCTCCCCTTTATCTAGGCTTCAGACTAACACTAGTATTTGCTCCTAATGGCAGGGTTACCACCTTCCCTTCCATCTTACCCTTTCTTCACCATTTGTCTGCTAGTTACATACACAGCACATGAGTAAACTTTAATTATTTAAATTGTAGACTCGCTGAGAAAATCTTCATCTTCGGGTTACATTCTCTTAAGTACTGTTTGTAATACTGTAATGTCCATACGCATAGGTAGTTATTCCATCCTCAGCAATAATTCTTTTATCATCAAAGGGATTCAATGTAATTTTATTCACTTGCACTGTGGTAACAGCATGCTTTCGTGATAGGATTAGATTCATGGGCGTTCAGATGATTTCACAGGTTTTAAGACAGTCTGTATAGCTGTCAAACGAAATGTACTGCTTAATAGCGCTACGTTTTATACCTTTAATCTTTTTATCATTGATCCTTGAATATCTAAGGCATACATCTTAGGACGTAGTCCAACAAAGCGCAGGATGATTTTGCTATTAGCCTCATCTTTAAATTTCCCCAATACCTTCTTGTTCTGAGTAGAGTAACATATATGGTCGGCAGGGTAATCAGCTGTATCGAGGTGCTCAAGAAAACGTAGCTTGTCCTTGTACACATCTTCAGTTGTTACACGATGAATGAATGAATCAGTGTCCATTTACATAAGCTAAGGCAACAACACGTCGTAATGATAGTGATACATTAATGTCTTGGAGATGTCCAACACACTCATACCAATGAATATAGACTTGTTGAATACAATCTGACGAGAGGCCATATGTACAGCATCTACAATGATAGCAGCAATAGATCCTGCAGCTACAGAAACATCACCCGCAGCCTGGACAATAGCTGTAACAGAAGCAAATACAATAGCTACCGTAGCAGATACAGCAGCTGTACGACAATAGATGTAACAGATCTTACAGCTGTAGCAACATCTGCTACAATAACAGCAGCGACAAACACCAGTTACATAACAGCTGTAGGGGCAGCAGCAGGAAAGATTTAGCACTCTTAGCAATAGCAAGCATCACAGCAAAGATATTCCAGCTATAGCTTCACCCACCACAGCAACAGCAGTCATCACTCCAGATGTAACATCAAATACGGAGCTGAAGTAGTAGATACAACACTGTAACATCAGCTACAGCAATAACAGTATCAGATCAGGTAGCTGTAACAGCATTAGACATAGTCAGCACAATACCTATAGCAGAAGCAAATACAGCAGCTATCGTAGCAGATACAGAGACTGTACAACAATAGCTGTAACAGACCCCACAGCTGTAGCAGCATCTGCTATAACAATAGCAGTAGCCGTCGCATTACATAACAACTGCAGCAGCAGCTAGAGATTTAGCAGTGTTTAGCAATAGCAAGCATCACAGCAATGATATTCCAGCTGTAGATTCCCCTACCACAGCAAAAGCAGTCATCACAACATCAACAGTAAATACGACAGATGTAGTATCAGATACAGCATCTATAGCAACAGCAGCTACAACGATAACAGCAATAGATCCTGCAGCTGTAGCAGCATTAGACACAATCAGCACAATAGCTGTAGCAAAAGCAAATACAATTACTATCGTAGCAGATACAGCAGCTGTACAACAATAGATGTAACACATCCTACAGCTGTAGCAACATCTGATACAATAATAGCAGAGACAACAACCGGTTACATTACAGATGTAGCAGCAGCTAATCCATTTTTTGCTCAAATGTAACAGCTTTATCAGTTAAATCATTGCTTCATTAAACAAGGATTGTAAGGGTAGACGTCTCTTCCCTTTATATAGGCCTGAGACTAACACTAGTATTTGCTCCTAATGACAATGGTTACCGCCTCCCCTTCCATCTTCTCCTTTCTTCACCATTTGTATGCTATGTGCATACACAGCACATGAGTAAACATTAATTTTTTAACATTGTAGATTCGCGGAGATCATCAAAGGGATTCAATGTAATTTTGTTCACTTGCACAGTAGTATCAGCATGCTTTCATGATAAGATTCATAGGTGTTCTCATGATTTCACAGGTTTTAGGACAATCAGTATAACTCTCAAATGTAATGTAATGCTTAATAGCACTACGTTTTTACCCTTAATCTTTTTTACCATTGAGCCGTGGATATCTAAGGCATACATCTTAGCTCGTAGTCCGACAAAGCGCTGGATGATTTTATCATTAGCCTCATCTTTAGATTTCCCAAGCAATTTGTTTAGAGCTGAATAGCATATATAGCTGACAGGGTAATCAGCAGTAATCAGATGTTCAAGTAAACGTAACTTATCCTGTTCCACATCTCCAGTTGTTACACGATGAATGAATGAATAAGTATCCATATACATAAGCTCCATAATATGATAACAGCACATCGTAATGATGGTGATACATTGTCTCGGAGATGTCCAACACACTCATACCAATGTATACAGGCTTGTCGAGAGACCATAAATACAACAGCTAGAACAGCAGCATATATCGACCTATCAATAAACGTAGGCTTGGCGATCAGCTTCTCTAGAGTCTTCTCATTTATCACCAGTCGTATATCCATACGATCAGGCAGATTCTCCATAGTTTTTCCAAACATGACGTTGTTAAAGAGCTGTAGACGTCCTTATCGAAATCATTTGCAGCTTATTGTAGTAGCCTGTTGTTAAATTCCGCATAAGGTTTTAACCACTGTGTCTGTTGGAATTGCAGCACACGATGGATTTTTAGCCGTAACCCATGATTAAGAGCTTGATTCAAAGCTATGTAATGTACTACATACTTCTTTCGAGGTCCAAGACGAGGTATCAGTTTCTTTGTATATGATTTCAATGGTTTCATACACTCAGACAGGAAAGGTAGATCGTTAAGTTCTATAGGATCCTCGATGTCTGTGACGTCACACCCAGAGACAGGATGTCTGCCAGTATCAAACACGTTTAAACTCGTCTCGTAACTACCTGTATATGCTGTCACATCAACAAGAGGAGTATTCCCACACGCTCATTCAGTCAGATGTTACATTCAAAGCCTACCACCACCCATTACACCGAAGCTAGCACAATCTCAAAGGCTTAAAAGGTAACGTAGAAGATTTTCCCCCTTACTTACTTAAATGTGTGTATATACTACATTATTTCATGTTTTCATTCCCTTTTCAATTCTTCCTTTCCATCTTCTTTCAGAAAGACCATTACATTTCACTACAATCACGAGAAAAGCAATTTTTCCAGAGTTTCACAGATTCTAAGCTTCTAGAATCGAACCCGGTAATAGTTTAATAAATGTATTTTTAGTAATTTAGCTCCCTCGCATCAGCACCTACCATTTAATCTTTACTCGAACCTGATAGGATTCATAGGCTTGAAGATATATGAAATCACCCCTTCGGGATTCGATCTGAGTACTTTAAAGTACGTTTTGTCATGATAACGATATTTAGGAACTAGGTACTCTGTTTACGGTTTACTTGACGTGTCTATATAAATTAGATTACGAGTTATTAAATTTGAAAGTAAATTTCATTAAATCGGTATTCGAACACAGAACACCAGGAACAAAATAATTTATAATATTAGCTTTGCATGTTAAACAAAGCTGTGTGCAGTTACGCTATCAATCTAAGTGATATATTCTAGTGTACAGAGGAAAATTAAGGAACTCATTAAAAGATGGGGGAATCGAACCAAGCACAACTGATTGACAATTATATACAGCATTAATTACCCAGTACAGAACCTATCAAACATGCTTTAGCCCAATCCTCTACCTCATTTAGTTCCAGAGATAATGAAGATTTAAAATTAAGAATCGAACTCAGGACACCAGATCCCCAAATATAGATCCGCAAGAAACTACCTATTGATATAAATGTAATAAAGTTTATTTGACGTCTTTATCTTAAGTAGTTTAGGAGTTATTAAATTTATAATTAAATTACATTTTATCGGTATTCGAACCCAGAACACCAGAAACAAAATTATTTATAAAATTAGTTTGCTATGTTAAAAAGAGCTGTATGCAGTTACAGCATCAATCTAAGTGATATATTCTAGTGTACAGAGAAAAATTAAGGAAATCATTTAAAAATCGAGATTCGAACTAGGGCCAACTGATTGAAAATTATATACAGTATTAATTACTCATTATAACAGCTATCAAACATGCTTTGGTTCATCCCTCTACCTCTCTTAGTTTCCGAGATAATGGAGATTTAAAATTAAGGATCGAACCCGGGACACCAGGTATCCAAATATACATTCAGAAGAAACTACCTAATGATATAAATGTAATAAAATTTATTTGGCGTCTTTATCTTAATTAGTCTCTGAGTTATTAGAAGTTGAATTTGTAATTACTCGTGGGATTCGAACCCAAGCATCCCGGACAACTCGGATTAATATCTCAAGGACGCGGCGCATTCCAAAGAATTGATTAGTTTTTATCCCATTGTTCTATCTCTTTTCATTCAGGAGATATAAGCGATTAATCAGTAGGGGGGAAATGGGGTTTCTGGCTCACTTAATATGCATGGAATGCATTTAATGTGCTAATTAGCCCCACCCCCACTAATTAACCCCCCTCTCATTTCCCCCCTACTGATTAATCGCTTATATCTCCTGAATGAAAAGAGATAGAACAATGATATAAAAACTAATCAATTCTTTGGAATGCGCCGCGTCCTTGAGATATTAATCCGAGTTGTCCGGGATGCTTGGGTTCGAATCCCACGAGTAATTACAAATTCAACTTCTAATAACTCAGAGACTAATTAAGATAAAGACGCCAAATAAATTTTATTACATTTATATCATTAGGTAGTTTCTTCTGAATGTATATTTGGATACCTGGTGTCCCGGGTTCGATCCTTAATTTTAAATCTCCATTATCTCGGAAACTAAGAGAGGTAGAGGGATGAACCAAAGCATGTTTGATAGCTGTTATAATGAGTAATTAATACTGTATATAATTTTCAATCAGTTGGCCCTAGTTCGAATCTCGATTTTTAAATGATTTCCTTAATTTTTCTCTGTACACTAGAATATATCACTTAGATTGATGCTGTAACTGCATACAGCTCTTTTTAACATAGCAAACTAATTTTATAAATAATTTTGTTTCTGGTGTTCTGGGTTCGAATACCGATAAAATGTAATTTAATTATAAATTTAATAACTCCTAAACTACTTAAGATAAAGACGTCAAATAAACTTTATTACATTTATATCAATAGGTAGTTTCTTGCGGATCTATATTTGGGGATCTGGTGTCCTGAGTTCGATTCTTAATTTTAAATCTTCATTATCTCTGGAACTAAATGAGGTAGAGGAGTGGGCTAAAGCATGTTTGATAGGCTCTGTACTGGGTAATTAATGCTGTATATAATTGTCAATCAGTTGTGCTTGGTTCGATTCCCCCATCTTTTAATGAGTTCCTTAATTTTCCTCTGTACACTAGAATATATCACTTAGATTGATAGCGTAACTGCACACAGCTTTGTTTAATATGTAAAGCTAATATTATAAATTATTTTGTTCCTGGTGTTCTGGGTTCGAATACCGATTTATTGAAATTTACTTTCAAATTTAATAACTCGTAATCTAATTTATATAGACACGTCAAGTAAACCGTAAACAGAGTACCTAGTTCCTAAATATCGTTATCATGACAAAACGTACTTTAAAGTACTCAGATCGAATCCCGAAGGGGTGATTTCATATATCTTCAAGCCTATGAACCCTATCAGGTTCGAGTAAAGATTAAATGGTAGGTGCTGATGCGAGGGAGCTAAATTACTAAAAATACATTTATTAAACTATTACCGGGTTCGATTCTAGAAGCTTAGAATCTGTGAAACTCTGGAAAAATTGCTTTTCTCGTGATTGTAGTGAAATGTAATGGTCTTTCTGAAAGAAGATGGAAAGGAAGAATTGAAAAGGGAATGAAAACATGAAATAATGTAGTATATACACACATTTAAGTAAGTAAGGGGGAAAATCTTCTACGTTACCTTTTAAGCCTTTGAGATTGTGCTAGCTTCGGTGTAATGGGTGGTGGTAGGCTTTGAATGTAACATCTGACTGAATGAGCGTGTGGGAATACTTCTCTTGTTGATGTGACAGCATATACAGGTAGTTACGAGACGAGTTTAAACGTGTTTGATACTGGCAGACATCCTGTCTCTGGGTGTGACGTCACAGACATCGAGCATCCTATAGAACTTAACGATCTACCTTTCCTGTCTGAGTGTATGAAACCATTGAAATCATATACAAAGAAACTGATACCTCGTCTTGGACCTCGAAAGAAGTATGTAGTACATTACATAGCTTTGAATCAAGCTCTTAATCATGGGTTACGACTAAAAAATCCATCGTGTGCTGCAATTCCAACAGACACAGTGGTTAAAACCTTATGCGGAATTTAACAACAGGCTACTACAATAAGCTGCAAATGATTTCGATAAGGACGTCTACAGCTCTTTAACAACGTCATGTTTGGAAAAACTATGGAGAATCTGCCTGATCGTATGGATATACGACTGGTGATAAATGAGAAGACTCTAGAGAAGCTGATCGCCAAGCCTACGTTTATTGATAGGTCGATATATGCTGCTGTTCTAGCTGTTGTATTTATGGTCTCTCGACAAGCCTGTATACATTGGTATGAGTGTGTTGGACATCTCCGAGACAATGTATCACCATCATTACGATGTGCTGTTATCATATTATGGAGCTTATGTATATGGATACTTATTCATTCATTCATCGTGTAACAACTGGAGATGTGGAACAGGATAAGTTACGTTTACTTGAACATCTGATTACTGCTGATTACCCTGTCAGCTATATATGCTATTCAGCTCTAAACAAATTGCTTGGGAAATCTAAAGATGAGGCTAATGATAAAATCATCCAGCGCTTTGTCGGACTACGAGCTAAGATGTATGCCTTAGATATCCACGGCTCAATGGTAAAAAAGATTAAGGGTAAAAACGTAGTGCTATTAAGCATTACATTACATTTGAGAGTTATACTGATTGTCCTAAAACCTGTGAAATCATGAGAACACCTATGAATCTTATCATGAAAGCATGCTGATACTACTGTGCAAGTGAACAAAATTACATTGAATCCCTTTGATGATCTCCGCGAATCTACAATGTTAAAAAATTAATGTTTACTCATGTGCTGTGTATGCACATAGCATACAAATGGTGAAGAAAGGAGAAGATGGAAGGGGAGGCGGTAACCATTGTCATTAGGAGCAAATACTAGTGTTAGTCTCAGGCCTATATAAAGGGAAGAGACGTCTACCCTTACAATCCTTGTTTAATGAAGCAATGATTTAACTGATAAAGCTGTTACATTTGAGCAAAAAATGGATTAGCTGCTGCTACATCTGTAATGTAACCGGTTGTTGTCTCTGCTATTATTGTATCAGATGTTGCTACAGCTGTAGGATGTGTTACATCTATTGTTGTACAGCTGCTGTATCTGCTACGATAGTAATTGTATTTGCTTTTGCTACAGCTATTGTGCTGATTGTGTCTAATGCTGCTACAGCTGCAGGATCTATTGCTGTTATCGTTGTAGCTGCTGTTGCTATAGATGCTGTATCTGATACTACATCTGTCGTATTTACTGTTGATGTTGTGATGACTGCTTTTGCTGTGGTAGGGGAATCTACAGCTGGAATATCATTGCTGTGATGCTTGCTATTGCTAAACACTGCTAAATCTCTAGCTGCTGCTGCAGTTGTTATGTAATGCGACGGCTACTGCTATTGTTATAGCAGATGCTGCTACAGCTGTGGGGTCTGTTACAGCTATTGTTGTACAGTCTCTGTATCTGCTACGATAGCTGCTGTATTTGCTTCTGCTATAGGTATTGTGCTGACTATGTCTAATGCTGTTACAGCTACCTGATCTGATACTGTTATTGCTGTAGCTGATGTTACAGTGTTGTATCTACTACTTCAGCTCCGTATTTGATGTTACATCTGGAGTGATGACTGCTGTTGCTGTGGTGGGTGAAGCTATAGCTGGAATATCTTTGCTGTGATGCTTGCTATTGCTAAGAGTGCTAAATCTTTCCTGCTGCTGCCCCTACAGCTGTTATGTAACTGGTGTTTGTCGCTGCTGTTATTGTAGCAGATGTTGCTACAGCTGTAAGATCTGTTACATCTATTGTCGTACAGCTGCTGTATCTGCTACGGTAGCTATTGTATTTGCTTCTGTTACAGCTATTGCCCAGGCTGCGGGTGATGTTTCTGTAGCTGCAGGATCTATTGCTGCTATCATTGTAGATGCTGTACATATGGCCTCTCGTCAGATTGTATTCAACAAGTCTATATTCATTGGTATGAGTGTGTTGGACATCTCCAAGACATTAATGTATCACTATCATTACGACGTGTTGTTGCCTTAGCTTATGTAAATGGACACTGATTCATTCATTCATCGTGTAACAACTGAAGATGTGTACAAGGACAAGCTACGTTTTCTTGAGCACCTCGATACAGCTGATTACCCTGCCAACCATATATGTTACTCTACTCAGAACAAGAAGGTATTGGGGAAATTTAAAGATGAGGCTAATAGCAAAATCATCCTGCGCTTTGTTGGACTACGTCCTAAGATGTATGCCTTAGATATTCAAGGATCAATGATAAAAAGATTAAAGGTATAAAACGTAGCGCTATTAAGCAGTACATTTCGTTTGACAGCTATACGGACTGTCTTAAAACCTGTGGAATCATCTGAACGCCCATGATTCTAATCCTATCACGAAAGCATGCTGTTACCACAGTGCAAGTGAATAAAATTACATTGAATCCCTTTGATGATAAAAGAATTATTGCTGAGGATGGAATAACTACCTATGCGTATGGACATTACAGTATTACAAACAGTACTTAAGAGAATGTAACCCGAAGATGAAGATTTTCTCAGCGAGTCTACAATTTAAATAATTAAAGTTTACTCATGTGCTGTGTATGTAACTAGCAGACAAATGGTGAAGAAAGGGTAAGATGGAAGGGAAGGTGGTAACCCTGCCATTAGGAGCAAATACTAGTGTTAGTCTGAAGCCTAGATAAAGGGGAGAGGTACCTACAACGAACTTAAATAAAGGTATGTTGACGCAAAGCTTTTTAATTTGTGAGCCATATGCAGTTTATCTCTGCAGTTTATAACTGTTTAACATATAATAAGTTTGTAAGATTTAGAAAAAAGTATATAAATTGTTGTAACGTTGGATAAGAAATGTTTATGATCTAA
Source organism: Deroplatys truncata (assembly GCA_030765065.1). NCBI lineage: Eukaryota > Metazoa > Arthropoda > Insecta > Mantodea > Mantidae > Deroplatys > Deroplatys truncata. The sequence goes on from CM060980.1 coordinate 130,476,923, forward strand.
TTACTCTCTATATTACCATGAGTACCTGTGATACTAGTTGAATTACCTGCTAAAATGACTTAAATACCTGTGATACTAGTCGAATCATGTGAAATTACCTTAACTAGCTCTGATACGAATTCCTGTTCTAAATTAGCCCGATCACCTGTGACACGATCTGGTTTGCCTTAAATACCAATGATACTAGATGAATTACCTGTTAAAATGACTCAAATACCATTGATACAACCTGAATCACCTGCATTTACCTTAAATAGCTGTGATACAAATCTCTGATCTAAATTATCACGAGTATCTGTGAAACTATGCTGATTACCCAAATACTTACGATATTACCTGAACTATCTGTAAAATACGAAACCTACGTTATAACCAACCCTGGAACCTACCCTCCTGTAATGCTAGCTTAATTACTCTAAACACCTATGACGCTTGAATTATGCTAAATACCTACGATACTAGCTGAGTTACCTGTGAAATACGAAACTATGCTATACCCAACCCCTGGAATCTATCCTCCTGTGATACTAGATGAATTAGCATAAATACCTACAATACTAACTGAATTACCTGTGAAATCATACACTGCTATGATGCAGTCAGCCTCTTGTAATACTAGCTGAATTAGCTTAAATGCCCTCCGATACTAACTGAATTGCCTGTGCAAAATATGCAGCTATGATACGTCCTGCTCCAGGAAACTATCCTCCTGTGATACTAGCTGAGTGACTCTAAACACTTATGTTACTTGAATTATCCTAAATACCTACGATACTCTCTGAATTACCTGCAACATCATACGGAACTATGCTATATCCGCTTCCTCGGGATATGACCTACCCTGTGATACTAACTGAATTACTTACCTGTTAGTGTGAGTGGGTCACCTTTTTCCCTTTGCTGGTCACGTTTTTCCCATTGCTGGTCACCTTTTTTCCCTTTGCTGGTAACATTTTTCCCTTTGCTGGTCACGTTTTTCCCTTTGCTGGTCACCTTTTTCCCTTTACTGGGCACATTTTTCCCTTTGCTGGTCACCTTTTTCCCTTTGCTGGTCACCTTTTTCCCTTTGCTGGTTACTTTTTTCCCTTTCCTGGTCACCTTTTTCCCTTTGCTGGTCACGTTTTTCCCTTTGCTGGTCACCTTTTTCCCTTTCCTGGTCACCTTTTTCCCTTTGCTGGTCACCGTTTTTCCATTGCTGGTCACCTTTTTTCCATTGCTGGTCACCTTTTTTCCCATTGCTGGTCACCTTTTTTCCCTTTCCTGGTCACCTTTTTCCCTTTCCTGGTCACCTTTTTCCCTTTGCTGGTCACCTTTTTCCCTTTGCTGGTCACCTTTTTCCCTTTGCTGGTCACCTTTTTCCCTTTCCTGGTCACCTTTTTCCCTTTGCTGGTCACCTTTTTCCCTTTGCTGGTCACCTTTTTCCCTTTGCTGGTCACCTTTTTCCCTTTGCTGGTCACCTTTTTCCCTTTGCTGGTCACGTTTTTCCCTTTGCTGGTCGCCTTTTTCCCTTTGCTGGTCGCCTTTTTCCCTTTGCTGGTCGCCTTTTTCCCTTTGCTCGTCACCTTTTTCCCTTTGCTGGTCACCTTTTTCCCTTTGCTGGTCACCTTTTTCCCTTTGCTGGTCACCTTTTTCCCTTTGCTGGTCACCTTTTTCCCTTTGCTGGTCACCTTTTCCCTTTGCTGGTCACCTTTTTCCCTTTCCTGGTCACCTTTTTCCCTTTGCTGGTCACCTTTTTCCCTTTGCTGGTCACCTTTTTCCCTTTGCTGGTCACCTTTTTCCCTTTCCTGGTCACCTTTTTCCCTTTGCTGGTCACCTTTTTCCCTTTGCTGGTCACCTTTTTCCCTTTCCTGGTCACCTTTTTCCCTTTGCTGGTCACCTTTTTCCCTTTGCTGGTCACCTTTTTCATTTGCTGGTCACCTTTTTCCCTTTGCTGGTCACATTTTCCCTTTACTGCTCGCCTTTTTCCCTTTGCTGGTCACCTTTTTCCCTTTGCTGGTCACATTTTTCCCTTTGCTGGTCACCTTTTTCCCTTTGTTGGTCACCTTTCTCCCTTTGCTGGTCCCGTTTTTCCCTTTGCTGGTCACCTTTTTCCCTTTTTTGGTCACCTTTTTCCCTTTGTTGGTCACCTTTTTCCCTTTACTGGTCACCTTTTTCCCTTTGCTGGTCACGTTTTTCCCTCTGCTGGTCACGTTTTTCCCTTTGCTGGTCACCTTTTTCCCTTATCTGGTCACCTTTTTCCCTTTGCTGGTCACATTTTTCCCTTTGCTGGTCACCTTTTTCCCTTTACTGGTCACCTTTTTCCCTTTGCTGGTCACATTTTTCCTTTGCTGGTCACCTTTTTCCCTTTGCTGGTCACCTTTTCCCTGAATGGGTTACGTGATGGACCTGTCTAGAACATTGACATGAAACAGTTTTCCATGAAGTTCACGTCTAAAGTCGCTTTCAAGGTCTAGCACCTCCTATTCCGTATCTCTCCTGTATATAAACCCATATTGCTACTCCTTTAGTATCTGTCTAGCCTAACACCTCTCCTCCTGTTCCTATACCTCTCATATAAACCATACTCTACTCCTCTAGCTCTGTCTAGCCTAACACCTCTCTCGTTTTCCTATGACTCTCATATAAACCATACTCTGCTCCTCGACCTCTGTCCAGTCTAACTCCTTTCCTCGTTTTCCCATACCTCTCATATAAACCATACTCTATTTTCGACCTCTGTCTAGCCTAACACCTCTCCTCGTTTTCCTATACCTCTCATATAAACTATACTCTACTCCTCAACCTCTGTCTAGCCTAACACCCCTCTTCCTGTTCCTATACTTCTCATACATATAAACGCATACTCTACTCTCAACCTCTGTCTAGCCTAACACCACTCCCCGTATCCCCTACCTCTCATAAAGCGCATTCCTCTCCTGATCCCTGTCTAGCTGAGCATCTCTCTTTGGTTTCCTATACCGCTCATATAAAACACATTCTACCTTTAACACCTGTCTATCCTATAATAGGATCTCTCCGTTTTCTCGTATCTTCTTATAAACACATACTCAATTCTCCTAACCTAATACCTCTCATCGTTTTCCTATACTTCTCATATAAACCATACTCCACTCCTCAACCTCTGTCTAGCCTAACACCCCTCCTCGTTTTCCTATATCTCTCATATAGACCATTCTCTACTCCTCAACCTCTGGCTAGCCTAACACCTCTCCTCCTGTTCCCTACCTCTCTCATATAACCGATACTCTACTCAACCTCTGTCTTGCCTAGCACCGCTCCTCCTGCTCCTATACCTCTCATACATATAAACGCATACTCTACCCTCAGCCTCTGTCTAGCCTAGCACCTCTCCACGTATTCTCTATCTGTCTCATATAAAGCGCATCCCCCTCCTTCTGCCGCTGTCTAGCCTAGTGTCAGTCCTCGTATTCCCTATCTCGCCCATATAAACGCATTTTCCTCCTTAGCCCTCCGCATCCACCCTCGTTTTCCCTATCCTTTCCCATATAAACGCAAAAAACTGTGCCAGCTCTCTTCTAAATAACCTACTAACGATCTCTGTAAACCTTTATTTCGATTAGCAGATGTAGACTGAAGAAGTAAAAGTTTGTAAGATCAGTTTGTAGAAGTGTAGCTAGAGAAAGTCGTGTGAATGTAACACGTGAAACATTTTTAACATTAATATGTTTATTGTGAGTTTAGCATCCTTAAACCGAGTAGATGGCTCCAGGGTTTCTCCTCGAGCAAACGACACGGAATTCTTTACCATAGTGCTAGTATGGTTATGTTGGTAATATGCATGTAAGTCACGCTGCGCTGTAGTAGCAAATCTTGGTTGGCTGTGGTTTATTCATGTCATGAATTTTAGACGCCTTAATCGACTTGATAGCAAACATCATATGATTTATTCCTTGTTTATAACACATTTGCTGAAGTAAACAAACGTATTACATGTGCATTTCATTTCTTTGGGAGATAATATAACAAGCTAATGAAGTGTAATCAAGGCCAAATTTACAAAATTTAGCACTCTTTGCAGCTATAATGCAAAGCCCCTCTGGATTTGTGAGTGGATTTGTAAGACTGACTCTGAATGCAGGCTTAAGCAGGAATTTGCGTACAGTCTTCAATCGCGGACCGTTCTGAAGATGGATTCCTTTCCTCTTGCCCAGGTCTAAATGTATTTTTACTTTCTCTGCTACGTATAAACAGGGTACGTAATGTAGTTCTACCCAAAAATTCGATACAGAGATTTATCCGGAAATATGTGTTGAGGTCCTCTGCCCCCCTCCAGCAAACAAACTTGGTACATATTTAAGTTCAACATTTCCCAAGAGCACGAAGATTTTAAGAACCCTTTACGTGATTTTTTTTATTTTTAAAATATGATTCTAACGACTTTTATTAAAATGTCGTATATTTAAGATATTTACATGACAAATAAGATGTGTATCTTGGGTTTCCTAGGAACAACCTATGTAGTCCTCTTCATTCCGAAGGAATTTTGTATAACTGGTAAACCATAAGAGATAGACAAAAACGTACTACACAAGAAATGTAGATTTCTTTAAAACACCCAATTTGTCTCAAATAACTTTTTTGTTATCAGTCATTTCCGAGTTATTCGTCTTAAGTATTGTTGATTTTAATTTTTTAATACTTAATTTCATGTTTTGAGGTACTGCCAACCTTCAGTTGTTTCTCTCGAGGTCATGGAAAGAGCATGGAATTTCAAAGCCAGTTTAAACATTTGACATGCTATCCCCTTTGTTCTGAAATGTGTAAAAAAAATCTGATGTGTTACACTCACATGACTTTCTCTACTCTTGTACAATCTATTTTTACAAACGCCTATTCTCCATATGCTTTATGTTAATCGAGATATCGAGATGTCAATCTTATTGCTAATTTTCTTGTAGATGCAAGGGGAATATGGTAGCTTTTAAGCGATGGTCAAATATTTTAACGCTGGTTGCTATGTGTCGAATTCCATTCTCTTTGCAAGTCCAGGACATAAAAAAATGAATAACGAATTTGAGAAAAAGTATAAGTATTGGAAAATTTAAGGGAATAACAAGCAATATCTCGAAAACGGTTCACTCAACAAAAGAAATGTATATAACATAAGTTGTGTATTTTAACGAGATCAACATTTTTTGTGTAGTAAAATTTTGTCTATCTCTTATGGTTTACCAGTTATGCAAAAGTCGTTCACAATGAAGAATACTTTTGGAGACATTCCCAGAAAATTCGAGATATACATTTCATTTCTCATGGCATTATCTTAAACATATGATATTTTAAACAAAATCGTTAGAGCCATTTTTGAGAAAATTAAAATTTTCGAAAAATGTTCCATGTAAAGGGTAGTCTGGGGTGGGGGGATTTTCTTGAAAACCTTCGTGTCGCATCTCTGGAAGATACTGAACCTAAATACCAAGTTTGGTGTTTATCCGACTGTTCGTTTTTGAGTTATGCTGTTCACACACACACAGACACACACACAGACACACACACACACAGACACACAGACACACACACGGACATGTTTCCAAAAATGCTTTTTTTGGATTCAGGAGGTCTCAAAACATGTATTTCCGGTGAAATCTCGGTATCGAATTTTTGGGTGGAATGCAATACTTCCCCTACTTACTATACGTAGTAGAGAAAGTAAAAACTACTTATGCAAACGTTTATCTCAACCAACTTAAAAGTAGATAAAAGAATACGTTTTTGCAGCAATGCTTTTGTAGAAGCTATGTAAAAATAAATGATAGTGGGTAGAGAAAGTCATTTTAATGTAACACATAGGATTTTTAAAGTAAAGTTCCAACGTCGGTTCCTGCTATTGCATTTCTGTCTTCGCGTGTCACCGTGGTAGAGAGGTGGGGGATTCAAACTTCAACACCAGCGCCATGCAATATTTTGTGAGCTTCCTTAACGACGTTTATACCTGGAACGAAAGCTGAAAGTTCAGTGCTAGCAAATGGGTATTTTTATGGTGACTATTTCACTCTTACTACGTCCATACTATGCATGTACATTTGATCCACACAAGTTTTATCACCTCATTGGCATGTTTTGTTTATCACCTTTCTAGCATTTGTTTCTTTGTTTGCCAGTATTTCTGCTGCAACTAATAACAAAAGAAGAGTTGGTCTGTAGTAGTTCCACGAGTGGTTTCCAAATCATCGATAAATTATCGAGTCACGAAGTGAGAGTGAATTTATCTACAGAATTTGGAAATCATGAGTGGCATTTGGTAAGACTATTTTACGAATAAAATGAGGTGATTTACCCAAAATCATTATTTATATTATTATTATTATTATTATTATTGTTGTTGTTGTAAACTCATAAAATATTTATATTTATTTGCAATATAAGTGGCGTTATTTTCGAAAACAAGTTAGAATCATATGGTCACATTTTATTTCTTTGATCAGTGCAACTTGATCATATACGTATTATTTTCTGCCATCTGGCGTGCGGTAGAAATTCGCTATTCTTGTATCTATGATTGTAAAAATGCTCCTAGTAGAGAAAATATGAAACAAATAAAACTTATATTATCAGCATTATAGGTTATGACTTTCTTTATAGAAAAACGCTGATAAAAGTTAACTTGTTTCAGTTCGTTGGTTTATTACAAACATTATTTAAGAACACAATTATCTCGTTGATTTTATAGTGTATTTCTTGTACTCTTCTCCGTTTGATTTCCTCATATCGATGCTCAACATCATATAAAGTTAAATTCATTTGAAGACCAGGCGTTTCAAGAGACGAGAGATGCAAGGAACGTGAAAAGAATACTGCTCCAAAACTTACCGAAATAAAATTCTGATGTGTTACATTCACACGCCTTTCTCTATCTCTATCGTTTATTAGTGAGTACACAATTATTCTTAAGAAAGTTTATTTTCCTTTCTATTTCATATTTGTAATCGAGATAAACCTTTCCGGAGATACCTGCATTACACATATCGTTATAGATACAAAGGGAAAAGCGATAGTCAAGTGTTTAAGAACTAGACGCTATACGTTAGCCTTAAAATTCCATACCCTTACCGTGACATCGCGAGAAACTATTGAAAATCAACAGGACTTAAAAAGAATAGCTAACTATTGAAAAATTAGAACCATTAATAACGGATATCTCGGAAATGGCTTGTGCCACAAAAAAGGTTATTTGGAGTAAATTGCGTGTTTTAAAGAGATATGCGTTTTCTGTATAGTATGTTTTATTCTATGGCTTAACGTTTACCAGTTATAGAAGATTATACAAAATCCCTTCCGAATAAAGAGGACTTCACAGCTATTCTTAGAAAATAAAAGATATATATTTTTTATTTGTCATGTAAATGTCTTTAATATATGGTGTTTTAATAAAATCGTTACAGCCATTTTTTAGAAAATAAAAAATTTCGAAACATGTTCCATATAAAGAGTAGTTTGTGGGGTGGGGATATTCTTGAAAACCTCAGACCTCCCTTTACATGGAGCATTTTTCGAAAGCTTTGATTTTCTCAAAAATGTCCATAACGATTTTGGTTAAAATGTCAAATATTTAAGATATTTTCATGAAAATGAAATGTATATCTTGAGTTTTCTGGGAATGTCCCCAAAAGTCTTCTTCATCCTGAATGACTTTCGCATAACGGTAAACCGTAAGAGATAGACAAAATGTTACTACAAAAAATGTGGATTTCGTTAAATCACACAATTTATATCATTTACATTTTTTTTATCGAATGAACCATTTCCGAGGTATTCCTTGTTATTTGTTTGAATTTTTCAATACTTACACTTTTTCTCAAATGGGAATTCGGTTTTTTTGTTTTGTTTTTAGTTTGTTTAATGTTCCTTCCTGGACATGCAAAGAGAACGGAATGCTCCACATATCAACCAGTTCTTAAAAGATTTGACTATCGCTTAAGGCCTACCATATTCCCCTTGCATCCACAAAAAATTAGCAATAATGTAGTTTCTGCAAATGTTTATCTGGACTAACATGAAGTAGCTGGATAATAAGCGTTTGTAAAAATAGTTTGTACAAGAGTAGAGAAAGTCATGTGAATGCAACACATCAGATTTTTAAGTTTAAACGCAGGGGCATTGACTGTTGGTATATAGCTGAGACACTGCAAAATGTTACTCCGACCTAGAGACTATTACAAAAGAGGAGGAGCCCAAAAGGAGGAGGTGATAAAGATATTTCGATAAACTTGAGTAGAATCACGGCCGTGATCGGTTCAGAAACAATATTCCTTTAAACGTGATTGCTCATTATCTCCCATTTACGGCATCAGAAATAGTCATTAATAACACATAACTGCCATCTAAAGGAACATTTGTGGTGATGATATGGTACAATAACACACGTTTAAAACATTTTGATGATTTGGTAAGACAATTAATATTTAATTACAATTAAATAATAATTACTGTTGATAATACGTTAAATAGTTTACTTTTGCTTCAATTAACGAAGGAGTGAAATAAATATTTAGTTGGAAATGATCAAAGAGAAAATATTTTAATAAACTCCAGAAATTTCAATGTCTCCTATCTTGCATTCTAGAAAATATTCTCTCAATGTAGGCGAAAAATAAGTACTTAATAAATAATTACCCTGATGAATTAATTTCGAATAAATATCGCAATGCACGCATGTTGCTAAATACTTTAAATATTCACAAGTTTTACTCAACTAGTGGGACATTTCCGTTACTTCCGGAACAATGAGCTTTGTGGCACGTACATTTATCTACTCGTAACAATGCTGGAAAAGACGATGGAGGTTGTACCGTCAGCATGCAAAGAAAAAGGCAGTGATTTGAGAGTTTCTGGGCGTGCTTCACTCACGTGCCACTTCCTGACCTGCCCACTGCTAGTTTAGCTTTCTCGATTCAAGTTTAATCTAGTTCAAGGCGTCGGTCGCATCGCCAGGATGGTAACCAGTTCGACTCCTTTCAAACTCATTTCTTTACGAGAAGCGAAATTAAGGTCCGAGTGAAAGATAACCTTGGCCAGTTGTCCAATATCACATTTACCGGCACACTCGACAATTTGGCGTACATTTATGTTTCTTTCTTTCTTTATGCAGCAGAATGATAGAATTTTCCATAAAGGAATTTTATTTAAATCTCGGTGAAGTTGGAGTGAACAACATGAATTGAATTCAATGATTCTTGACTGGTATTTTGGAGGTCATTTGAGAGGAGCACGTTATGGATAAAACGTTTACTTTCCCTACCGCTTGCCCATGGTAGGTAAACATTGCTTTTAAATTTATCCAAAAGTCGATACTGAGATTGCACCGGAAAAAAACCGCATTTGAAGAACCCTGATTAAAAAAACCAATTCTGAGCAGTGATCATGCGTTTTCACATAACTTTTTCCAGCCATTCTTCTACAAACTATTCTTACAAAAGCTTTTTCTTCTATCTACTTCATATTAATCGAGGCAAACGTTTGCAGCATTCGTTCTGTTACATCAGGGTTTGCCAAAGTACGGCTCGCGGACAGAATCCGGCCTGGCAGCTGCTTTTGTTTGGCACGCCTACAAACTTCAAAAATACACAAATAAAAGGAAACAGTGCGTCTGTGCTAGATTAATTTATTCACGAATTTCGAAAGATTAAATAAAATCAAGCGCTCAAGTTTTTAATTGATATACAGTGTAATGAGCTACTGAATGACAAATATAAGGAAGGTAATTTCGTTGTTTTTTACACCTGTCTGTCGAGTGACACATTTCCTCGTTTGAAAGACTTTGCACGAGGACTAATATCAGTGTTCGCATCAACTTATATCCGTGAAACATTTTCAAAAATGAAACATGTCAAATCAAAATATATTTAGGTCTGCTATGGCTGATGAACATCTAGCGTCCGTTTCGATGATAGGCAGCACAACATTAAAATAACAAATGTCTGCAGTTATTTCACAGAAAGGTCAGTTCAATCCTTTTCATTGCATATGAACTGTTCTTAACGTAAAAATACTTCATGTAACAGGCATTAAGATATTGCCTATGAGTTGCATTCTCATGAGCAAGCATAGGAATTTCTAAGCGTTAAAGCCAGGACGAAAGGAAATAAAGTTGTGCTGTTACTGGACTATAGGCAGGGACGTCGAAGGTAACAAACTATTCCCATCCCTCGTACAGTCTTTTGACGTTTGCAGCATAGATTGGTTTCTACGTGCCTATTAGTGATGACTGGCCGCTGATTTTTACGTTCTTTGTATTGATAATGGTTTGAGTGTGGATAACTTGAAGCCAACTGCTTAAGAATTCCTATGACTGGTCAGTTTTATTTAAATTGACTTTTATTTATGGAGCCCTTTAACTGTTGTGTTCCTTAGCGTCCCATTCTATATTGGACGTGAAAGACCGGTAATTTTGCTCAGAGGCCTCTTTATCAGGCTTGAGGTTCTTTTACGTGCCGTAAATCTATGCCATGGGACCGCCGGCTTCACTTCCCTTCCGAAGGAAGCCATGCTAAGGATTTTTACGTCCGAAAAGATCCATCGCCTCCCCGCAGGGAACCGCAACCTTGTGAACAACAGGCTAGCATTGTAACCACTATACCACGGAGGACGAGATTGAGGCAGTATTATTAACACTTAAATGATTTCAGTCAAATTATATAATATGTAAATTCAATAACAGCCCGCCTTGAAGCAATATGTGTATGTAATAATTTGTAAAATGTATGTAACAGTCATTGCATATGCTTATATTATTGTATACATGTTCAATAATGTTATATGAATGTATTACGTAATTTAATACTGTAGGAGCTGTGAGAATAATAAGTTAAAAGTTGCTAACAATGAGGTAACCTTGAGGCAATAATGAGTTTGAGAGTTTAAATGTTATTTGTGATTCTTGGAAGCATTAATGTAATTTTAGTGACAGTTTATAAAAAATAGCCAATCAACAACCAGAAAAAGCTTTAGTTAAATGCAGGTATTCTATTGGAGTAAAAATAGCCAATCAGAGACTTGAAATACAGAAATTTACAAGTTTAGACGGTTGAAATCTAGTCAGTTGCCTGCAGACAGTGTTAGTAACCAGACGCAAAAAGTGTCCTCAAGAAATTTAATATGTATTGGTGTGAGACGAAAATAGTATACGTGTTAAAAAAAGTGTAGGTAATTAATAAAAAGAATCTCACAGCTCTCGATATCAGTGAAGTGCTACTTAATTTGTGCCAAGGATTAATAAAAAGTAGTGAATTAAAACTTAAAACCTGTGTAAGCCTACATTCTTGTCGCATCACGCCCTGCCAAGACTTCCTTGTTTCTAACAATAATACTGACGCACCCGAGGCAAACAAATATTTAATACTTAAAGAAACAGTTTAATTACAAAGTTAATACTTTTTAAAACTTGGGGCAATGGCCACCTGAAAGTACATTTGGGGCGAAAGCTACCGTAAACTGTTTACTATACGTGCGGCTGCAACTACTACAAGTTCGGCTCCCCAACAGTTGAAATATAATACAACTCCTTAAAGAACAATTTTACTTCAAATTGACGTCCACGCGTGGAGCTAAATAAATAAACAACTCCAACAAAATACCTTCTTCAGTATGACTGGTCATGAAACTATGGATGGAAGACTGTATTTAATTACATGGTTATTAATATGTGAGTGTAGATTTTTCTTCAATAAAATACTGTGCTTGAAAACTAATCTGATCTGTGCGCCTCGTGCCGGTGAGTTTATTGTTCCTATCTTAAATCTATGTGACTTCGCCCGCGATTCATTTCCTGGTGGTTAATCTGGCCCTGTTATTAAAAGTTTGGCAATCTCTGTGTTACACAGTCGTTGTAAGGAGGCTGTACCGATAGTCAGACCATAAAAAAGCGGATTGCGTTGTCGGTCTTACACATATTATGCAGGATTGTCACCGTTGTGTCCATGTGATACAGGCATGGGTTCAAATACAGAACACCTGATAATATGTATCCATGGGTTAAAACTTCCTTTGACTGTTATATTAGTCAAGTTGTATCAGTGATAGATCGTCATCAGTTGAGGTGTTTTGCATGTTTACAGTAGGCTGGAACAAGGGTGACGAAAATGCCTTTGTTCGCCGAACCAGAGGGAGCGGTACCAGTAGTCCACTTGTAGGTAATTAACTTCTCGCCACCATTGTACTGCACTAAAAATAGATATGAAATTATCATCATGCGGTTAAACGAGGGTTGTTGAATAAACCTGGTAAATCTGCATAAAACGGCGGGAAAGTTTGTTAAGTGGCACCATTGTTGTTAAGAGTGGTTCTAACAACAATTTTAGACCAATTTTCAGAAAGATAGAAGGCCAGGTTTGTTTTGTTGACTGTAAAGGTGATGGTCACTTTTTTGGGATTTCCAGGAACTTGAAAAAAGACAGAGCCATAAATGGGGACTATTATGCTTCCTTGTAGGGTCACTTGAAACACGCTTTGAGCGAAAAATACCAAGATTGGCACAATAAAAAAGACTTTCATCAGGACAATGCGCAGCCCATACAGCAACAGTCACATGTCCAAAGCGCATGGATTGGGCTTCGAATTGATTCCTCATCCACCCTATTCTTCGGATTTAACCCCAAATGACTTTTTCGTGTTCCCAAACTTGAAAATATAGCTTAGAGGGAAGAAATCTTGAAATTATCGTCACCGTCAATTAGTACTTTGCAAAGTTTGACATGTCCTTTTTTCCGATGGGATGAAAACATTGTTCCAACCCTTTCAAATGACGTATGTCATTCGTATGTCTTGGTTGATTTCATTCCCCCGATTTTATGATCTGTTTAATGGTGTCTTTGCTTTCTCATTCCTTTCATTTTATGCTATAGATCCGTTCATTATTCCTCTTTTTGTTTTAATTTTATTTATTTCCTCATTTTTAGACGCAAAACATACATTTAACAGCGACGTATCAGGAAAAATGAATAAAATAGTTAAAATAAAAAGTATAAAGGAAGTGAGCAATAAGAGAGAGGTGGCGGGTGAATCGAGCCAGGTGGCTTCGCGGTAACATGTGAGACCTGAATTCAGGAGGCCCCGGGTTCGATTCCCGGTGGCCGCCCATTTTGACCATGGGTTTTCCGTGGTTTTTTTGGATTGAAAAGGCGAATGATGAAATGGTGTATTCTACCACGGCTCTCCTCTCTCTCCCATTTTTTCTCATCTCATTTCCCTTTCATGTTTTAGGTTGACTCCGGGCTGTGGTTCGGTCGGTATCGTCAGATGGCGCAGAGACTTGCGTTTTGAGCGGCCCTCTCTCCCGGGTGGGCAACCCTGGAACTGTTAGGGTACTCTAAGCGTCTCTGTCCACTTACGCCGGTTTCGCTCTGCAACCCGTGTGTCTCCTGCGATTCTCCCACCTCATCCGTTCCTCCTGGGGATGTACGCAGTGCTAGAGGGTCACAGTGTTAGGTGTCCCATCGATCGTCTAGTCCAGTCCAGTAGAGGAAGAAACACGAATGAGAATGAATAGAGAGAGAGAGAGTAGGAGAGAGAGAGAGAGAGCAAGAGCAAGCACACCGTAAAATTAATATTCAGTTTACCTACAGAAGATAAACCAAGACAGAAGAAAAGGGGCAAAAGGGAAATGTAAGAAGAGAAACAGCAAGATAGAAAAATGCCAAAGAGGAATCAAATTGGGGGAAAAAAATTAGGATGTGTTACATTCACATGAATTTCTCTACCCATTCTTCTACAAACTAATCTTATAAAAGCTTAGTTTTTCTAACTAGTTCATATTAATCCAGATAAACATTTACAGAAATGGTTTTATTACCCACACATTTCTTGCTGGCATAAGTGGAATACAGTAGGTTTAAGCGATAGTCAAATCCACTACTATGTGATGGCTTTGAAACTTCATGCCCTTTACATGGCCACGATGGAAAAAACGAATGGCAACTTACAACTTGAAGAAGTATAAGTATTAGAAAATTCAAACCAATAACAAAAAATATATCGAAAATGGTTAACGGCACAAAAATGTTTATTGCACATAAATTGTGTACTTTAATGAGATCTACAATTTTTTTTGTATAGAAAGAACTTATCTCTTACAGTTTACCAGTTGACAGAAGTATTCAAATATGAAAAGGACTACACAGGTTATTCCCAGAAAATTGAAGGTATAGAGTTTATTTGTCATGCAAATATCTTAAACATATGGTGTGACTTCATCCAATTTTTCAACTTTCAGTCAGTTCTCACTGTCACTGTTTCGTTTTTATGTACTTCAGCTTCACTGGGAGTTCACTTCATTAAGACGAACTAGTTTTCAATTCTGTCACTTCACTTCCTTCGTGACGTAGCCTCTTCACGCCGGACGGTTCACTTCAATCGGGAGTCGAACATAAGACCTCCACAAACCGTCGCTCCGCTGTAGCACTTGCTGCACGTTCAAAACAGTCGTCACCTTGATGTCGCACCAGAAACGCAGTCGCTAACTCACTCGCACACTCGCTCAACTTCACTCTGTCGCACTCGACACGCACTCACTGATTCCACTCCTCACCTCGCACTGACTCGACTCGCGAGAACGATCGCTTATATAGGCAGTGGAATCTTCCACAGAAGCTTCTCGAACGTTCTAGAACTATTTCGACACACTTTCTGGAGGAAGGGGTGGGAAGAAGCTTCCAGAAAGTTCGAGTTATCTCCCGATAGCGCGCCCGGTGTTTACGCGGGTAAGTGGCGGTTATTTTGTTTACTCCGACCGCTCGGCGCCGACCTTCCGATAATTTTAGTCCATAACCACTGCGTCACAGTAGTTTAATCAAAACCTTCAGAGGAATTTTTGACAAAATCAAAAATAACGAAAATTTTTCCATGTAAAGGGTAGTTTGGGATGGGAATTCTTCTTGAAAATATTCGTGTCACATCCTTAGAAGACGCGAACTTAAATATCAGGTATGGTATTTAACTGACTTATCGTTCTTGAGTTATGCTGTTCATACACACACACACACACTTTTATATATTCAGGGAGCCTCAAAACGCGTATTTCTGTTGAAATTCCGGTATCGAAATTTTGGGTGGAATGCAATAGGTAGTTCTGCTTTCTGTAGGTAAGTTGTAGAGAAAGTAAAAAAGGACAAAATAAATGTTAAGATTAGTAAGAATTAAGGCGGGAAAATAATTAGAATAAAAATATGTGGGAGAAAAGAATGAAAAAGCACAAGAAACGGGTTAAAGAAAGCGTTTTACTGTACCATACATACCATTAACAAATAAGTAGGTAGCGAGATAAGCCAGCCAACTCCCGATTCGTGAGACAAGGCCAGTCTCGTAACAAGGAACTGTTCTTCTGCTCCCATAAAAACAAAACACGGTGGCACCGTTAATGGAATGCTGTTGAGAGCCATAAAGTAAGCAGTTACTGGTTTGAAAGGAGACGAAGCTCGAAGATATACTGGTAAATTAGCATAAACGAAGAGCTTTCCTGTATCCGCAAAGGACGACCACTATACAAAATATTGGTTAGATAACCATTCCTTCCACTGCTGCCAGTTTCGTAGAGTGTTGGACTGTTATTTAACAGTCCTTGTGGCCTTTCCTTTGTTTACAACCGCTTTCCTATCTCTTCAATATTACATTCTGCTTTCGCCTAGTTTGTTTTTCTTTTGTAATCAGAATATTTTTACTTCCCCATTTTGGTATTATCATTTTAAATGCATTTTAACATGTTCTTGCTATTTTATTTTAAGTAGCCCTTAAATTTGCTAATTTTCGAACTTCCAATTGTAATAGCACCATCAGCTCACCGACAGGCACCTGAGCACAGGCACTGGGTTGTAAGTCCTGGGGGGGGGGTAATCAAAGATTGCTTTGCTTTGCTTAAGGGACTTAGGGCTGAAATGGATTATCACAGATTTGTGTCATTGATGTGTGAAATCTTAGCGTAATAGAAGTTCATGGCTCATACAGTCTTAGGCTAATAAGTGTTTAATAATAATTGTTCATTTAGTCTTATACAAGATGCTTTTCGCTTAACAGTCACGTTTCTCAAAACTCCTTGACTTATATGTCTTAAATTTAGCACGCTTATGCTGCAGCGTATTTTCCAGCAAACAGGCATTTTCTTCTAGATTACTTTAATACGTAAAATATAGACTTTTGTTTAGGAAAAAGTCTTTACACATATTGAATATGTGTAGATTAATATAGTAATATATGTAAATAAAAACGGAAAAGCAGTGGTCATCCTCCCATAAAAAACTGTGCTCATTTTGAACACATAAGATAACATTTTGAACTTTTCTCTATTCAGTGATTTTTGCATGTCTCGCCATCTATTGTCGTTCATTAGAAATAAATATTTAAAGTCTGTTCCTTCTTTTTAAGTTACTCTGTATAAACTCATTTTCTTCAGAACTGTTGACAGTGTCAATATTAGTTTATTGTCTCATCAATATCCTTAGTTTTCTAGACTTTCTTGGAAATGATAGTGTATATTTTAATACCAAATCTTGGTTTTATTTTTCTCCGAAGCGTTATACCTAATGGCATAATTTTCACTTCATGTTAAAGTTCAAAAACATATCCTGAAAAAACAATTTCATAAAATTGTATCAATAAACGGGAGTAAACGACTCAAGTTTGCCATATGTTTAACATACCTTTCTAATATATTTCGTATAAATAACGTAAAATCACAGCTAATGTTAGAGTGGGCGCCTTATAATGGATACGTAGGCGACCTTATACGCTAATAAGCACTGTCACTGTCGCCATTATCTTAAGTTACATCGCTGAAATTCTGTTTTGTCATTCAAACAAGAATTTGTTGCCAGAATAACGGTTGCTGTCTAATTAAAACTGTTTCTTGTTCGACGAAGACGTTACGAATAGGTACTGTTATAAAATAAAATAGCTCAAGTTAGAAATTAATAAACAAGTCTATTTAATTTAAACTTACCGAAATGGAAACGGAAAACCATATGCATGCTTAATGAACGACCGCAGAATACAATGTTTTCTTCTTAAAACTAAACAACTATACCACTGTTTCAGTAAACGTGTCTTTTTACTTTCTCTACTACGTATAGTAAGTAGGGGAAGTGTTGCATTCCACCCAAAAATTCTATACCGAGATTTCACCGGAAATACATATTTTGAGGCGCCCTGAATAAAAAAATCTGATGTGTTACACTCACATGACTTTCTCTACTCTTGTACAATCTAATTTTACAAACGCCTATTCTCCATATGCTTCATGTTAATCGAGATATCGAGATGTCAATCTTATTGGTAATTTTCTTGTAGATGCAAGGGAAATATGGTAGCTTTTAAGCGATAGTCAAATATTTTAACGCTGGTTGCTATATGGCGCATTCCATTCTCTTTGCATGTCCAGGACATAAAAAAATGAATAACGCATTTGAGAAAAAGTATAAGTATTGGAACATTTAAGGAAATAACAAGCAATATCTCGAAAACGGTTCACTCAAGAAAGGAAATGTATATGACATAAGTTGTGTATTTTATCGCGATCTACATTTTTTGTGTAGTAAAATTTTGTCTATCTCTTATGGTTTACCAGTTATGCAAAAGTCGTTCACAATGAAGAATATTTTTGGAGACATTCCCAGAAAATTCGAGATATACATTTCATTTCTCATGACATTATCTTAAACATATGATATTTTCATCAAAATCGTTAGAGCCATTTTTGAGAAAATTAAAATTTTCGAAAAATCTTCCATGTAAAGGGTAGTCTGGGGTGGGAGGATTTTCTTGAAAACCTTCGTGTCGCATCTCTGGAAGATACTGAACCTAAATACCAAGTTTGGTGCTTATCCGACTGTTCGTTTTTGAGTTATGCTGTTCACAGACACACAGACACACACACACACAGACACACACACAGACACACACACACACACAGACACACACACGGACATGTTTCCAAAAATGCTTTTTTTGGATTCAGGAGGTCTCAAAACATGTATTTCCGGCGAAATCTCGGTATCGAATTTTTGGGTGGAATGCAATACTTCCCCTACTTACTATACGTAGTAGAGAAAGTAAAAAGAAAGGCATTTTTAGAAAAAGGTCTGTGTGTCTGTGAGCAGCATACCTAAAAACGAAAAGTCGGATAAATACCAAACTTGGTATTTAGGTTCAGTATCTCTCAAAGATGCGACACGAAGGTTCTTCAAGAAAATCCCGCCACCCCAGACTGCCCTTTACATGGAACATTTTTCGAAAATTTTTATTTTCTCAAAAATGGCTCTAACGGTTGATTATATCATATGTTTAAGATATTTCATGGCAAATGAAATGTACCTACCTATATCTTCAATTTCCTGGGAATGTCCCCAAAATTCCTCTTCATTCTGAATGACTTTTACATAACTAGTAAACCTAGAGATAGACAAAATTTTATTACACAAAAAATGTTAAAACACACTATTTATGTCATATACATTTTTTTTGTGTAGTGAACCATTTCCGAGACATTCCTTGTTATTTGTTTGAGTTTTCCAATATTTATACTTTTTCTCAAACGGGAATTCGTTATTATTCTTTTTTACTTTCTCTACTACGTATAGTAAGTAGGGGAAGTATTGCATTCCACCCAAAAATTCGATACCGAGATTTCACCGGAAATACATGTTTTGAGATCCCCTGAATCCAAAAAAACCATTTTTGGAAATATGTCCGTGTGTGTGTCTGTGTGTGTCTGTCTGTCTGTGAACAGCATAACTCAGAAACGAACAGTCGGATAAACACCAAACTTGGTATTTAGGTTCAGTATCTTTCAGAGATGCGACACAAAATTTTTCAAGAAAATCACCCCACCCCAGACTACCCTTTACATGGAACATTTTTCTAAAATTTTAATTTTCTCACAAATGGCTCTAACGACTTTGATTAAAATATCATATGTTCAGGATATTTTCATGACAAATGAAATGTATATCTCGAATTTTCTGGGAATGTCTCCAAAAGTATTCTTCATTGTGAACGACTTTTGCATAACTGGTAAACCATAAGAGATAGACAAAATGTTACTTCACAAAAACTGTAGATCGCGTTAAAATACACAATTTATGTCATACATTTTTTTTGTTGAGTGAACCATTTTCGAGATATTGCTTTTTATTCCCTTAAATTTTTCAATACTTATTTTCTCAAATGGGAATTCGTTATTCATTTTTTTGTCTTGGATATGCAAAGAGTATTACTCTGGGCAAAGGGAATAGTGCTGCACCTAGTAACCAGCTATTAAGAGATATGTATGTGCTTAAAGGCTACTGTATTTCTATATTGTCCTTGTAAATATATATTCCCCTTACATCTACAAGAAAATTAGCAATAAGATAGAGTCTGCAAATGTTTATCTCGATTAACATGAAGTAGATGGAGAATAAGCGTTTGTAAAAATAGTTTGTACAAGAGTAGAGAAAGTCGTGTGAGTGTAACACATATTTTTTTATGTCCTGGACATACAAAGAGAGGAATGCTCTACATAGCAACCAGCTCTTAAAACATTTGACTATCGCTTAAAGCCTACCATATTCCCCTTGCAGCTACACGAAAATTTCCAATAAGATTAACATCTCGATATCTCGATTAACATGAAGTAGATGGAGAATAAACGTTTGTAAAAATAGTTTGCACAGGGGTAGATAAAGTCATGTGAGTGTAACACATCAGATTTTTATTTCGATTGTTCATGTTTGACAATAAATACTAGTGCGTTCGCTACTACAAAGTTCTATTACCGTCGCTTTGTCAGTCTCATATACGCAGAAAACAACTCCCAAAACATTTGCCATATAGAGTTGGATCTGTTTAAATGTTTAAAACTTTGAACAAAATTTGTTATTATATTTCATTTTGCTTTAAATCGGTACAAAATTAAGGGAAATTGCGAAGGTTATGCCCACAGTGTTTAAATATATATTCGTTTCCCCCTCAAACTATCCATTATATTATTCTGATAATTGCTATTTATTTTACATCGGCATTTAACACGGTGAGCCTACTTTTATGAGGTTAAATTGAGTATGCAAAGTAGATATATAATTATGTTGAATTGGTATTCTTTGTGTAGAAAGATTTCAAAATAAAATAAGTATTGTATTCCACCCAAAAATTTGATGCCGATATTTCTCTGAAATATTGTTTTGAGGCTCCCTGAATAAATTAAATAAAAAATTTAGAAAAACACTGAGTGTGTGTGTCTCTGTCTGTGAACAGCATAGCCCACCCAAAAAGTCGGTTAAATATGCTAACTTGATATTTAAGTTCAGCATCTTCCAAGTATGCGAGACGAAGAGTTTCAAGAAAATCCCCCCCACCCTAAACCAACCTTCACATAAAAAATGTTTCGAAAATTTTGATTTTCGCAAAAATTGCCCAAACGATTATGATTAAAATACCACATTGTAAGATATTTTCATGACAAATTAAATGTATATCTTGAATTTTCTGGGAATAGCCTGTTAAATTCTCTTCATTCTGAGTGACTTATGAATAACTGGCAAACGTAAGGGATACATAAAATCTTACCATACAAAAAATGCCAAATTATTAGACTAAGCTGAATTTCAATCATAAAAGTTAACATATTTCAGCATTACTTACAATGAGAGACGTTTTATGATTTATGGGATATTTTGTAACACATGTTGGTATAACTGCTAAGTTGACTATCAGCTGCTGTAAGAATGCATTTTATTTTGTGTATTAAATAAGTGTCCACACATAGTTTATTGGATATTTTAAGGGTTTATCTTCAGTAACCTTGGTTTTATTTTGTTAATTAGATTACTTCTATGTTATATACAAGCATTTAGAGCTATATGCAATTAATGAAAGTCAAAAGAGTGTGTGAGATTTAAAGTTAAAAGAAATTTCAGGTTATTTATTGGGAGGAAATGTTACTTATCACCAAGAAAAATTGGTATCACCAAGATCATTGATAGCAGAAGGATAGTATTCACAAGATGAAGTAGCAAAGAGAGTCAAATATCACAAATGTAGAATTAAACAAATGGACAAAAACAAGATATACCAGGCACAGCAAAGAGGGAAATATGGTCAAAAAAGTAAGTTGACCCCTACAGGAGTAAGAAAAGTGACAGATGAAGCACGTAGAAATCGAAAACCCACTAGCAGAGAGCTAGAGGTATAGAAATATCAGCAAGAACTGTCAGGATAACCCTTTTCTATGGCGGTTTAAGACCCGAAGACCCAGAAGAAAAGCAAGCTCACGGAAGATATTGGCAAGAAGGAGGCTCGACTGGGCAGAGAGACAAAGATTGGTATTTTGGAAAAAGGTATTTTGAATTATATTGTTGTAATTAATGTGCTACACTCTGTTACTCTTTCTCACAAAGATAAATTAATAATCAGATTAGATTATGTCAAGGTTTATGGATAACCTTCAGTGACTATAGATATTATTTGGCACAAGTTATTCTTATATTATTGACCAGCCATTAATACTGATTTCGCTTTCCAGGTGTGCTTCAGTGATGAATCCACATTCGAAATTATGACGAAAGCAGTTAGTATATCCGGAGGACATCTAATGAAGAGTTTCATCCTCAGTGTGTGCAACCAACTGTAAAACACCCAAGAAAGGTGGTCAATGGTACTGGAAGATTGCACATTGTTGAGGGCACCATGAGGCAAGATCAACAACTATCAGTTCTTCAAATTAACTTTTACCTCAGACAAGGGATTGGTTCGGAGATAATTCATGTGTCTTCATTCACGATGGGGCACCGTGTCACAAAGCCAAGAAAATAACACAATACTTGTGTGTTTTAGATCTTCCATTGCTTTCATGGCCAGGAAATAGTCCAGATATGAACCCAGTCGAGAATTTGTGATCCATTGTGAATAATAAAGTCAAGAAAATCCACATTACAGCTAAAATTCAACGATGAGGATGTTACAAATAAGCGTAAAACATTGGTAGAAGGCATACCTAACCATTAAACATGTTAATTTCCAACAAAGGAATGTACACAAAGCATTGACTCAGGTTTCAAAGTATTGACTCAAATATATATTTGAGATATTAATGTAACTTTAAATAAGTCTTCCAGAGCTGTAGTCTAAAAACTTGGTCACCCGTCGTTAAAGCACACAATTTATGGCAAATAACATTTTTATGTAGTTAACCATTTCCGTGATTTTCTTGTTATTGGTTCGAATTTTCAAACACTTACTAGTTTTTCTAAAATTAAAAGTGCTTATTCGTTTGTTTTTTATTTCTTTTTTTGCTCTTGTCCATGCAAACAGAACAGAATTTCAAAGCCATCACATAGCGACCAGTTCTTAAAAGATTTGAGCATCGCTCAAGTCTACTGTATTACCCTATTCCCATTGTACCCACAAGGAAATATGTAATAACACCATTTATATAAATGTTTATCTTGATTAACATGAAGTAGATAGAAGAATAAGCTTTTGTAAGAATAGTATGTTGAAGAATGAGCAGAGAAAGTTACGTGAATGTAACATAGACTATTTTTTTTACGGTTTTACATTTTTACTTTCTCTACTAGGTATAGTAAGTAGGGGAAGTATTGTATTACACCCAAAAATTCGATGTCGAGATTTCACCGGAAATATGTTTTGAGGCCCCCTGAACCCAAAAGTATTTTTAGAAAAAGGTCCATGTGTGTCTGTGAACAGCATTAACTTAAAAATGATAGGTCTAATAAATACCAAACTTGCTATTCAAGTATAATATCGTCCAAAGGTGCGACATGACAACTACCCTCAATATGGAAAATTTTTGGAAATTTCTTATTTTCTAAAAAATGGCTCTAACGATTTTGATTAAAATACCATATATTAAGGATATTTACATGACAAATAAAATGTATATCTTGAAGTTTCTGTGGATAGCCTGTGAAGTCCTCTTCATTCGAAAGGAATTTTGTATAATCTTGTACAACCGGTAAACGATAAGCGATACACGAAAACGTACCGCACACAACATGTAGATCTCTTTAAAACTCACAATTTATTTTCAATAACATTTTTTTTGTGGTATCAGCCGTTTCCGAGATACCCATTATTAATGGTTCGAATTGCTCAATACTTAGCCATTCTTTTAAAGTCCTGTCGATTTTCAGTTGTTTCCTGTGATGTCATGGAAAGAGTATGAAGTTTTAAGGCCAGCATATGCCGAACATCCAGTTTTAAAACATTTGACTAACGCTATTCCCTTTGTATCTATAACGAAATGTGTAATGCAACTATTTCCGGAAAGGTTTATCTCGATTAAAATGAAGTATATAGGAAAATAAACTTTCGTAAGAATAAGTTATATATCCACTAATAAGCAATAGAACGTCATGTGAATGTAACGCAGGAGATTTTTTGGTTTTGATTCCCATATTCTTGAAAAACTCAGCTTAGATGGCTAAAACTTAGCAGATGTAGTAAATGCACTGTAACATTCCGTTTAACTTAAATACACTATGTTTTACTACAAATCGCTAGACATTTAGCAAGAAAATGAAAAATAATGAAACATTTTCCACGGAATTCGTTTGGGGTGGAGAAGTCGACTTTAAAATCTTTGCTTGGTATACTTACCTGAATAATGTCTGACTCAGCTATGAAATACGGTATTTACATCCGAACTTCTCGTTTTTGAATGATGCTATTCGCAGACAGACGGTCAGGCAGGCACGCAGAGAGGCAGACGAAATATAGGTCCCTCCCACACGCATACTTTTTCTAAAAACGCTTTCCTTTTGGGGAAGGGAGGATTCTGTGGGCCTCAAGATGTTCATTTCCGGAGAAATGTAGATAGCGAATTTTTGGGTAGAATACACATTAGAGATAAGTGGTAGATAAAGCAAAAAGAAGAATTTCTTGTTTAACATGATTATGTGATACATATCAGGATAGTTTGATTTCGCAGTGTGAATTATTAGTGTTTTTGTGCTGTTAGCATTTACATAAATTAAAGTTTCAAACTAATATATCAATAGGTTCATGTAACTCACTAGCAATGTCCATTACTGTAACTTTATATGGAGAACCTCGTAAAATGTACGGTTATTAGTATTAACTCCCATAGTATTCATTAAATATCAAAATGCAATGAACAAAGTGTTGGGAATTCACTTGAATTTAAACACTACACATGCAGTGCGATTTTAAAATGCTTTAAAAATTACAATACTTACATTATTAAATTTATATTATTATATTACATTTATATTAATACAATATTATTTATTTCCTACGTTGTTATCATGGAGTCATTATCCCTGCCGCTGCGAAACGTTCAATTTTTCGCACTGATGAGTTATACCCTGCCCTTGTTTTGAAATCTGTCTTATTAACAGCTTAGGAGACTTTATAGGCAACAACTGAACATTAGCATCTAGTTAGCAAGAAATGGTTGACAAGTGTGGTTACAGACACATGGTCTGCAACATGTTAGTATTAGAAACTTCCATTAATGTCACGAGTGACCGCACCCACAACACGGGATTCGATTCTGAACCGGTTGGACACTGGTCCATTACTCTCTCTCTCCCTCGAAATCTATGACTCATCTCCGACAGATTAAGGACGCGAATGTATAGGGAGGGTATTCTGCGGATTCCTTCACGACTGGTATTGATACCGTTGTTCTAAGGATAACTCCAAATACTGCAAATAGGCTCGTTAAAGGCCGAGAATAATATTTTTATACTCCCTGCTTCCTACCTACGATACATAGAGGATATATCGTTTTCCACTAAAAAAATCCATAATATTTCACTACAGGCATGTATACTTTTGGAAACCCTTGAACCAATGAACCCACTAGAAGCACTTTTATGAAAATGTGTGTATGCATGTCTGTGAGCAGCATAACTCAGAAACGAAAAGTGTATGTATATCTTTCTAAGAGGCAAGGAGAAGATTTTCAATAAATTTTCTGCGCCAAAAAACTCTTTACATGAAAAAATGTAGTATTTATTTTTCTCAGAAAAGGGTCTAACGTTTGAGATGCTGACATGACAAATACATATTTTGTATTTTCTATGAATATATTCTATGTATATTGTATACATCCACAATGGATGTATATAATACTAGCTGTCTTACCCAGCATTGCTCATATACATTCTATAAGTAAGGGCTTAAGGGCTTGAAAATAAAGATCGCGTGGTTTTAGAAATGGTGAATAGCCTGCAATTGCCACTCGGGCTAAAGCGCATGATGATGATAACTGAGTGGCCTCTTAACGAGGCCATACACTCAGGCTCAAGAGCCTATTATGACTCATACGAGTATTCTGACATTACTCTAGTCCAATGGTCCGTATGGAATGACTACGTCCTTGATATTTGCCCTTTTTATCTCCTCAGGTAGGACTCTAAAGATATATATATATATCTGAAAGTCCATCGCGCACTTCCTACATAAAGGTTTTGTGTAAGATCCATTATGCATAGATGTCTGCGCAGAGTTGGTGGCCTGTAAGATAGCCCACAACCCCTCTGAGCTTAACTCTAGTCAAATTCAGGAGAAGCCCAGTAACTTTCCGGCCAGGCCCCGATATTAGAGCATAGCCTGCCTGGAAGTGATTTGCTTAATCCAGGTCTCAAGCCTCGCCGAGAGCTGGATTATCTCATACTTGACATTAGTAGCAGACACTCCTCAAGTATGGATGTGGTTTTAACCGCCCTAAGGACTTTAAAAGCTGCTATACTATCCGAGCAAATGTACACATCTGCCCGTCCACATGGCACAGTGTAAATATGCATAGCACAGGCTAAGATCGCATAGACCTCAGCCTGGAAAACCGTGGCAAATCGCCCACGAGAAATGACAAGCCTGGTTCTAGGACCATAGGCCCCAGCCCTAGTACTGCGCTCGAGTTGGGAACCGTCCATGAACCACGTCCTGCCCCATTCTTTCGGGAGAGACCCGATCTCTGGTTCCCACTCCTCCCTGGAAGGTATTACCATAGGATAGGATGGACTTAGTTTAAACCTAGTCCCCATCAAATAACCGATCATCTGGGTTATAGAACACTTCTCCTGTAATCCAGAAAGGATCAGCGAGTCCCTTTGTGGGGTAGCTTGAAACACCACCCCTCTACAGTCCAGAGGCGGTGCGCACTCGTCCTGGCTACCTCTTCCACAAACAAGTGCAGAAAAGGAAGGACCACCAAAATCTCTAAGGTAGACTGAGGAGTCGTCCGCACCGCCCTTGTTATCACCATATATGCTAGTTTTCGCAGCGAATCCAGCCCGGCAGCCACTACCTTCACTTGAGAGTTAGGCACCAAACCAGCCCGCATAAGTTACTGACGGTCTTATAACCGAGGTGTATCGCCATTTGACCATGTTGGGTCTCAGGTCCCTATAGATCTTCGACAGGCCTACAAAGCATTTTAGGCCTCCTTAACTTTGTAATCAACATGCTTTTTTCAACTCAGCCCAGCATCCAGGATAACCCCTAAATACTTGACCGCTCTGGAAAGCTTAAACTTCTTCCCAAACAAGTGGGGTTCTACCAAACCTGGCAGCCTCCTCCTCCTTGTGAAGATCATTATTTCAGTCTTGTCTGGGTTAACGGACAAGTCCGTTTCTCTGCACAATTCCTCTAGAGCTTGTAGGGAGCTTTTTATGAGCTCCGAAGCAGTACTCGGGAATTTTCCACTTGCTGCAAGGCATATGTTAACAGCATAGCCTTGAGCATGAATTCCTTCCCTGTTAAGTTTGTCCAGCAGTACATCTACCACTAGACACCACAGGGTAGGTGACAATCCCCCTTGTGGGCAGCCTCGAGGCACTGTTGCCCTCACGGACACACTTCCCAGGGTCGCCACAGCCTGCCGGTCTTCCAAGGTGCTCATAATCCAGTCCATTTACAACCGGACTGGCTCCCCTGCTCTCCAGACATTTCCGAATGGTGCATAAAGTCATATTATTAAAGACGCCTTCATTGTCCAGGAAAACTGCCATGGCGAGTTCTCCATAGTCCAGCGCCCTCTCCAGCTTCACCACAATCTGAAGGAGTTTCGTATCCGTAGATGTACCCTGTCAATAGCCATAGTGATGAGGGTGTATGTGTCTGTCCACCAGTACTCCAAACTTCAGAAATCTATCTACCAGCCTTTCCAGAGCCTTTAACAGAAAGGATATTAGACTGACAGGACAAAAATCCCTAGGCCTGCGGTGGGATTGCCTGCCCGACTGGGTATGAACACAATTTTGGCCGGCCTGTTCCAGAGGGAAAAGTATGTATCATAGCCAGACAGGCCTTGGATATTCTAAGTGGGATGAAACCATCTCCCAGCCTTCCTGAGAGAGAGCCGGGAAGACCCCTCAACACCTGCGTTTTTTGTAGGGCTCAAAAGTTTTTTAAATGTAACAATCTCGGTGGATACTGCCCAGTATTTAGTTTTTTGTAATGCAAGCCCCCGTAAATGGGTCTCAAGCAACAGAGTCAAAGTCTCCCCTCCGACTATGTCACAGCACCGGCGGAATCCTCTATTGGACAGCCTGGCTCTAGCTCCGTAGACCAGCAGTTTCTGCAGGCGAGCGACACTCGACATTATCACAAAAGAGCCTCCAAATTCCTCTGAGGCTGTCCTGATTTCTTTTTTATAAATCATTTGGGACTCCTTGTAGAAGTTCCAAGTTGCCTGACACTTGTTGCCCTATACCCATTGTATATCCTTCGTGTTTTTTCCTGATGTACCTTAACAATAATTCCATCCGAGCTTATCTTTAGCCTGACCTGCTTATGAAGGGGCAGTTTCTTTCATAAGAGGACACCAGAGTGTTCGTTAAGAACCCCACGTACCCTTCCAGGTCCTCCGAATTTCTTAGCTTGATCTGGGGTTCATTCTTCAGTCCGCCTCCCAGGTCCCTTCTAAAGGAGTCCCAATTGGTCCTCCTAGGGTTCCTGTACAGGTGGTCCTTTCCTGTTCCCTCCAGCGTTATGACTATGCTCGGAAATGGAAGGTTCCAAACATACCTTCCAGTCCTTGATCTCCTCTAGTATCCCAAAGGGCATTAGTGACAAGTCTAGAAACTCCTCCCTTTGCTAATTAACAAAGGTCGGGACGTCCCCTTGGTTCGCAATCTCGAGATCTGTAGAACTCAGATACTCGACCAACTTCTCTGCTCCACCATTGATGTCCGTACTACCCCAAGCGCTATGGTGGGCGTTGGAGTCACAGCCAATCAGGTTGAGGTTTCTATCCTTGCAATAAATCACTAGGTCTTTGAGCTCTTGAGGAAGTGGTGGCTCTTCGGAGTCATAGGGGAAATAGGCCGAACAGACTACCACCTGACGTGGCACTCCGCCCTCCTCATACCTCACTAAGACTGCTGCCAGGTCTTTAGTAAGAAATCCCGGAAGGTCCCAGGTATTACTGAGTCTGTAAGGACACATGCTCTAGGCTTTACTTCAGACGAGGCACTGAAGATAGTAAAAGCTTTTATATTTAGTCCCATGATACGGTCTTGTTCGAAGCCAGGGTTCTTGTATCATAGCGACATCTATTTCATACCTCGAGAGAACTCGCGAGGCAGTAATACTGTGTTGCAGATTAGCCTGAATGAACGAAATCATCTTGGCTTCCCCTGCCTTAGAATCCGGTTCTCATAAGATCCCCAGGTCCTCTTTTGGAATATACGACTCGCGAAACCAGGTTCCTTACTGAGGACCAGCCCCCGCGCTTATAGTTGTGATTAATTCGGTATCCCTAAACGATCCCTTTTAGGTTACAGGACCTGCTTCTCCACATCTCCGGGAGTAACAGAACCTGTATACTTTGTCTTGGTCTCGGAGGCAAGGTCCTTTTTCGAGGGCCCAATCGCCTCAATTTTGGTGTTAGTACTCTCAAGGTCCCCGCTTAAAGCGTAAGTGTATGGATGTTCAGATTGACCAACTGTTACAAATGTGTACATAAGTGGTTGAAAATATGAATAGGGTTCGTTTTTTAAGTTGTAAGATACATAATTTTCGCCACATTCTATAGCACAAATGTTTGCCCTGATTGGCCAAGCAGTGTAGCTTTGTATTTAAGAGGTTAAAAAGGGTATGGTTAATTTTTTGAAAATGTCGAGATACTATGTAATTGAAAATAAGAGTTTCGTAGTTTTTCGAAAGTTGTAAGGTAACACAAAAATTTTGCCAGATCCTGTGCAGTATTTTGACCCTTGAGTTAATGTACCAGGTTTTGTAAACGTCGCACCAAAAATACTCCTTGATGACAAAGTTCAGGGAAATCAGTGTGAAATTTGTGATATGAAAAACAGTATGCAACTTCTCACCTCAAACAACTTAAATATTTTAAACCTCCCCATTTACTCCTTTGGCCTGAAAGTAATTAAAAATCAGCTATTCTCTGGTTCATATTTAAAGAAGCGGCATTGAAATTGGATGACATGAATGACATCCCCCTCAATCCTAAATTACCAGTCTTTTAAAAATTTGTGAAGTATTTTGTAGTCTATTTCCGTCTGGAAGAACAGTACTCTTTAATGGTGGAAGAATGATCAAAATGAGTTGAGTGGTTTCCGAGATTACCCCCTCCCCCACATACACACGCGCACACCAACACATTTTCTCTGTTTAGAATATTGGTGTAGATTATATAACTAGATAAGATTAAGAAATAGGCAAAAGCTTACCACACAAGAAACGTATATCTCATAAAAAATGTCTATGCAGCTTTTATCAAATAAGCACACTCCCTTTTTACTTGCCTTTTTTGGTAGCATTAGCCATTAGATTCCGCGACATTCCTTGCTTCAACTGTGTTTACATATTCACATGACAAAAGTTTGAAAAATGAATTTTTGTTTCTTTCTTCCCTTCATATGAGCTCGTTACTAACAAAAATTAATTTGCGATATAAACAGGTATAGCTCTTTCCGTGTGTTGTATAGATACAACTAAGTCGCTATGTTTAATTTGAAATGATTTCTATACAAACGTTTATGGTGTCGCCGTTCTCTATGGCTTGTGTTATCTTATTTAATGGGCACCTCTTGTTTTACTATTTTAAATTTGGGTTCATTATCCTCCGGCTAGCTATTATAACTCAGTCGAGCAAGTATCTCTAAGCAGGGCGTGTAAACGGAAAGGAGTTGTCGCTAAAAGATAACACTGATAAAAAATTTGTTTTTACACTTTTATTACCGTCACACTTAATTAATAATTCACATATTTAATCTTTATACACGCCTGACTGAAACTGTGATATTTCTGAATGTAACTAGAGTCGTTATAGTTGCCGCGCACCAATTACTTCGCGTACTTTACATTTTTGTAACTAATTCTGTGTGACGTGCACCTCATGAGAGATTCTTCCGAACTGTGCGAAACTTGCTTATGGCTCGAGAATATATATTCCTTCCCTCAAATTGCCTATCTCTTCTTAGTGATAAACAACTCACCCCCTCGGTTTATTGTTACCCACTTCTATTGTCAATTTCAGTTAGGCCGTGTAAACTTATTTCCTAACAATACTTATGGCTAACAAACATCTAAAATCCTGTACATACAACAATATTAATTTACACTACAATCACTCTGGCATTCACAACATGTTATGATATAAAATACTGCCTCAATGGTGAATAACGTACAGGTAGAAGAATCATTTTGCAAAGCTTGTAAGAGGTACATGTGCATTTGTAATGTGTAAAGGAAGTCCTATTAGCGTTGCACTCAGACCTTTCATATCGATTTTCGATGAATAAACATGAATCTAATGATATACAGTTTGAACAACACATCTCTTATAAAAACTATTCACTGAAAACAATGCTTTCTATAAACATCTTTTGATGTTTGAGTTCCCCAGGTTGTTTCGTGTATTATACGAGTATGAGAGAAGAATTAATACAAAAAATGTTAATTTAAACACAGGAAAATGTTTTGATCGAGGAATATAAAGCAAGGCAACTCACATGTGAGCATTTATAGCTCGTAACCTGTGTTCATATAGGACATGTTCGACCATAAACTGTTTTTCGAAATTGTGTCTTGTGCTATCCCATCTTGCTGTAATGTATGCTCTGCCAGTGTGTGTGTGCGTGCGTGCGTGTGTGTGTGTGTGTGTGTGTGTGTGTGTGTGATCTAAAACCCAAAGAAAAACCAGAAATCTAATGACAACTGTGTATGAGTTAACACGATAGGCAATACGTTCCAAAAGTAAAAGGTCGCCGATATGACCATTATAGTTAAAGGTAGTGCATTTAAAGGAACAATAAAACAATGTATACTCTGTCGGTTAAATAGCTGTGCTCGTTTTCGAAAACAAAACAAAAGTGTCTGTCTGGTTGGTTCTTCCTGTTACACCGACACGTGTAAGGAGGCCGAGATTGGTAAGGCACGGATGAACAGCGGTTCAAACTTCCCAGGACCGTCCTCTAAGATTTCTTCCAGGTTTCACTCAATCCTAACTGGCAAATATCTGGGAGGTACCTTTAACTTAGCTCTGAAACTTTTCCCAATTACCATTTCATGTCATGCAACATCATCAGTATCATCGCTTGTGATGCTGTATGTAGTAGGAATGGTGGCTCAATCTAATGAAAATGTCCTTCCTATAACAGTAAGAATTTATGCGAATTTTAGCAAATATCAACAGGAAGTCATTTATAGGATGAGTTGTAAACCGATGAAAATTTATTTCCATATTATTCTTGTTTATTGTCGGTAAAAGATGCGGTTGTGTGAGGGTCCGGGTTCGATTCCCGACTGGGGGTGGGAATTTTTCTCTAATCTTTTGTTTTATGTTTTTATGTGGTTTATGAATTTTCTCTTCTAGACGTAAACATTTATTAATAACTTAAGTAAGTTTAGATTATTTCCTATCCTCCCGAATCTGGAAGTATGAATGAAAGTGTGATTGCGTGTATGATCTAATGAATAAAACCCAACGTTTATCAGTAATCCAACAAGCGAAATCAGGTTAACACCATTGACCACTATAGGCAATAATATGTTTCAAAAGGAAAGGCCGCCGATAAGACCATTGTAGTTAAAGGAATTAAAAAAAATGCGGTTAGATTCAGTAAAACATGACCATCCAGCGGAGCTTGACTTTTCATATTATCCGTTTTACTCATTACTTTCTCCACCACGTACGTAGCAGGTAGAGGAAGTGCCCGCGGCATTTTTTCTAAAGACACTTATCTGCTGGATTGCGGGGACCTCAAAACGTGTATACTTTGGGGTGGAGGAGAGTACATCCTCCGTCTTAGATAAAGCGTTAGATACAGCAAAGCCCCATTTCTTTTTACGATAACTGGCCCTGTTTCTCGAGGATTTAACTCGAACTTCGCGTTGTGAGAAGAAGAAATCCTAATCATGTAGATATCAGAGAAGAAGCTATAATGAAATATATTACTTTTTTGTCTGTTTAACGTGCTTTAACCGGGTACGTGAACGAATGAAAGGGCGAAATCATCTCAAAAAAATCCGGGGTGCATAGAGCTTAAGACTAGCCGACATGTCTTTTCAGGGCAAGGGAACAGTCATGAATATTCTTCTTCTTCTTCTTCACTTCAAGGATCTACACCTGTTCCGTCTTCGCATTCTTTTTTTATTCCCATCTCTTTCATGGCCGTCCGATGTCTCTTTTTCCTGGCGGTTTATATTTATGAATTAATAATGGTATTCTTTCTTCACTCATGCGGTTAATGTGCTCTTTTCAACAATGTTTATTTTCTTCAATTTTATCATATAATTTAGACATATTCAGTTCTTCTCTAATTGCTTCATTTCTTATTAAATCTAGTCTAGTGCATGCTTTAATTCTGCATAAAAATCTTATTTCCGCCGATTGAGTTTTACTTTTGTCCTTTTCTTTTATTATCCAAGATTCGCTGCCATACATGATCACCGGGACTGCCTGGTCTTGTAGAACTTCAGCTTTGTTTCTTTCCTTGTTTTATTTTGTAGAGTTCTTGTTATAGTTCCACATATTTGTTGAAATTTATTTATCTTATTATCTATATCCCTATCGAAACTTATGTCATAACCCAAG